>JAFBJR010019384.1:4028548-4397506 GCA_016785285.1 Brachirus orientalis | reverse complement strand
CTCTCTCTCTCTCTCTCTCTCTCTCTCTCTCTCTCTGTCTGTCTGTCTCTCTCTCTCTCTCTCTCCACCTGTTTTCTGTCCAGTGCTTCTCGCTGAGGTGTAGAAGATGTTGTCTCCCATCTGGCTGACTTCCCTCCAGACTGACAGTCTGTTGCAGTTGTCTTGTGACTCCCTGCTGCATAGTGCTCTGCTCATTGCCCTGAAGCCACAATGAATTAATTCAGAACAAGTATTTCCTATAATGTAACCACCACCACCACATACTGTAGCCCCTTGTAAAATCTGATAACATTCTAATGTGCTGGCGTGCTGGAGATATTTTTCTGTATCCCTGTGTAAGTTGCACACATTTCTTGTGGTGTGTTGGATAATAAAGGACGTTAGCAGAGAGAGGGCTTTTTTTTTCCCCCCATTTTTGAATCGACAGTCATCGTACATGCTTAATTGCTATTTAGCATCTCTGACTGCAGGGAGGAAATGTGACTCTGATATTACCCAACTGAGATAGGATTCTGTTCAAGTCTGTGTCTCACATACACACACAAAGATGCACACACACACACACACACACACACATTTGAATCCATTGTAGTCTAATATAAGGGTTTCTAAAATTGAGATGCTAAATGTATTTCCTAATTAATCCATTGCTCCATAAAACAAAAACTGGATATTGTTTGCTATGTTCTCCCCAAAAGCAAGATTCATTTATAATATGTGTTTTTGTTCAAGAGAAGATTAGGTTTCTTGCACATGCATGTAAAATCCCAGGTTAAATGTTAAATGCAGTAGATGAGGTGAATATTTTGCAATTCATCTCTACACTGTGTCTTAATTATGTCATTATAGGAGGCACATTTCCTGGACCTGGCCATGTCTGGTGTTAATGAGCCACCTCAGCAGCCCACTGTGGTTACTTTCAAGGCTGTGCACTTCTCTTTGAGCAAGGATAAAATGACTTGAGGAAGCATGAGTCAGCAGTAAGATTTTGAAGTGAGGTGATTAAAAGTAGTAGTGAAGACCCTCTCTGGGAGCAAAAGATTAAGCTGATGCTACCCTGTCATCTCCCTCAAAGCCAGAGACATTTGATGCGGCCCCGATAGACTGCTCATCCAAAGCCAACATTTCCCAGCAGTAAATCACAAATGAAATTACACATATTCAAATACGTTATGATGAAAGTGGCTATCATTAGACGATCACATCAAATGTTAAGTTTGAAATGCATCCTGCCGAGGATTTGGCAACAGAGAAGATTCTGTGTCCCAAAACAGATATTTGCAATAGCAAAAAAAATAATTGTAGATCTTTTGAAACATATGAATCAGACATCAAACGGTGTCCTCTTATGACTTTAATAACAGTGAAAGCACCGAACACGGAATTTGAAATATTTAGTCACCACAGAAAATTACACAGAAAAATAGGTACATTGTGATAATTATCGGAAACAATTTTTAAATAATTCTTATTTATAATAATAAATAATATAAGAACATTATTTATTATTATTTATAAAAAATAATACTTTGTTGGACCAAATAAGTGGCTTTTCTGCATATTGTTTGAAAATGAGAATATTCAGAGAGGCATGGCAGAGACTTTTCCTTGATTTAACTAAAAACTAATGAGAGGGATGAAGTGGTCTTTAGCAGGATCCTACTGTATTTAGGGACCTATAGTGCTTACATAGTATACCAGATTTTCCTACAATATTCAGTATTTCTACATTTTCAGTTGTGACATACATTTAGTTATGCAATAAGTAGTTAGGCTGAAAGATGAGCCTGGGCTTTCGTTTGCTACCTATATTCATAAACACTACGTGACAGATCTTAAACATGTAAAACCCAACTGTAATTATACTCTTAAAAACCTTTAACATGTACAGTATAGCAACAAATATGTGATCAGTACTGGCTCAAAGACCACAAATGGCTGCTTGTATATGAAATTCTGACGTATGTGGTCATCGCATGTGTATGTGATGATGTACTTAATGCATACATTAGCATCCAGTATATCTGTGGGGGCACAGTATGTGTTGATGTGCCTGCTTTATATGGTGCGATCGCATATGTATGAGGAAGTGTGACTGAAAGGTCCATTGCATATTCCACTTACATATGTTCTCCATATACATGTATTACTTGGGGAGATAATCATATTACTGCAGAGTGGGTCACACTTGACCTGCCTTGACGAGGATTGAAATAGATCATAAATACTGCTGTAGCGTGGTCAAATTACTGATATGCTGCTAACGTGTCACATTTGATAATGTGCCATTTGGAAAGCCCAGTGCTCAAACAGTAATGACCGTTAATATATGTAATATATTTTAGAAAGACGATTATTTATGGTCATTGTCAATTTTAGAGGCGACGGAGCAGATGATTTAAGGGTGTTTTGAAGGCTTTCATAAAGCCAAGGTTTCACTCGTTTATTGCTTTAGCTGATTGTCTTGATGTAGAGGCGACCATTGTGGTGTACGTAGATGATGCCATTAGCACAGATACATTAAACATGAGCCATGAGCTGGGCACTGAAATAAAGGAGAACAGATGGTAAGCATATTTTGAGCTGAGCCAGAATGAATTATTTCCCATGTGATGAGACAGCAACACCTTCAACAGCTTTGAAAATGTTCAGCTTGTGGAGAGTTTTAGTTTGCAATACTGAAAGTGTTCTGCCTAGATGTCACTAACCTTGAAATAACTTATTTCAAGGTTAGTGACATCTTGGCAGAAAGCTTTTAAAAATACGTATCTTTTAAAATATGTTATTTCAAATAACATATTTCAAAAGATACATATTGGCAAATGTAAAATGTAAAACATGTAAAACTGTGATAAACCTAGTACTAGGTTTTCAGACATCCAGGTCATAGTCAAGCAAGTCCAGTCACACTCAGCTACAGAAGATGTATCAGAAAACATTGTAAAATCCCAACACCCACAAGTCTGACTTTAATCCTTTTCGTTTGGAGTCCCCCTCACTGTGATGATCTTTGGTTTACCTCTGTAAACAAGATGTTGCTGTGGGTATATGTGTGTGTGACAGTCTGCTTTTACAGCAGCTTAGCTCTCCCTGTTCAAAAGGGGGGGATGTTTGTCCTTGAGGGGACAGTTGCCCTCAAACCTACCTGTCAGTTTAAATAAGAGGGGCCTCAACATTTTGCTGTACCTTTCACAGAAGCACTCAGGGTCTAATCTGTTTTAAAAAAAAAAATAGTAATATTCATGAATAGAATTTGCCCTGAGGTAAATGTTTTCATCACTTTCTTTTAGCATAAAACCTTTGTAAAATTTTAACTAACACTGGGACAATAAATTTCCTTGTGGAGTAAGCAAAGACTCAGTGGCCAAGCATGTAAAGCTCATAATATGTTGAGGTTTTCCATAAAAATTCACATGTTAAAGAAAGGCCCTGTTTGTTTGTCGATCCACTGGTCACTGACAATTTTGTGTGTGACATTTCCTGTGAGGTCACCAGTGTCTAGGAATTACAATTTAGGTAATAGCACAGGCAAACCTTCATAATTTATCTGACAGCTCAGCATTCACACCTGTGCAGTATAATGTCACGCTGGTTCGTCTTTCAAAATGATTCAAAATGACAGATTTGGATATTTGATGATACGTCAGCCCCACCAAACCTCAATGGCCATTAGTTAGTAAGTTAAGTTTTGTTTGTCTGCATTATGTATGTCAGTTCCTGAATGATTTATTCCATCTGACAAGTTGCTCATAATTGAATGTATCCTTCAGACACAATGCAGCGAAAGGTAACACACTTGGCTTCATTGCCTCCATGAGGGCTTCTCCCTATTCTAACACAGTTAAGAGTGTTTCTGCATGATATAGAACTCTCTAATGACTGAAGGTGAGGAAGATGATGAAAGAGAAGAAGGGCCAAGTTAGTGTAAGTTTGAGCAAACCAATTATGTGGTATTTTTCCTTCATAAGTTTTTACTTTTAATACAAGGGCCGTTCAGTAAATTCACCTGTCTAGGCATAAATACATAAAGTGTTAAGAAACATCAGTATGCTTGATTTTCTTCAACTGTATTGAGTCAACGAAAAATTGCTTTTTTTTTTTTAGCGTAGCTGTTGATATTTTTAAGTAACACCAGAGTGATACAGTCAAATGAAAACATGGTAAATTTTCCAATTTAACTTTTGGTGCACCTCACAAATGTTGGTGTCAAAAGTGACCTTACTTTCCTCAGCTTGTCTTTACATTCATTATCCTCTCCCCTGTCACCTATCAATCTCACCAGAACTTCAAAAACCACAGCAAGGAAACACAATACAAGACAATAAAGACAGAGAGGGAAAGAAAACAGTGCCTCATTCTGCAACATTTAGTCCAATCAGCTCTCTAAAGCTGCATGCCAACGGGAGGTTTGGCATCCCATGGTGAAGGAAAGTGGAGGCTGCAAGCTTGCTCTATTTTTCTATAACATCAAAAATGCATGTGGATGAAGTGCATTATGTATTACATGCAGAGGAAAATCTTACAAATCCTTATAACATGTAAGCTTGACAATGTACTGATGGAGTGGCATCTTTATTGTGATCTATCAGTCAATGGTTACCACATAGTCTGATTTGGAATTTAACTCAGTTGCGATTCATGCAATGGCAGCATTCTTCATAACTGCGTGGGTGTAAGAAACGGGTAGAGTTGTAATTGCATATAAGGTAACAGCCAAGTGTTTGTGTACAGTGAAGTGAGATTTTTTGGCAGCATGTAAGTACCTGACGATTTGGGGAAGAGTCCAACACTGTTTACAACCAAACTAACAAATGGAACACAGTGTAGAGTCCTGAAATATTCATCCCACTGCTACAGCACAAAGTGAAATGGCCATGAAAAGACAATGATAGACCAACAGCAGGATGGAGGCTTTGCCCAGTCAAGTGAAACCACCCTTAAATCTCTTGTGGATTGATACTCCTGCTGCTTAAATTATACAGAAAGAAACTATGAACCAAAGCCTTCCTCATATAGACAACATACGATTCGAAATTAAAACATGTTAAGTCCTGGCAGCATGCGGGTGCTGTGTATTCTGGTTGCAGTTGCTAGGCAACAAGTGCTTCAGGGGAAACCCTTGTTATGAAGTATTTAAAACACATCATTAATTGCTAATTTGGAGATAGAAATATTTGAATTCTTATCATAAATGCTGGTATTTACACCAGCAATTGTGTGTGTGCGCGTGCGTGTGTGTTTGTGCATTCATCACATTTTTATGACACAAAATATGATTCACAAATTACCGCAGTGAATAGTGTTGTTTTGTTTTTAATTCACAGTTCAAGTAGCATATAGGATTGTGTGCTACATCCAAAGCCCCTGTGCAGTGTGTGTCACACTTGCGAAGGAACAGAGGACAGCTATGCCTCCACAGCCACAGAGCTGAGGATGCAGCCGAGCATCCACCACCCTCGTCTGATGCCTATTCTTAGCAGGCATGGACTGGGAGAGAGCACTTGTTTTATTTCAGTCCTACTGACTCTGAATGAAGTACCACAATTATTTGGTGCCTTTCGAGTATGAAGAGTCATTTTCCTCAAGCATACATCCACCACAGGGATGAACAAAAAGTGGTGGGAAGGTTCACTGCCACTTACAGAAAAACCCCTCATGGCCATGCATGAGTCTGGTTTTGCTTATTCTGTGATATCACTTCAGTGGGGTAATTTGTCAAGACTCCAATTTCAGTATTTCATACATTTCCACACACTAAAGATATTTTAAATCCCATTTTCTAGTTTGAAGGCTCAAGTAAGCAAAATATACAAAATCACATGCTCAAGAAATTCAATTTAACTATTAATAATTTCTCAGTGCCAAATTATTATACTTATGATTTTTTTTCTGAGACTCACATCAACCGAATGGCATGCAGTGGCTTCCTGTGGTAAACGAGGGCAACATTCACTGCCTGATCTTACAGTGACAATGAAATGGAGCAGATAAAGCACAAGCAAAACGGTAAACTGCACAGAGAGTAAGCTTAGTGCGATGTGTCCTCCTCAGCTCCCTTTTCCCTGCATCATTGGCGACCAAAGCAGAGATGGATTTTGACTCAGGTGCAAACTGAGCTGTTTTGCAGACACCCACACCATCCTGTTATCTTACAAACACAATACACCAGAGACAAGGCATCTGTCATGGCTGTGCATGTGTGTGTGTGAGGGTGCATGCGTGCGCGCGTGTGTGTGTGTGTGTTTGTGTGGGCGCGAGGATGTAAAAATATGAGGTGATGTGTGTGTCTGTGTATGTTCATCCAAAAACCAACAGTGGATGAACGTTTGAGCATCATTTGCCCCTTCCACTGTATCTTTCTTCCATGTATGATGCACATTTCCTACAAAAGATGGCAAAGAACGTACAGTAAATAAAAAAAAGAGGCAGGGCACTGATTCCCATGTTAACGTCAACGTGCCAAACACAGTGCAGTTTGCTGTCTCGACAGCACTAGCATTAGGCTGTAGCAGCTGTTTCCACACTGAATTATCAAACCTATTTGTATTGCCAGGATAAGAGCTAAGGGATAAAGACGCAAAGTGTAAATGTAAAACAAGTCATGACAGGATCTGACAAGAGACAGAAATATCCTCTCTTCCCTCTGGTGTTCTCTTTTACACTCTCCCTACCATTTTAATCTCCCCATAATACCATCCCTTCCAGACTCAACTTTGATCACTGTCATTTCACAAACTTACAGGACTGGAAGTATTGAGACAAATGCATTATTCATCCCACACACCAGTTTGGGTCTCCTCTGCTGCTGCTTGTAATGTACTTTTCTCATCTTCCTGTCAGTTTTTGTCTTTTGTTCAGTTGGCTCTGTCGTAAGAAAGCACTGATCCACATTAATCTGGTACGGACTGTTTAAAGGAATACAGTCATAAATTCACATAGTTGTACTTCGATAAAAAAAATTCTAATAACTAAAAGAACTAGGATATGCTGTGTAAATACAATACATAGGAATTGGTTTTAAACATATCACTGATAAGTGTTTTATTTAGCATTTATGACAATGTATAGTAGGAGTTTCCTGTATGCCCTCAAGAAGTGCCCCTTGACTCCAGTTTATGTTCACTGTCAAAAACCACATTGAACAACAAACAGTAATACCACCCTCGTATTTGTTTCACAGTACAGACCATCATCACTGCCTTAAGCTACGGCTTCCCAACCCCGACCTGTACCTCAGTAAATCACACCGAGAGCTGACGATGCAGGAGCCACACAATAAAAAAGAATTGGAAATCACTATAGAGGCCCTGGAATTTCATTCATTCTCAGTCAGTAGGATTTTAAAATTAATCTGAGGATTTAAAGGCGATCATTTAAAAACACTTTGGACATTCAAAACTATCAGTGACAAAATCTGACCATCAATAGAACGTGGTTATTTGGGCTCACACAGATGCAGAAATGAATGATGTAAATATATGCTCATGGTTAGATATATGATAAATCCCAACAAAGCATAAGGTGGTTAGGTCTGAAGTCAGCTTCCGACCCATGCAGGAAGAGGGGGAAAACAAAAAACAAATTTGTTGGTATTTACATTTGTATCGAAAAGAACAGCATTTACAATCAGCCTTCCCCTTCATTTCATTTCATTTCAAGATTTATTTTCTTGAGTAATGCTCAGAATGTTTGCAGACCACTGTGATGTTGTAATGATTCAGACTGAGAATATGGATACGAGATGTCATGTGAATTGTTGAGTGAGGTTACAGGACCTCAACTTTCAGTCATTGTAACCCAAACCGTCTAAACAGTCCCTGTTTGAGTCCAAGTGAACATCTGACTCCCATGGCATTCCTGGCGTTTTGTGGTGCCCAGAATGGGAGGGACAGACAGATGGACAAAAAAATTTGCAAACAGAAAGATTCTGAGCACTCTAATGACCAAGTACCACCCATTTTTTTTTTACTCCATGCAGGTATTGACCTCTATTGCTACAGATATAAAGTAAGTCTGAAGCCAAAAAACAATGTTTCCTTTGGTTTCAGACACACTCTCTGAAGGTGGACACTTTTATCTCCAAATTTAACTTTTTTCTGCTTCGCACTCATCGTTTGAGTGCTCACTTTTTACCCTGCTTTTGAATGGGTCTTGTTAAAACACTGTGACACCAAAGTGAGTTGTGCAAACATTTTCTTTCCATAACTCTATGCCTACATATCAAAAGCAAGAAGCTATTATTTTAGTCAACGATCTAGATGGAAATAGGGAAATAGAATGTGATCCTACACTGAGGAACTCCTTGTGTTAAGAGTACAGTGGAGTATAGAAAAGAACATTTTAGATCAGACTGGTGTTTTAGGCATTAGAGTCTTTATACCACACCCTAACCATGTAAAAAGGCATAATATTATGTCTTTTAAAAAATTACAACATGGTAAATGAAGCATTCAAGGGGAAAAACAGAAAAACACTGCAGTGGTCTGAAGACCACTAACCCTGTCACACATAGTGACACTTTTAGACACCAACACATAATATTTTAATCTTACATGTCCCATTGCCTGTTTCATTGCCCAACAACTTACACTTTCTTTTCCCACTGAGTCTGTATCAGACATTCTTTGTCAAGAGACCTTATAATGGCAATGATCTGTTATTTTACATGTGGAAAACTGTCAATAACTTCGAGTTGCCTCCTACTGCAATCATCACTTCCTACAAATTAAAGTCAAGTGCATAATTTTAGTATTGAAATGCTGTCATGTAACGAGAGACTTCGCCCCCTGTGACAAAACCCCAAAAATAGGTGACATTTGAATCAAAGATCCCCTTGTGATAAAGGGCAATTGTTTTTTGTAGCCAGGCAAATGGGATTTACACCCCATCTCTAAGGAGTCGGAGGATAATGCCATCAGCAGTTTTGGATATTCTCATCCATCCCATGGGTTTATTTCATAGATTGAGAATTAACTGATAACTGCCCATTTACTATAAGTCCTTTTAAGGGATCATTTGATGTACACTTGTTATTTACACAGCAACAGAGAGTGAAATATGAGCAGCAGCAGTGATTACACAGGGTAGGATCAAAACAAAGAAAGTGCCAGAAGAGAAGACTTCTCACAGTGACACTGGCTATGTGTCGAAGTGGGATCCTTTATCTGGCACAGTCTCGGTCCGGATTTAGAAATAGATGGCATCAATTTTCAGCCCTGCATGTGTTGTCAATAAGGCAAGATAAATGTACAAAAATAGCATGAGCGGGCCATTGTGAATGTTGTATCTTTTGTGTTTTTGGAAAAGGACTGCAGACTGTACAGTACCATTGACTGAAAAAGATACAATCGTCAGCTTCTTCGCTCCTGAGATTTTTGACAGGGTTTTGCTCTAGTTATCTACAAGAGCACATGTTCATCATCTAGCAGATCACACCAACATGTCATGTGTACCAGGCTTTGTCTTTGCTTTTTAAATTAACACATTACAGTATTGTCATATATACTGTAGATACAGTATCACTGTAAGAAACGTTGTCATACTTTTTGGCATTCAAGTAAAACATTTTCATGTAATATTCTTTCTTGCTGAGAGTTAGATGAGGAAAATGATGCCACTTTTATATCTGGTGGTTTATAATGATTACAAAAGGAAAGCCTGTGCAGATTTTACCCAACTTCTCACTTGATTTTTAACATTAGTCAAGAGTTTATACTCTTTTCAAGTCTTTTTTTAGTACAGCAGGATCTTTGTTTTGTAAATGGCATGCACACTATGTGATTAAGGCTATAATCCAATAGGTATATGACTGCAGGGGTAAATGGACTTGCAGTGATCAATCTCTCAGTAAGGCTCTTCCCTACTCTTCCAATTATGGTTACTTCTAGAATTAAAAGAAAAACAAAAACAAGATGGAAGTGACCAAAATACCAAAGCTGGGGCTTAAAAACAGTTCTAAAACAAGTGGGGAATGAAAATGTGTGTTTTATTTCCTAAGAATAACTACTGTAAGACATTTTTATTGCAGATGATTATGGCCAAAAGTTTAAGCAGGAAGTAATAATAATTAAACAGGAAGTAATAATAATAATAAAAAAATATTTCGAAAAGCCTGGTTGAAAGAAAGTGGTGCAAAACCTAATTGTTTGGACACCAGGTAGTCACATTTTCCACTCTTTCTGCTGATGTGATCTAATTGACTGCTGCTGTATCTTCATACTGTATTTGGTGCACAGATAAGAGAGTGGTATCAATCTTTTCACCTAACTTTTGCCAAGAAAGCACAGGATGACACTTCCCACAGTGTCACTCTTCCTTTAGGGTGAACAGGGAAAAGAATGTAGTATCCACAGTGATTTGAATACACTTGGCTTTAGGTTATGATTAGACTTATAGTTGTTATTGTCCATTCAGCATCTTGACAGTGAGGTTTAAATACGGTCGGTTCTCCATCATTTTTGACCATCCCCTGTAATTTCTTTTAAAAACAACCTATTGATTTAAACTAGGAAAAGCATGCATTCATCTGGTCAAAGTAGCAAGATGCTAAACAGTTATGTTAGAGCTTTATTCCTGAACAGATTGGGTACAATGTCTTTGATGCAGTCAGAGAAAACCAGATTTTATGGCATGGATTCAGTAAACAGAATGAATATAGGGCTGTGGATGACCCTGTGGCTATATAAAGATTAGAGTCATTATAATATTATTGCTTTCATCTCAGGGGAGAGAGAATATGGACCCTTAAGACAAAGTCCCACCTCTATATCTCACCAGTAACACCTAAGTTGAAATTTGAATGGTTTCCTACATCTACATAGGCCTACTACAGTATATAGTAAACAGACTTTGTAATGAAACAAAGTGACTGCACAGTACTGGACTACTGCTCTAAGCAGTTATTTTATGCTTTTTAATATCATAGGGTATTTTATATCGATTGCTTTGTGCTTATCAAGTACAAATATTGACTCTTTCAACTTAAGTGTTACTTTAATAAGCAAATGAAATTGTGTAGCATTGAGCTGAGTTCAGACAGGTCATATGATGCCGATAATGCATTTTTCCAGGGTAAACACATCATCTTGCAACATTGTCTGCATTTGATCAACTAATAAACTCATAAAATTGCACATGGTAAAATAGTCTATATATGAAATACCAAAAATACAGCTGTGGACAAATGTGAAAATGGAAACAAGGTAATATAGTTAAGGCTAAACATCTTTGTCTATTACCTTTGTATAGCTAAGTCAATAAGAGGAGCATGCAATCAACATAACATTGCCACAATTTTACATTAAACAACAAAAGCAATCAACTCAAAACAAATGTATGTGCCTTTTGCCACCACAAATTAGAACCATGTAATGTAAGATTTCCATGTTGTAAATCATATGGCTTTGTGCAATTTCTCCACTGTCAGTCAATTTAGCAATGAAATAGTTTTTGTTTTGTTTGGTTTTTTTTTTTTGGTTTTTTTTGTAAAATTATATATCAATAAATGACATGCCAGAAATTACTGAGTTTCTGTCCTACATGCGTTGTTTCTTACATGCCAGATTGTGCTAATTGTACATCATCCTAAAAAAAGAGTCACAGATCTTTCATCATAGCATGTACACTTACATCCATGGACAAATGTGCTCGTTTCCATCACCCTACTTCATATAAGGTATTTTGTGCACATAATCTACATTTCTTTGAATATAAGAATATTGTTCATTAATAAATTAGGAATAGTACAAGGACTTCAGTTAGGGAAATAAAGGTGGATGGCATAAGTTAAATATATTGACTGCTTTATGTAAAGCGATCTGAATTCATCTTTCTGAGTTTAGGTGGTAGGTGTCCATCCATCCTACCCCCTCCTCCACCAGCAAGTCGCTGCAGCTTGGGAGGTAAGTCTGCTACTGACTTACTGATGGGCTCTGTGCTGATCTTAGAGGCTTTACCAGCCTGCTTATCATCAGAGACGCCAGGAACAGAGCTGATTCGCTGCAGCTTCATGGGCAGGTCTCCAAAACTGTAAGTCATCTCTGACGTGGTGGAGCTCATCCTTAGTAGCTTCTTGGGCAGACCATCGCGTCCTGTGATCTTCTGGAGCTTGGTGGGCAGCTTGGTGGTGCTGTCATTGTCCTCAAGGGTCTCCAGACAGTCCAGGGAGCTGTTCTTCTCCCCACTGTTGCACAGGGAGGGGGCCATGAGAGGTGACGAGAGAAGCAAAGCCTCCTCTTGCTCCTTCACGCTGTATGGAGGGGTGGGCACCTCAAATGTGGCATGGAACTGAGAGTAGTCCACCTTAAAGAATCCTTCCTCCAAGGAGATAACTGGAAAGAAGCGGTGTCCCCACAAAACCTCGTCCTCAGTGTAAGATGTCCTGGCTTGGCAGGTCATCCCTGTCAAAGAAGAAATAAAACCCCAAATTATTATCTATTATTTAATGACAGAGCCATTGATTTCAGTATATGCTCGGTAGTGTTCCTTATGAATCAACGGTACAATATTCACCAGGATTCCTGCCAGCACAAACTAAACAATCGGATAAGTATTTAAAAAAAACATGATGAGCAATTTCCAACTTGAAAAACAGTTAAGCATATAGCTGAGTTATTTGCTTTGTGTTTTGCTCATTTTTATTAGTTAACAGCTAATTATCCAATCATAATAGGCCCAGCTTACTGCAGAAGCCAGCACCAAAATGCCAGTGCACTTTCCTGCATTCAAAGTGAATACAATGCATTTATTGAATTAAAGGAAAAAAGAGGAACACTTGTTTCATTTCGTAAAAACACAGTTGCCCATAACCTCCTACCAGTTCAGTCTTGTCATTAATCTTGACTGGTAGCTACAAAAGATTTAAACTTCTGAGGAGTCAAGCCACCAGGAAATGGCTGCAGGCAAGACCTCAGGAAGTCTAGTTCATGCCCAAACTTACTTTAATGCTAGATATCTTATTCAACAAAAGGAATGAAATTGAGAATATATGAGACAAAATAATGGCTTCAATGTAATTGTAGCATGAGTAAAGCCAACACAAGAGACACTATTCAAAGACACTATTCTGTCATAGCAAATTAAAGCAAAATCCTTTTTAGTGTGCCGAGGGGGTTATGCATATAGACACTTGAAAATATGGCCTGCAAATTTAGCATCAGATATCAAATTATAAAGCACTTGTAATAAATCTTCCCTTACAGGAGACTCTGAACTGAATCACCCCCTTGTATCTTCAGAAGCAAACTCAGGCAATTAGCAAAATCATGAGGATTGAATTAATGAGCAATCCTTTTTTTTTTTTTACATGCAAAGTTATTGGATGCTTATTAGTGATTACTCATCAGTATTGTTCAGCAGCTGCTATCATATCTGCGTGCGCATTATATCATACTACAATGCTTACAGCAAAGCCTTGTTCATCTTAGCATAGTTCACATTCTGCCGAAAAGACAACTCTAATTTATTATTGAAAGTGAGGAAAGAAAATCTTTAATTAGTTTTACATCTGAGGAAAAGCACCAAATTGGTTCCAACAATCCCTTCTTTTAGCACAGAGGAATGGCTGGGGGTATTCATGTTAAGTCTTGTTAAAATCCATTAGGAAATCAGCGACTGCAGTAGGTCATTATCACATGTTTTAATTACCAGCTTAATACTGTTCTGGCAGTTACAGTTGAGTCCAAAGCACTCTTTCACAGTGAGGCCCCTTCGCAGATTGTGCGAATGTCATCATCAAAACTGGAGGCATCTGTGATTGTGCCTGTCTCCCAAGGTCATAAAACAATCCACGGATAGAAGGCCCTGCACACAACCACAGATGTGCAAGAGACCAAACATCAAGTGTGTTTGGGGAGTTCAACGTATTACTTCTGCACTATTGCTTAAGAGTCTCAAGGTCTTTAGGCACATGGAAGTGCGCAGCAGTGAACAACGTGGACAAAAGTAATGAGAACTTAAGGAGCACATTTAAGTGTGAATAGATCTTATCTGATTGTTATTGTGAGTCTGTTAGCCGCCTCCAGCCAAAACATCCACCTCATTCCATCATCAACGGGCTTATATATTGTATGTACATACTGTTTCAGAGAAATGTAGATTAAAATGTTAAATATTTGTGGGGGGTTTTTAACGGCTACTTAATCACTACCAGAAGTCAACTGGACCGGTTTAAATAAAGTGGTCAATTCTGCAGTGCTAAATGCACACGCATACTGTATACACAAGACTAAAATGCCAATAGCTACCTACTGTACATGATAAGAAGCACACCTATACATTTACTAATAAACTATTGCTAATTGGTTACTGCAAAACCTCTGTCCATTGAATCTTTGCAGGCCTACAGTTCTGAAACCCTGTTTTACCTCTTCCTCTGATCAATAAAAAAAAATAAATAAGCTTGAGCCATTGCATAAGTATAGACCCGGCCACATCACATACATACCATTTTGCTGCTAAAGACCAGCTGTCATGCAAAACCCACATGCATACAGTATGGCACACAGTATAACAGACAAAGCAATGAGAATACAGTTCATTTTAAGATGGAAACATTACAAAGACATTAAGATCACATATACATTAACGTTAAATGGCCAAAAATAGTTCCAATATTAAAAACATAAAACTGAATTGATATTTTCCGCAGTTGCTGTGTATGCTACCTTAAAATAGAAACCCAGTCTAATGAGAATACTCATATCAGAGTGTGTTTTATACTGGTAAATCCTTATGTAACTCTAAATTACACGCCTGCTGAGGACTCAGTGTTTCTATGGAAACAAAACTGTAGGAATGTGTGCTTGCAAAAGCCATAAACTTTTCACTGTTGAGTTTGGGTAAAAGTCAAAGTAACAGTGACAAAACAAAAGTGGCCTTCAAACATCACACTGCAACCAAAATAAAGCATCATTCAAACTCCTCAAAATGGTTTTTCCATGGAGGGTGGGGTCAAATCCATCCACACAATCTCATCTCAAGTGCCTTTGCTTTGGTGCAGTGGGTAAATCATATGTTAGCTTCTCATCAGCAGCCGGAACTCATATTACGAATGTCATCTATCATTCTTACGCTACACTGCTGTATTTTATCTGTGTTGTCATGCTTGCGCTAACATGATGTATCACACACACATACAGCGGGCGGGGGGGGCAAAACATAATAATAATCCTCTTTTCTGTTCTCTGCTGGAAACATGCAACAGTAGAACATCACATAAGTTAGAAAAACACCGTTGGATGAATTATTAAGAGCTTTTTTTTTTTCAAAACTTAAGCTTCAACTGTTTTTAAACTCTACATGTATGCTTGATACATTGGTACACCGGACAATACCTCTTTATGTATAGTTTACTGTATTTTTCTGCAATTTATTCCACAATTTATTTCTATAAATACTGTAACTCGGTCACATTGAAACTTGATTAAAGCAACACAGTGTACAATTTCAACATTTAAATAATTTCTCCAATATTATATTAATTCATTTTTAATCAACTTCAACCTGGGTGAATGTCTGCATCGCCTGTATTGGCACAATGTAACTTTTGGTTTTGGGCCCTTGCCACAAAAAGAAATACAAGATTCTATTTTAAAACATACAGTCAAAGTGTTTCCTTTAATGGTCAAGACAGACGGAGGCAACAGCAACATTGCTCTCATAAAGCAAAATGGCTGCAGACGAGTTAGAGTATGACTGAAAATGAATGGAAAGTGAATTCTATAAAAAAAACCCAGTTGTTCAGCAGCACTTTGACAGGATAAAAACTCCCACCTTCCCCTGCCAGTGTATACACAAAAAACGCTCCCTCGGTCAGGTCTGATTGTTTTGTGTGGCAAAACCCGCTTTCAGATGAAGAACGTAGCATACAAATAATGTTATATTGTTTCTGTGCACAATGACAAAACAGAGGTAGAATAACATCAACAAAAGAAATTACCAAAAGATACACGCTGCAGCTTTAATTATAGGAAATACAGATTTTAAAATTAGAGCAGAATTAGAATTGAGACTAAATATTAACATAAATTAATAATAAATAACTTGCAGCTTTCTTTTTGTAAGTTATTTATTTATTTATTAAATAAAAAAAATTTAAATAATTTGACCAATTTCACTTAAGTTATGAAAAAATATTTTCTGGCATTTTAGAAACAAAATGAACGTAATTGCCTATGTAGAAAATTAACTGCAACCCAAGAATAAAATGTGTGTTTGGTGTAGCCCTAAATGAAATGATCAGAATAAAAGCAAATCAACCCAAGAGCAGAATTATTCTTCATTATTCTTCAACTCATAAACAACGACAAAACAATCAAACACACTGAGCCCGACTGAGGCAAAAAGGGGAGCAGAAGAAACGTTGAGGGAAAAACATCATTACCACTGGTAAAGAGACGATTCTTCATTCAGCCCATTAGGGAAGAAATGTGTTAACTCTTTGGATCCATTACACATCTAATTTCAGTAAATGGTTCTGTTCTCCTGTCTGACTCAGTAAAAGTCAATACCGATACATTTCAAATCCACCAAGGAGAGACCCTTCAAAGTAAAGTGCAATACAATGACAGATTTAGTATATTCAATATTGCTACTGTACCAATATTGAACGAATCGGGGTTGACTTACAAATATTATGTATGCTGCATGGACTTAAAAGTGAAATAAGTTTTGCTTCTCCAGATTAAATTTGGTATTTTAGTATTTGCAACCTTTAGTATTAAACCTTTAATACTAAACGTTGCAAACCCCTGAGCAAGACACAAATTATTGGAGTGAATGCTATGCTATAGCTGATATGATATAATTAGGATACACATGTAAGTAACCAACTGTTAACTATGCCAAATATATCTGACATATGAACTTAATAAGGCTGACATGTCATTTTATGCTCATAAAAAAACCTTCCCTTGTGCATTTTCCAAGCACAGAGACATGGCAACCACCAACGCCCCAGTGTCCAAACCAGGAAACAACGTGTCCCCACAATGAATCCTGTTTGGATTGCACAGCAGCAAATGCACTTTCTTTGTGCTGTGTAAAGTTTTATTTTCATTTCTAACTCAGAGGTGGAATTAAAGAATGACAGCAAGCTTACAGAGAACTAAACAACGCCGTCATTAATACATTTTATAATGACATGTATTATGAACATCTCCTTTGAAAAAGATAAATAAAAAAGGCCACCTAAAAATGAGAAATGTCTTGTAAATACGTAGAAAATCAAATGTATCATGATAATATGATTAAGGACAACAAACCACATGTAGACCAATTCTAACAGCAGTTATTATCCGTACGTTTGTAGTGTACTGGCTGAGGCATACAATAAGTAATTGTGTGTCTAATCAATGCACAGTAAGTATTAATCCTACAAAGGTGTGAATTCCTGTCTGTAGTCTTTCATTGCTGAAGTTCATAATAACACAGTTTATTGCTCTCATATAAAATATCTTGAACATTATCTCCATGTGTAGTCCTGTGATGGACTCGCGACCTGTCCAGGGTGTACCCCGCCTCTCTCCCCGCCTCACTGGGATTAGGCACCGGCGCCCACCACGACCCTCATGTGGAGGATAATGCGGTAGGAGACGAGTGAGTGAGTGAGTGAGTGAGATGAGACAAAAGCATTAGAAAAATCGTCTTCTGAATCCACAAATTCCACAGAGATGTGAGAAAGCTAATGCAGGTATATGTCAGAGGAGTGGCAGATGTGTGTTAATGTTTATGCAATTACAGCGCAGACTGTGTCCAAAATGAAGTGTTCAAGAGTGATCCATATGTAACTTCTAACAAACTGAGCATGTAACATGGAGAGCTTACAGGTGCTCTACCTGCACTCGGCAGTATATGCAACTTTTCAGTGACTCCCATCTGATAAAAAAGGCAGGCATTTATGTCAAGATCAAACGTTATAAGAGATTTAGATGCCCACGAGTCATCGGAAAAGCTCGGGGCTCTAAATAAATGCACTTTTCCTTGTGACACAGAGCTAGCTGCTTCTCTGGTCTCACAAAGTGAAGCAGCCGCAGAGTCAGCAGAGTGACAGTGAGGATAAAATGGATTCTTTAGTGACTGAAATAGAAAAGCACTGTAAACTGGAAGGCAGCCTGCCAGTGTTTTTTGAGCGCAGCTGAGGGAAAAAAAAAAAAAACCTAAGTGGTATTCACAAACTCAGTCATCAAAAAGAAGCTTATCCAGGTTGTAGAAGACGGTGGGTCATATTCTCCTCAGTCGTATCCTCAGCTTCACATCCCGGGGAGGACAGGATAAAGTCAAGGGCCAGACCTGAGAGCACAGACCTACTGTATTGTAGCTCTGGCAAAATCATATAGGCACAGGTTTTGTTCTAGACCTGCATCATCTCCCTGAACAGTGCAGTGCTTTCACAGCTGTGCAAACAGCTCAAGTGTAATGTATGAGAAAGCAAAGACAATTTTCATTTTCAAAAGACAGGGAGCAGACTTGGACTTCTTTCACCTGCTGTGCTGAAGCTAAGAGGAGGAGGAGAGAACACAGTGGAGATGCTGAGCAGTGCATCCTAGCTACTGAAAAGAGGAAGGTTCACTTCTTAAGTCTGTAGAATTCTGAGTAGTTTGACTTTTCGCAACCGACTTGCGCTATCTCAAACAAATAGCACCTATAATGAAATGAAATCTAATTTTGATTCAGACAGCGTTATTGAGGCCACAAATCCTGTCTGATTATTTGTTTCTATGGTGACCACCATCAAGTGGCAGCATGTAGAAAAACCGAGAAGTATTCACTAATCCTGTTGCCACAGTTTGACTTTTGTAACATGGAACTGAGTCCCCTCATTTAAATAATGTTTTTAGCGCGCGATCCATTGGAGAAGGTGGTGTCAGATCGTATGCAGCTTTGAGGTTTTATTTCATTCCTACAGCACCCACTGAGCAAAGAGAACAAGGAGGAAGCTGATGGAGGGAAAAGGCAGGGGAAGTGTAATGCAGTGGGGGAGGGGAGCGCCTGGATACTCAGGCAATTGCTTGAGTAAGGAGGCTGTTGGAAAGGGAACGGAAGGAAAAGGATGGGGAGCAAGAGCTGCCAACCATCGCCACTCAAGGTGGGGAGTCAAGCAGGATAGAAGAACATATGGCTGTAGGCCATTAACTCAGCCAGGAGAGCACACATTACCAAGAGAAGGCAATGCCGAATATTGCTGTAAAGGGAACCAGTTGAGCAAAACAGCAATCGATGGGTTTCCTTTAGGCCAAAAAACTACTGCTGGTCAAATAGGAAAAATCACACTGGGGATATGTTCACACCAGCTGGGGCTGGAATGATTTTCTCACCAATGTGCTGAGTGCAGAAATGATCACAAAATCGTTCACTTTCTAGGCTGAATGAATCAGAGCTGTGTAATTTCAATTACATCTGCTTAAGTTAGGAGGACGATTTACAGCGTAAGTGGTGGGAGGAGAGAGAGAGAGAGAGAGAGAGAGAGTAATGTCTCAGCTTTAAGAGATCCCAGACACTGTATTAACAAGGAGTTTAACTCGCTGTTAATAATCAACTCTCTATTGTTTTTGTCAAGTTTGTCACTGGAGTATAGAGAGAGGATTATAAGCCGAAATAGAGACAACCCAGGAGCAAGCACTTGTCGGAGGACAAGTTTTAAGAACAACCTGTTCATGTGGCCCTTTGTTTAGACTGCAGGATTGTTTCACCTGCACTTCAGGGGCACAGTCACAGTCTCCACCAATCAATGCTGCCACAGACCAACAGTGTGCCAAGTGCCACAACCTTCATCATGGATGTACTCATAATCTCAAACCAGTAGAGCCACAGTATTATCTCTGGGCGAGGACTAAATGTGTGTGTCAGAAAAATGTATCATATTAAGTCATAGACGAAAACATACTTGTCATCAGAGAGTAAGGAGGAAACATATTTAATTAAAATACTTGCTTCACTGATAACAATGGTTCAACTTGTACAGTCACAAAATTAATTTCAATCTTCAGGCTGCAAACAGTGTTTGTGGTTTAATTCGGTGTTCCAGTCGGTCGCCCCACCCCCACCCCCCGACCACCCAAACAATAATGCAGCTTACAGCACATCAATATAAAGGTAGATAGAGGGGGAAAAAGTTAACAAACCTGAAAAGCCTCACTAGCCCGTTCAAAAACATCTCATGCTGAGGAAAAGCAAACAAGGGTCTGCAGTGGGGATGTTTTCAAATATCACCAGATGAAAGTTTTCAACTGGGATTGCAGTCACCGTTTTAAACACAAACGTTTGTTGTCGTACACATTTTACATACAGTATATCACCTTTAAGGTGTCTAGTTTGAATAGTTAATCAAAACTCTGCATCCACTGAGATAAAAAAAAAAATGAACTGAGACATACTGTGGTTAATTATTTCTAAATCTTTGCAGCACACCAAGAAGTCTAGGCACTGTTGCTGAATGCATTTCTACATGCGTTTGTCACAGAGCAACTTCATCCCAGGTCTGCCACCACACCTCCTCTACCAGTGATTTATTGCCATCCAACAGGGACTTGACAAATCCCTGAAGACACAATTTCCATGCCCCCCCCCCCCGGGAAGCTACCACAGTTCATCTAAAAAGGGATAATGAATCCAGGATGTCATAGCTGGTTCACTGCATTGCCCATTACTGTATGTGGAGTTCATCCCCAGTGCAAACATTGTATGTGCAGAAGACATAGGAAGTAAATATGTTCCTGGAATACCCATGTTTGTTTATTCACAATTAGTAAAGCTAATTTCAGTGTTCTCGGTTATTACGTGTACGTTAAACGAGGACGCCTTAGCGAAGAGCCTAATGAGTGTGCAATAATAGCTAATATACGAGGGAGTGAACATAAAATTTGAACACCCATGATGTAATATACTTAAAATTAACAATGAGTTGTAAAGCTACTTAACTTGAACAGTCTGAAATTTTAGACAGATGCTAATAGTAATGTCCTTATTTTTGTAATGAATTCAATACAAGTTAGAGTGTTAAAAAAAAAAAAAACAGCCCTACCCATTATACGGAAAAGTCTGTGACAGTACACAGTACAGAACTGCAGGAGGAGGGAGATTTCTGCCTGAGGAGATTGTTAATGGATGTTAACACTAATGGGTGGAAAGCCATGGTCTGTAAATTTAGTTAAAGTTTATAGTCAAACTACTGCATAATAAGTGCGTAGGATAAGTGTAACTTATCTATCAGCATTAATGTCGGTCCATTATATTTTTGTTCTTGGAACAGATTAAGCCTGTGCATAAATGACCAACAGGATGCAGGTCACTTAAAGGCCACTGGTGTCATTACTTAGTATTATCAACAAAAGTACTTTCTATGTCTGGTGTGTAGCTTCTGTTGCCTGCCTGGAATTTTGAGTAATTATAAAAATAGTGCTAGTGCCTCTACATGACATATGCCTGTGATCTCACACCACCCTCAGTCTTCCACTATCCACTTCTGAGAAGCGGTTATCCCCACACAAGACTACAAACACTGAGAAACAAAGAGAGACTCGTGTGGAGCCGATCAGCATTGTGTGAACTCATTTGACAATGGCTTAAATGTAACGTCATTCATTTTAATTTATAAGTTCTATGCACAAGTCAATGTAAAGCCGAAGTCTTCTTAACTTATTCATATTTGGATACTTCAGTTAAATGTTTAATATGGTTTGTAACCTATCAAATGTTAAATATTGACCTGCAAATGCAAAACTACAAGAAAAAAAAAGAGCAGGATTACATCACAAGTCGCTGGAAATTGTATAGTTATGTATAATTAATAAAGATAAATGAAGCCAAAGTGTGAGGTAGATTTTAACAAGAGAGCTGTACGGTTTTCGAACAAATGGCTTATCACCTCAGCTACACAGGTGGAGCTCAGCAGGGCCAGACACGTCTCTCCTGAGCTCCCACCGTGAGTGTATTGGATTTAATTGGAAACCTCCGCTCTCACCCGTTCTTCCCACATTAAATTCACCGCTGAACCCTCTTTAAGCCTTTGACCCACAGAGCTTTAGGAGGGAACATGGCCTTCCTAAGAAAGGACTCGCTTTCAGTGTAATGACTCAAAATGAATTATGGTCAGCTCCTGCAGAGACAGCGCAGTCTTTCGCAGAAGACTCACTTCGTGGGTTAACTTGTGTCAGTGTTTACCTAAGCTCTGATGGTCCTCATGTCAGGTGACCCCAGACCTCCAGGGCCAAGGCCTTCCACTCCTATGATTGAAACTATTAAGGATCAAGCACAACACAGAGCTCTCCATTTTCATTTCAATTACTGCTGCTGATGATAAAATACAGATGGAGCCATGACATTCGCTGCTCTGCTAATCAGTGGCAATAGATGTTTCCAATTAATTAAGATGGCTGACCCTACTATGAAACATACTGTAGTCTGCATCAACGCTATTATTACTCTCAATTCCAGTTTCTAAATATATGCTTTACGTGTATTTATTGCAAAATAATAACTTAATTGAAGCTTGATGATACTATTAAATACAAAATTATTTTCCACTGCATAGGCCTGGTAATTACCTTTATATAACTGCATTTAGTGGCAGGAGTCTCTTTTTTCTATTAGATACTGTACGGTCTATATATAAAATCTCCAAGATTCCACTATAAATGGACATCCAAACAGACTGCAAATGAAGATACAGTTTCATGCACAGTTTTAAATACTGAGCATATGGACAGGTAGATTAATTATACACAGTTGTTCCCTGCAGTCAGATATTGCATTCATGTACACAAAAACACATGAATAAAAACTAACAGTTAAACCTGTCTATGTGCAACCAACCCCTGCCACCTACACCCACTCTATAATGTGCAGATAATTGGGATATTCTTCTTTTTATACCGTAATAGTGAATCATAGGACAGCTTTGCACTAATATGAAAAAGATGGTGCTGGAGGAAAACAAATTAGAACCAGTAACTTAGAACCAACTTAATCGATGAGAAAAGGCAGCCTTTGTTTTCATTATTTTCTGCCATTATTTGCCCTTTACCTATATCAGGAGATAGTATATCATGTAACACAGTGGAAGATTATTTTCAATTAAGATTATTTTATGACTGCAGTGTTTATCTTAGGGTAAGTTTTCTGCCTAGAAATTCTAAAAACCCAGCCAAATAAACATTTGTAAATGTGGCATATTTGCACTTTGTTATGAAATCCATGGCAAGCATAATGATCACAAAAATTTGCATTAAAATCACACTAGTAAAAAAGAGAAGGGGGGGTTATGCCGATGATGCAGTTTACACTCATGAATCACTGCTCTTTACTGCTGATGAGTTAATTTAAAAACACTTTGCAAAGCTTGTGGAGATCTTAATACTGTGTTTTAGCACCGTAAAATAATCATACAAAATTTCAGGGCTGACTAATGTGCTGACAGACTTCACTTTCTGCTTCACAATGAAAACGATTTCCTCTTTCAAGTAAATCCTCACCTTATTTATCTATGTTGCTTATTATGTCTCTGATCTGAAAACTGCATGGTGTCAGTGCACAGGAGCTGCAGCATTCACACAGCCGAGTGCTGCTGTCGTACTACCGCATGTGCAAACTCAGCACAAAAACCATGAATTTTATTTAGTTGCAATAAACAGAATAGTTTCATGGTTGGAGGAACCTAAACGTCTGTTCCAGGCAGCTACAGTTTATTTTAGGTTCTCAAGAATTAGTGCAATTAATGAACAGATTGCCTCTGGCTTGGGATTTAAGCCTTTGTAGTGCTGAATAGCATTAGTGGTGTTAATGAAACACTTAGCTAAACTTCTGATGTATTTTAAGACTCTTTGTAGAAGCACTGAACAACTGAGTAGTCAAAGTCAGGTCAGCACCAGCGTGCTGTAGTGATGGCACTGATAAATTGACCCTGCAATGTCATTAATGTCACTATATTATGATTTGTTTTCGGATTATTTTGTATTATATTCACATATACACACTGTTTTCTTAACATCTAGAATATATTGCTGTTATTGGTGCTGCACCATAAATCAAACACATTGTAGCTGTTTTAAACTGTACAGTCAGAGTCAACAGAGTCAGGTGGAGCTACACAGGAAATCACATGATGATAAAAACTAACCATAAATCCTGGACTGCGCCGCTCCCAAAGGTGAAGCTAAAATATTTTGAAGGCTCCTTGGAGGTTGGCTGCAGTATAAACCATACATCCAACCCCTCAGTGCTATATTGGATATGGATCAAACTAAATTTGGACAAGACAGGTCAAATCATGTTTCTCCCAAGAATGGTTTCAGTTATTTTAGCTGACATCAGACAGATGAGGGGATGTGTCTATTCTGAGATGTGAGGTTTTAATCAGGTACAGTGGCAACACAGAGTTTATTGACCCTACATTAATGTTCATTTATAGAAATAACTGCAGGGACTTTGAAATTAAAACATTTATGATCAGTTAAGATAACAAGTGTTGAGTTAAGAGTTTTTGTTGCTAAATCCTAACCACGGGCCCTGGATCATCGTCCAGTATCACCTCCCTTCTCCATTCTGTATGGGGGGGATTTAAATGTATCAATCAGGTCCCACGAAGTGAACGACCATAAAACCATAAATACTATGGCTACTAGAGATCACCAAACAATACACTCACTCTCACTTATTTTCTACCGCTTTAGCCTCCACTGAGGGTCGCGGGGGGAGGAGGGAGGGGTGGGCGCTGGTGCCTAACTCCAGCTGACATAGGGTGAGAGGCAGGGTACACCGTGGACATGTCACCAGTCCATCACAGGGCCACATAGAGACAGACAATTTAGAGTGTCCAATTGGCCTAATCCCCAAATCTGCATGTTTTTGGACTGTGGGAGGAAGCCGGAGTATCCGGTGAGAACCCACGCACACACGGGGGAGACTGAACAATACATTTACCCTTAATTACATTTCAGTTCAGTTCAGTTCTTACATCTGTCAACACAAGATTAACGTGGAAGTGATGGACGGTGCATGAAACAGTGGCTCTGTGCCCTCCATGATTTAGTCTTAAGGCAACAAAAGTTTAGTTTCAGTTTTTTTCAGAAAACACACTATTCCAAGTGTGCCAGGTCACTTTTGATAGAAGAAACCAAGAGCCCAACTTTTCCCTTGACCTTAACCAACTGCTCTTCTGGAGTAAAAATGAAGGCGACAATCTGCATTAGACGACTAAAGCTCAACCTGGTGCATCAACAAACAACACATCTGAGCGTTGTAAATAAGCATGACCATAACAAATTTGGATTTGACCACGTAGCAGGAAGTGACACTGCAATGAAATTAAATGAGTTGTCACTGACAATATCTCACAATATGTTGTTCAGTTTCAGCATTTTTCCTTGTTCTTTTGACTGTATCATTTAATAGTGTGTCAGTAAATTCTTAAATGAAAGTACCTCCTCCTCCTCCTCCTCTTCTGCGGTGATGAGTTCAAACGATCTGCATTTATATAGCACCTCTTTTGTCTTGATGACAAAGTGCTTTACATTACAGTTTTGCCATTCACATGTTCACTCACACATTCATTAAGTACATCGACATTCAGCACTTTTTCCTATCACACATCTAACATTCACAATTAACCCACTTGTGAACAGGTATAGTAGATGTTTGATAGAAAAAGCAGCAGCAATTGAGGGTTAAGTCAGTGCCTTGCCCAGGGACACATCCGCATGTAGACTGACAGAACACTTTTACTACTCAGCCACAACTGTTTATTGCTTGTCTCTGTTGTACATAATTGTACATGGCTGATGAAATGTTATAAACAAAAACAAGCAATAAGAAGACATTTTCCAGGGTTCTGAGCATGTTTTATTTAATTAGTTTTTATCATTTTAGGCATCAAATTAATCAAGATTTTAAAAGAAACTGCACACTAATCAATAATTAAAATTATCCTTAGTTGCATCCCTACTATATTAACACACTTTCAAGGAAATGGGTCATTCCTATATATATATATAATATGCATGTAATATTTCAAAGACATAATATACTGTGATGACATGTGAGCATATCATAACAATGCAAATGCAGAATCTATGAGAATTAATAAGCTTATTGCCAAAAATGATATAAGTCCATTTTTAAACACTTTTTTTTTTTTACATTTACTGAAGTTGTAATTAATTTCTATTAATTGGAATTGGTAATTAAGAAATACACACTCAGTATTAGCTGTGCTGCACTTATAATGTGTTATTCACTTGGGTGGGATTAAATTCCTCTTTTGTTGTCTGAACACCAGACGTGCCTTGCACAAATAATGCCGAGGTAATTCAGGCTTGGTGTTATTGTAAAGAGATTCACATCAAGCCAGTTGGGGGGGGGGGGGCAAGCGTTCACACAGAGCAATGTGCATATTTGCTCCAAACCCACTGACATAGTCAGTCTAAAACTATTTGTTGGGAAGTGATGTGCTTTGTGTTGTTTGTATGGATTGTTATTGTGTCAGACTCTATTCCCATTAGTGCTGTTAAGTCATCCAAAACTTGCTTCGTGTCTGTGCTTTGTTTCAGCCTTACAGCAAGCCTGCAGTCAAACAGCATGTACAGTAAATTTATTACAGTGTGACATAAAGGCAGCTCAGCCTGAGCAGAGCAGCGTCTTCGTGTCTCACTCGGAGGGTGCATCGTACTGAGGTGGTGATCAAAAAGAGTTTGGGCTCCTATTCAAATTGAATTCGTTTTTTTTTTTTAACAATGCCAAGGTTGTCCAAGGCTGCAACAAAAGAAAAATGTGTGTTCTGAACAAGAACCTCCACAAGTCCACAATATCTCAGTGTGATGCAGGGGAGCGAATGATTACTCTGTCAGAAAGGGGAATATTGTGGTGTCTGTTATTATCTCCCGTGAAGAGTAGAGAACCAGTGATTGTGAAGCTTTCATCTGCTGGGAATGAGAATATTAACACATAGCAAAAAAGAAATAATATTGATCTAGGGGAATGGGTAACTTCTTCACAAGAAAACACTATGATTCATAAATATTTTATCTTTCTCTGCTGTATCACCTGTTCTGGCAAACACTAGTACAGTAACACCTCTGTGTGCTTTCCATATTTCGTGGGAGATCCTCCTTTGTACCAGGAAATATAATCAACATAACAATTTCATTTCATGTTCAGCACTACGTTTGCCCGGTTTATTGCTTGAATTGTGATATTACTCCAATACCATAGGAATAAAAAAACAACATAAGTTTAGGTGCAGTGCTGCAATCCTGAATACTCAAGGAGCGGTTGCCATGGAAACAGAGTTACACTGGCCAGAAATGAAAGTGTCTAAGGATTTAGACTTTCACTGTACATCAATTTTTAACCATAGATTGTTTCTACATCAGCCTTTTCACCACATAACCAACGTGTGTCCCTTGATGCAGAAATGTCCGTCAATTACAAAGCTGAACATCACAATGACTAAGACTGAAGTCAAAGCAGATTCATTAAGACGGAGATGGTGACTCTTATAAACGAGGACACTATGAAGCAAGTGTCTGCATCGGTGTGACGGTCACTGTTATTCCATAAATACGTGTCAACATACTGATATTTAAATGTCATCACTACAGTAAATATATTCAAAGTAGCCATTTCCAGGTATGAATGTAACGGCTACTGGTGTCACAGTAAACCACTGTAAAATTCCAGATGGTAAAGGTTGCCTTATTAGTTTTTATTACCATGGTAATCGCAGTCAGTATTTGTATTGGTATTAATGTAATATGTTTATGATGACTGTTGCTTTCATTTGCCCATTTGAAAACAACTTATTAAAGGTTTTTCTGACTGTGATCATTATAACGCTGTACAGTTTCGATGTCTTTGTTTAACATTATTTAATGTTTATTTTGCAGTGGTTTTTTTTATAGTTTTGGATTGCACTTTAATATATAATATATAATCTATCTAAATATAATTTAATTTATCTCAAATTATCAGTGTATAAATGTTTTTTTTTCAACATTGTGGACATATTTTATGTTTATGATATGAGTA
This sequence comes from Brachirus orientalis, assembly GCA_016785285.1. Lineage (NCBI taxonomy): Eukaryota > Metazoa > Chordata > Actinopteri > Pleuronectiformes > Soleidae > Brachirus > Brachirus orientalis. The sequence continues at coordinate 4,369,489 of JAFBJR010019384.1, read as the reverse complement.
TACAGATAACCAGGATAAGTTTGGTCAATTTTGACTGTAATTGACTGGAATATCTTGTAAAAAAAGGGATGCACAATATTATTGGCACCATATCGATATCAGCAGATATTGGCTTTAAAATGTCTCATCAGATATCAGCATCACACCAAGATCCCAGAGTATGTTGAAGAGGCTGCTGCCTCCTGGACTTCTATGCTGGTGCCCTCTCCAAATGTTTTTTTTTTTTAATGGTTATATCTACATGGCTATCTACATCTGTCGTGACATGAGTAGGCAAAATACTATGTTAATTTCACTTGAGAAGACACTAAATGGCCTCTACAGTTGGGCGAAGGGGAAAATATACACTTTCTATCCGTAACGGTTGTTGGCCCAAGCAGTCAATTAACTTAAATTATAGTTAAATAAACAGCAGAAAGAAAAGAGGCTGTCACTTAGAGACATCAAGCTTCCAGCAATGAGCATGTTATATTTAGGGACATATCCATGTCTAAGTCCACACTGTACAAACAAAAATACTGCGCTAAATGTTTTTGCCCTCTTTATGGATGTCACATCTCATTAAAATGACAGGATCAAGTATTAGATACATCTCCGCTGAAACTAAGGATATTTCATAAAAATACAGGGCATTTCTTTTAAAACTAGGCTTTTTATTAGGAAGCAAGTATCTTTGCTAATTGCCGTCTGCAGTGTCAGCCTGCGAATCTCCCTGTCACATCTCCATATGCTGTTTTCTCTCAACAAGCATATTACTGCTCCTCTGTTCACTCCATAACACCGATGAGCTCCTCCCTGCACTTCTATATCAGCTGTGTCAAATAAATGGAAGAATTTAAAATGGCCACAGTGAGGAATTTTCTCGGGGTGTTACTCATCTTGTCAGAATTGAATTCCCTTACTCCTTCGGGACCATAGGTAGAAAATGATTGTCCCCTCTGAGAATCACAGCCAGGAGGCAAGTGCTGTTTGGCCACAGAGACAGAGGGAGGGAATTTGTCTCAAATGAGAAAAAGAAGATGTATACAGCCTAACACTGACCTGACAGAGTCTGACCAGGTGCTCATGGGCAGTTTGGCTCTACTTCCTCAATCCCAAAAAGCATTTTAATGCATAGAGTTCAATTCTGTCACCTATTACCTGCAACAGAAAATAAATAATCTAGGATTTATGGAAGCCTAGCACTGTTATTATGAGGCCGCCAAAAAAGTTGAAAAAAAAAAAAAAAAGAGATCAAGTAAATGCAATCAAGAGGTCAATTTAGATGTCTGTTCTTAACACCTATGAAATGACTCCCGATCACTCACAGGATCTGTTGCAGAAAAACAGGACGAGGCGGATAAGACAAAATCTCTTCAGCTACTGTAAACGTTGCCTGCAGCCTCAACATGCAGCAAAACAGGATACAGACCCTCATTTTCCCCACAGCACGCCAGTGAACGTGCACATTCGCGGTCACTCACCTGTAGTTTCTACTATCCCTTCTAGTATCACCACAATTTCAAACTGCTCTGTTTGCATGGACCTCTGGGAGAGGTCGTAGAAGGGGCTTTTGGTGTCAATCACATGGCAGATTGTGAGTGGTGAGACAAGAAAGAGCTGGTCTGCCCCAGTGCTGAAACCCACATCCAACTCCAATTGATCCAAAGGAAGAAACTCGCCTTCGGGTGTCTGCCGAGACTAAGGAAGCATGAACAAAGAAACAGAAATAATTGGTGGAGAAAGGGAAAGGGTAAGACCGATACATGTAGCTTACGTTTTACAAACTTCCACACATTATATCTAAAGAAGCCACATGTGATCAGCATGTGATGTAATTTTAAAACAAGGGGCTCAAATGAGTTGGTTCAAATTTCTGGTTATAACTTTTATGTGAAAGAAGTGTTATTACAGTATGTGGGTGTAGTTAGTTGCAGTACATCAGCTCAAAAACTTTGGTGGAGTTAACACAGTGTTAGTGCTGAATTCCTATTCACATGTATGCTACTGTATGAACTTGTTCATACATGATTTTGCCATGATTTTGTGACTGAACAGAAAGAAGAAATATTACTGGCTTTTAATGGCAGTACTTTGTGTTTCAGTGATTTCTTTACTCTTTTATGTGTTTTGGGGCGCGACATTCATGTTTTTCTCTTCTTCTTTATGAATATTTTGTGAATTGTAGGTCATTTGTTAGCTGCCCTTGTGTTATATGACGTCCTGCAGCAGAAAAAGTAAAGTATATTTGATGGTTTGATTTGATTGGTTTGAGAAGTGAGTAGAATTGAAGACACTGCAGTGGGCTATTGTTTTGTTTTTTTTTATCATTATTGATTTTTTTTTTTCCCACTCTTTTTGGTAAATGGGACTGCAGTTTTGTTCTCTAAATGCACAGTGTGTAGGGTTTAAACTGTGGGGGCCTTAATAACTGTATCAGTTTCTTGAAGTACATCAATAGACGGGCCTTGAAAAGGACAAAAATGCATGATGCACAGATTCAGTAACAACAACAACAACAACAACAACAAAAAAGTAGCGTCGCTTACTTTGAGCAATTTGCAGCGGATCTGTGCAGAGACCATATGGCTGTTACGCAGGTTGCCGACCCTGAACATGAGAGTTAGTTTTCCATCCCGCATAGAGATTGCCGCATGTTCACTGAACATCAAAGTCTCGGCCCTTTTCTTAGGCTGAGACATCTTGATAAACATGCACCCGATCAAAAAGGCATCAACGATCGATCCGAGGATCGACTGGAACAGAAAGAGAATGATGCCCTCGGGGCATTTGTCCGTGATGTATCTGTAACCATATCCTATAGTGGCCTCGGTCTCTATGAAGAAGAGAAAGGCTGAGGGAAAGTTGTAGACATTGGCCACACATGGAGTGTACTTATCATTGTGGGCTTTGTTGAGGTCTCCTCTGATGTAGGCGATAAACCACCACATGGAGGCCATGAAGAGCCAAGCCACCGTGTAGGTGAGGATGAAAATAAATAGATTCCAACGCCATTTCAAGTCTACCAGTGTCGTGAATAAGTCTGAGAGGTATCTGCTGGTTTCACCACCCAGGTTCCCATGCTGGACGTTACATCGTCCGTTCTTGTCCACAAACCGCTGCCTCTTCCTCTTTTTCTCTGGGGGAGGCTGGTTGAATCCAGACCCGCTAGATGAGGTGGTCACTACCTGATAATCGTCCCCAAATTTCTTTCGAAGTGCAGACATACTACGATGACAGCAGCGAAAGAAATAACAAAGGATTTAGTGAAATTAAAAAAAAAAAAGAGTCCGGGTTGCTGCAGTCTTTAATGCCTGTGCGCAATGGCTCCTGGTCGAAAATAAGGCGATAAAAGTGCGTTGTCTTCGCCCAAAGCTAGTCTTGCATCGTCCTCTTTCGCCACTCTCTACTGTTGCTACACGCTACAGCCATGAGATGTCAACAATGTGCGAGTGAGTTAGCCAAACGAATCCATACGCGACGCACAAGACAAGGCAGCCTATCCAAACGCGCCCGTCGCCGTCCAGGTCTCACTAGTTTCTCAGTAGCTGCGACGTGGATTACTCATCGCCCGCGAAGGCTGTGGCTTTATCGACCTGCTCAGAACTGTTACCACAGAGTAAGTTCTCGTGCCAAAGTTCAAAATCCCTCAGCGATCCTTCAAACGCTAATATCGCTGCGTAATTATTGGCCGGACAATGCATCCAGGACGGAACGGCTCCGCGCGCTCTCGACACCGTGTTGGAGATTAGTCGCTTTCCACTCCTTCCTTTGTGATCTGTATACATTGGAGACGAGTTGCACCCCAAGCATGTGACTGTAGCAAAAATGACGAGCAGTCGGAAGAGAATCACTGTGCCACCGTCGTCACTTTTGGCTGCGCGCATCCACGCTGATCGCCACTCTCTCTTTTCCAGCACCTTCCCCCTTCTGTTAGAAAAGTGTCCTCTGGGTTGTCATAGCTCAGCGATGGAGCTCCAACAAATCTTCTTTTGGCTTAGATCCTTTTTTTTCATCTGGTTTCCCTGTGTGGCTCCTGCGCATTTTTACGTTTCCAGTGATGCACTCGCTGTTGCCTGGTGGTGCTATTCAAATATTCACAATTTGGGGGCGGAGGAGAGGGAGTTCGCCGGCTTTGACAGTTTTTTTTTAAGGGATCGAATACATGAAACTGCAGCCAAGACGTCATGATGGCCATGAACGCCCTACTTTATCACAAATTATCACATCACTGCGTCTATCGCCTATGGTTACTGTACTGGGATGACAGTACACCGTCTCTGTTGCACACACACACACACACACACATCTTCACGGTATTGAGCAAAATTCCACCTAATTTTGTCTGCAGTAAAGTAAAACTTTTCAGGACAAATGCACCATGTCTCTGTGCTGCTCCCCAGGATCACCTGTGCTGACAGCCACTGATAACTCAATTTTCCTCCATCACGGTTGGCAGCACCAGCTTATACACAACAGGACTTCTTAACAGATAATAAGAACTGCATGGAAAGCTGCTGACACTCACTCACAGCAAACTGTATTAGATCTCAGGGGGGACAAAGAGCTGCAGCCAGGATGCACTACTCCAAATTCACTCATCATTATATCATGGCCACTGAGGAATACACCCACACCATAGTTACAAACAGTAGTTGTCTCTCAAAGACAACACAAGGCACAAAGAACAACATACCACAATCTGGCGTACCCTCGTCATTCACCTCTCTCTCCCTCTTCACTCAACATTATGATGATGCTGATGCTAAATCAGTGACTTTGGATGATATTTTCTCCCTGAACAAAACACAAAGCACAGTCGGGAAATAACTAATGTCTGCAGCGTTAAAAATAGGCCCACTGTAGCTGTATAAATCATGATAGCAAATCAACTGGGATAACTTTTACATCAGAAAGACTTAAATAGTAAATTCAAATGAATAAGGCTTCCCAGTGAACCTATACGTCAAGCTTGACAATCCCACACAAGATGTGCCATGAAGAATTTCATTTGTAAACACTGCTATGATGTCAAGAAGCTTGTTTTTATCTTTTATTATGTGGAAATCTAGTGTTATATCTGTAGCATGTTGATTTATTTTACAAACATAAATGTTGGTTCAACATTCTGAGGTCACAGAGATCAATATGCTGTCAAGTCAGTCTGGTTCCAGTCTAAGTCCTCCTCTCGTCTCATCCAGTATCTCCCTTTGGTTTACCGCATGATATTCCATGTCCAGTCTGAGCCCAGTATACACTCTACCATACAAACAGTAGTTTCTAAAAACAGCACTGAGGCCTGACATGAATGTTTCCAAATGAATGATTGCACGGCAGCACTGTGCTACACTGATGTGACTCCAAGTGTGTGCCTGCAACGCTCTGTCCTCCTGAGGAAGACAAAGTGGAAAAGATTTCTCCATCAGTCAGTGAGCCATCATAATTGCCAGGTGATCATACAATAAGCTAGAGCTTCAGCAGGACCCTGCTTTCATAATGAGTGCACAGGGACACAGGTCATCCGCCATGCATTCTGGCCCTCATTAAGAGGAAAAGGCCATTCACATATTTGCAGAGTAAAAATAAGACTATTAGTTTGGACTGGCCAACAGTCAGCCAGCTGGCAGCAGGAGCTAGAATATTTTAATTGCTCTGTTTCACTGACATACTTAACGAAACAAAAGTTTTTCCACAACTCGTCTGTACTCAACTCACTGTATGTGGACTGAGGGGAAGAAAGGCAATTAGCTCATTTCACTGCCTAGTTTTTTTTTTATTATTTCACACCCATGAAAACCTGGTTATATGCCAAAGAATCTGTAACATAATATTCATTACCATACAAAGTAAAAACAGAAAAACAAACAACCAATGAGACTTCTCCTTATTGGTATAGTGTGATTAAATTAATCTGTAGTGACAAAACAATCCATCGACTTTTGTCAGAATAATAAGATATTGTTGTTATTACAATCAGTGTATTAAGCGCTTTCCAATTTAGCCATAACCGCGTCAATAAATCATGTTAAAAAAGACAAATTGTGTTCTATCTTGTCTGATCTCATCAGTCATTAGAAGCTAATTGGAAAAAAAAAATGTGTTAATTTCAAATTCATACAGATCCTGTTTTCCACGTGGATACATTTTGAGATCACCTACATAATGAAGCATGATCTGGGACAAAAGTGCCATTTACTGTATACACATAAGGGAGGTTTTATTTACTGTATCCCCAGCACAGCATAAACACTTTAATTGTGTTCAACACACAGGTTTTGTCAGTGACAGCTAAAAACAAAAAAGATGTTAAGGTTCGGGCCTTGTTCTTGTCTCACGCCAAGAGGCAGCTGATGTGTAACACTGTGCTCTAAATTAGAAAATATGCAGATTATGGCTCCACACTAATTATAATTGGAAGCATTTGGAAGGGCTGCACTTTTTTCTATCATTATCAACTTCATCGGCTTTTTCAACAAAAAAACACAATCGTCATCACCGTAATTTACCAGTGTAATATACAGTGTATTGTCAATACTTTTTGAACCCCATATACTGTTGGTCAATAAACACGGATCTTTTCCTGGTGATCTTTTCCTGTATACTAGCTCATAAAAATAGCCCAGGGTAAAGCTGATGGGCGGGTGGAGAAGTAATTGATTTATTAATCTAATCAGACCAATATGGGACACAAGATGTATTCGTCCTCCTCCTTCAATCAGGATAGCCCTTCAGGTCATTTTTTTTTTCAAGACAATCAACCAACCATTAGAGGGAGTCATCTCTAATGTTCCATCTTCCATGATAATCTCTACAATCATACACAGTGCAGGGAGAGCCACCTCTGCTTTGATGCTAGATTTGATGGATTTGGTCTTCTATTTCCCCTCCTACAAATATGACTTCCTCACAGAAATATGCCTAAAAGCATTTTGCTGCTCCAATATTGATTTTTGTATTTTGAACAAACAATTCTCGCTTCATGAAAGACACGCACTAGACACGTTTCTCGGCTCGCAAAGATTGGGTCCTAACATGATCTTAAGAATGCACAATAGATGCTGAGCCACTAACAGGGTCTCCTCTAGCGTGTAATGTGAAACCGTGTGGAGAATGATTAAAGCTGCATCTCTAGGCCGGCGATTCTTTCAGAGTCCTGCAATTGGGTCAAAATGTGAAGTTTTCAAGCAACATATGAAATTGTCAGCATCTTGTGGTAATTGAAGGACATTACAAATGGTACTAACAAGTCACTATGCAAAAAAAAAAACAACAGAGTTTAAGCACAAAATGAATCCTCATTGGATCCAAAATAACATCTGCTAATGAGAATAATAGCTCTTACAGCCACATATTCATGTCCAAAGATGAATTTATTGCATATACAGTACAATCCTTAAATTAAAATTAAAAAACAAATGGAAAAATTGTACATGGTTAGACTCTTGGGGCTACTTTCCCCAGATTAAATGAGATCAGTTGATGTTGTGGTCAAAAATAACATCTAAACAGGAGCTTTTTTTGGAAACAGCTCTTGGTGATTGATGATTGTGTAGTAATCAATCATCAATTACTGCTGAAAGCAACAGGGCTCCACTGCCTAATCACTGCTTTCGTCGCTAAAAGGAGATTATCACATAGGAGAAGCTTGTTAGAGCCACTTCCTTCTTGCAAATCAATAAAAATTACTCAAGAGATTGCAAACATCCATCAGAAATGTCTCAGAAATGTGTGGGCTGGCTCTGAAGACATGTACTGTACACTTTTCTCTGTATTTGTGGGTAGGGGTGTCTGCCTCCTGTGGATCCAATGGATCCAAACCCCACTGGGATAATGGCCTCAGACCATGTCTAATTAAAGCTGCTTTTCAGTGCAGGCTCTCTGGAACTTAAGGTCCCCTTAACAATTAAGTCCAGGATTTCTTTGCTGGTCATGAGCAAGAAGGAAAAGCACAGCCAAAGGGTTGATTATCCCCTTTAACCCCCCCCCCCCCCACCACCACCACCACCACACCACCACCACTCTGCCTGGGCCTATTATTGGATTCACTTAGCTGATGGAACCCTATATATTGAGCAGGGAGAGAACATGTAAGTCACTCGGGCATATGAAGGCGTTGCATCTTATCTAAAGTCAAAGCACGGAAGAGGTGAGATCTTCTTGTGATGATGGTCTAATGGAAGCAGGTTAGAGAGACAATGGCATTTCCATGAGGTAAAAGGGTTCAATTCCTATAGTATCCTTGAAAAGCAAAAGAAATGTGTTAAAAGGATAAAAATGCAATAGATAATGTTGGTGATTGTTGTTGTTGATGTTACTATTTAGCCTCTGTCTGGTCTTCCTGTTATGAAACAATGTGATGTTTATAGGCTGTGTCCATCTGAAAACAGGCCGTCAAGCAATACTATCAGACCTGACTGGGGGTGCATTTGTGTTTATACAGTGACAGCACAGGGACGGGCGAGGACAAGAAGCAATAGCAGTAAAATTTACTTGTGAAACTTTTTGTGAGCTCTTCTATAGATTTTTCGGTCACACTCCAACCTGTTTTGCTTTACTAGTATAATGATGCCGTTGTGTCTGTCTGTCTTGATACGAAACAAGTCACAAATAAACGCTAAACTGAAAAACCCAGAGCAGGCGGAGTAGAGCTGACAGAGCTGTTGTGTGAACTCATTTGACAATGGTTGGGATCTATTCACAGTTTAAAATGTTCTGTCGCGTGTGTGACATGTGACTTTGCAAGTGTCTTTATTATATTTATTTTATTTGCACTAGGACTGTTGTCATTTTCTTATGTCAAGGAATGCACTTTGAGGCAGTGTTGGGCAAACGTGCTTTAGACAAACAAAACTGAGTGGTGCAGTGTTTCATCACGAGAGGTTTAATCATCTCAGAGTCACACAGATTTAACTTGTGACCATTTGAAGGGGTACTTACCTCTTCACTAGGAGCCACTGGACAAAACTCAATCACTTTGTGTCAATTTGTGTTGCTTTCGAACTGTATTGAACAAAGAGGCACATAAATTATATAGAACAGACAGAATTGTAAATGATTATAAAACACAGTAATATATGTATATAAAGGCACAGTGAGTGTCTTTATATAGTAATAAAGACACCCACTATTTTAAGAGACCTGAACCAGTTAAAACTGATAGATTGCGACATTGTGCACAATACAACATTTCTGCCATTTCTGTGACAGCAAATTTTATTTCAACACGTAAACTAAACGTTTACTAATAAATCAAAATGAAATGCTATGCATTTTATTTAATAAATCCTCATTAAATGTCTGGGGGAAAATAGTACTGCAAATATAATGTATTACCTCCTACAACCCATCTGTGAATCGCTACACAGTCTGTGGGAGTGACTGTATTAGAATACAATACTCCAAATCATTCATTTTCTATGCACATATTTAGTGCATCACCAAAGGTCAAACACAAAATCACTATTCACTCTGTAATATTTTTAGGCCGAACACGAGCAATTGTTAAAATAAAGAGTGAGATTGGAAAGGGTTAACTAAGCTATGGCGTGATTACTGTACTTTCCCAGGCAGCCAGATTTTTATTTTCCCAAGATTTAATGAGCCCGTGCTTTATATAGGTGAAAGCTGCTGCAGTACATCCACAGTGAGAAGCTCTGATCTCGTTCTACCTTTGAGAGCCACACTGAGTCACAGGGAGCCACAGATAGCTACAGATAAAGCCTCCATTAGGGCCACTATTTTATAGCATCTCACCCGTTAATGGACTCCCCCAGCCAGACCACACAACTACTATCTTATCCTCACAAGCCCACTTAACCAGCCTGGGTTAGGCTTCCTACAGGTGTGAGGCTGCCTGAGACAGCAGTGTGTCCCCACAGGGCCCCTGCTGAGAATGTGGTGAGACATTGATGTGCTGTCAGCTCTTCTAAGAGACACACCTATTAATACCACTGCAGTGGCTGCCATGGAGAGATAAACAAACATTTATTAAAAAGCTGTTGTCTGAATTATTTAAAAGACAATATTGGTTTTCTTCCATTTATTATTATCAGTCCACCGCTTCTAATTATCTGTAAACAACTTCATAATTTGTCTAGATTAAAAGTCCAAATGAATTTGTAATATTCTAGAGCTGAAGCAATAAGGTGATTAGAAAGAAACATTAATTTCAGTAAGTTCTCTCATTAGGTTTCAAGTTAGATGAGATTGCCTCACATTTTACTAACCATTGAATATGAAACTAAAAGCAGCTGCTTAACCTTTAATATAAAGTATTCATTGCCCGCTGCTTTATCCTCCACATGAGGGTCGTGGGGCTGCTGGTGCCAATCCCAGCTGACATCAGGCACAAGGCAGGGTACAACCTGGACAGTTCACAGTTCATGTTTTTGGACTGTGGGAGGAAACTGAAGAACACCCACACACACACAGTGAGAACATGTAAACATCACACAGAAAGGCACTGGCTGGGATGTAAACCAGCAAACCTTCTTGCTGTGAGGCAACAGAGTGGCCTGTATCACAGATTGGAAAGCAGCTTCATGTGGTCTGTAAACATCTAACAAACCAAATATAAGGTGGTAATTAGTCATTAGAGGTGTTGGATGTTGGGATGAAGTCTTGCTACGGACATGAGTGGTATCAATCTTCTGATACAACACAGAAAATCAGATCCACTGATCAATAATTTGGATCTTTAAACTATTTTCCGCTTAACACCAGTGAAAGTTGAAACAGTTACTTTAGTGGAACAAGCCATGTGCAATAACAGCAGCATTTTCACAATATCTGAATTTTTTTAAAGACTAAATTAGAGGATCCCAACCCACAAACAAAATGTCTGGGAAAGCAGAATTCAGAATTTCTCAAAATGGCTCCTGAAATACAGTATTTGAGGTGTACACATAGCAGAGCATTTAAACATTTAAAACAATACAGAGAGAAATGTGCTCTTAAACATATCATAAGATTCTTTGAAATATCCACAAAAATTAAGCTGTGGATTTGCAATGTTTAAATGTGCTCAGACTTCCTGCAGATATTAAAATAATAAACTTAGTATGTTCCATGCTACTGTTATTTTTTTCTTTTCAGATGTAGGGGATGGTGGATGTGGGCATCCTCATGGTATATTATAAATATACAGGTTGGGAACAACTGGACTAAATCATCATAAAATCATCAATCAGTAGTTAAAGTCATCAGTTTCAGCCGTATGATTATCAACGGTGAGCATTAATATGATCTCTATTGCATCCTTTTGACCTCCAAGCTTTTCTTTTTCAAGAGAAGCAATTATGTCTCTCTCTCTCTCTCTTCCCCCGATTTTAACAAAGCCAGGGACCTGAAAGGTCAAGCCTCCCTTGCTCAAACGAAGAACAGAATAATGAGCCATGTCAGAAGCAACTTCATCAGGTGACAATGACAGGTGTTTTTACACAAGCTGGACAAAAGAGGAAGGAAAAATCCATTACTATGCAGTTCTTATGGCACCTTGATACACAGGTGTCGTCTCACTGGTTGCCGTGAAGGGAAGGCTACAATTTACCACCACTAAAAGCTGCACACCAAAATGGAGGATGGTAATGAGATGTTCAGGGGCTTTAAAAGCTTCAAGAGCAAGGTTTATTAAACAACTGATGGGTTAGTGTGATGCGCTTCCGTTCGCATTCTCATCAGATGCTTCACCCCAAATCAAGGCAAATTCTATAGAGTTGAAGTTTTATTTCTTTTTGTACAAAAAAGGGAAAGTGTACAAACAGAGAACACTATCACTTTACAACCAGTACATTGAAACATTACATTCCTTTTTTTGTCCAAAAACACCATGCACTTTGAGATAATGAAAAACGATAAATGAGTGTGCGTAATGCAAAAGAAGTGATTGAATTTTAGTCTGAATGCCAAGCAGGCACTTGCTAAGGATTCAGCATTCAAGCAGCATTGACTGTATTTCACCATTTGTTGCTCCCTCATCTATGGTCACCCAGGGTCCTTTAGGCAGTGTGAGGATTGATTTCATGAGACCAATGATGATTTCCAAAACACTGCAATTTTAAAACCCTAGGTAAACATTAATTTTTATGACCTTAAATCCAAATAAAACATTGCAATACCTCATGATCGTATCAGCATCCACTGCCTTTTTCTCTGAGGAGTGTTCAAGTTTTACGGCATCTTAGAAAAATAATTGGTTCTGTATGTACAACAACAAACATATTAATATAACTATTAATAACTATGGATGATATTTGTTGCAGGATCCCAGACACCAAAGCAATGTAGCAGTCACATGTGAAAATGTGATGTGAGGAAAATCTATGCAAGATGCTGGATCAAATACTTAAATGAAAATGATACATTTATTAAATTTAACAGTTAAAGTTAATGAAGATAGATTCAACATTTTTTTTTTTTTTTTAGCAACAAAATGATTCGATCATCTAAAATCCAATCAACCAAACAAAACAACTTCCTAAAGGCACCTGTAATTATTTGTCTCATTAATTCTCAAGATAGTAATCTTAAGTGGGCGATGCCTTAGTACAAGCGTTGCAAATCTTGTCAAAATTGATAGAGGTGTTTTAAATAAATATGCTCTTATAACACAGTGCAGTTAATTGCACTTTAGAATTCGGGTGTTATTTTGAGAAAACTCTTAGTCATTCAAAAATGATTCACACACTCTTGCTACTTTCTTTCCTGCAGCCACTTTTTCATTTCATCCAACAGCCTGCATAAATAAACTAAATCAAGAGTATGTACTCTGTCAAATCAGACAGCTGCCTCACATTTTCATCATAGTGTAATTTTTCTTTTACTGTGAAAAAATATTACGCAATTATTTAGGTAGTTTAATTAAGGGAGGATGATATAGCTGCATTTTCATCTTTTATTCATTTTCTATATGAGGGTTTGAAATTTTCATTATTATTTTTATCCCAATATCTCAAGAAAACAACCTCAACAAGACAGAGCCTAAACAATAAATCTCCCAATCGAAGAAAAATGTTTTTCCGTTACACTTTGTCCAACCTTTACCTTTCAAAATAGACGGATTAGTTTTATGCAAGTACAGTTACAGGATTCTTATCGAGACAAGATGTTTACAAGAGGCCGTTCACAAGAGTATTAAAAATTCTTGAAAAATTATGAAAGAAGCCAAGGGCGTTCTTAAATAAGACTTGTGGGGTCACACTTCTGTTGCCCATTATTTCTAAGCAACCAAAACCCGAGAGCTACTGAGATGACTGAAGTTGCTGAATTAATTTGTGCATTGAAGCAAATATAATAAAATAAAAGATGACACATTACCAGTGGCAAAATCCCCACACCCCAGTTTTGCTGTTCCATACATGTGAGAGTATAAAAAAAACACTTGCTGTACCTGCTTGAATCTCATTCTTCACCAGCTGCTACAGGAGCTTCGTCTGAATGATGGAGGTTTCGAGTTTATTTCAGAGACGACAAAGACCAGCATCACCTACTTCATTTGACCGAGTATCAGAAAACACAGCAAAGGGACTTGCTGCATTCCAAAAAGTGGAAATATTTTTACCTTGCTGAGATGACGATGAACCCTGGGAAAAAAAAAGGCAAGCTGCATGCATATTGCATATGACACACCTCCCCCAGTGAAAATAATGTATTTGTACAGTCAAAAGGCACTGCACGTGAACGGCCCTTACTGGTGTTTGTAACCTCTGCATGAATGACTTAATGTTATCCAGAGGACATGAAGTTTCCAAACTTTGAATGATATGTTATGGTTTGTTACTTGATGACGATGCGTCTTCACTTCCTTCCACTGTAAAAAAATAAAAATAAATAAGCCAAAATATGCCAAATAGCATCTTCCTCTGGTGGTGTCATTCAAACCAGGGTCTAACTATGGGTAGGTGTGACGGTGGAGTGGAGCTATTATATCAAGGTCCTGGTGAATCCTGCACACTTCTACATTTAATGATGTTGAGAGATCCCCAGCTAATGCTGCAGTAACAGGGAACGGGTAGGAGTTTATAAATACTAAGACTTTCTTCATTAGCATGACATTTGAAGTGTATGTCACCACCAAGCCCAAATGTCAGTCAACAGTTGCCATGGCAAATACCCACCCAGTGGCCTGAAGATCAGTTACCATTTCTAAAAAACAATGGCTTAAGTCTTGTAGTATATGGTATATCTTGGTCGGGCTCTAGTAACACCACTTTCTCATTTCAGCGTGACTCAAACAGTGACATGAAAAGAAGATAAGCAGAAGCTGTAACAACAGTCATATTCTGGGATCGTACCGACAGTAGACACCAATGCACTAACATGTACACAGTGCACACCATTGCAGAAACCTGCTTTGCACTATCATCCTTGTTATAAATGCTCTTCTGTTTGATCATTCGTCCAGCTGCTGAGAGGCAGTCTGAGAAGTGCAGTGGACACACAATGTTGTCCATTTGCAGACCTCACACATCGTCCGTCCGTCCCCCCCACGCTTGGATACGACAAGAGACGTTATAGCCTATCATGACGCCAGGATGTCAGGTGAAGCTGCTCTCCAGTCTGTGGTAAGCAGTGAGAAGAGACACCTTCATAAAAAGAGAAGCTGCTGCTGCTGCCTGAGTCTTTCATATTGACTCATCAGGTTGTAAAAGGAAAAGGAACATGATGGCAAGAGCCACCTGGTGAAGGTGAGGAGAGCCAGGACTGGTGAGAGAGAATGGTAGGCTTGGAGAGGTGCGATGATCAGACGTTAAGGGTCATGTTACGCAGCAGCCACTGCTGAGAGTGGCTGCCGTTGCAGTCCCTCAGGGTGGGGACCATTTTGTCCTCCTCAGATGGCATGTCCAAGCACTGGTTGCTGTTCACATGGAGCAGGGTTAGCCGCTGGAAATAAATAAATAAAGACATTGGCAGTTACACAAATGTAAACAGCATAGATCGTAAATTAAAGGGTGGACATAGTCTTCTGGTTCGCAGGGTGAGTCTAAACAAGAAGTATCAATTTATTGAATAACCACCAGGGGGTGATTCTGCTGCTTGCAAAAAAAAAAAATGCAAAACATAAAACTATCCACATTTTTTATATACAGCCTATGGTAAAGAAGTGCACATAACTGTAGAGAAATGACAAGTGCAAGTTGAAGACAGTTTTTCCCTCAGTTCAAAATAATGTAAATCAACATGCCGTTAGGGACATTTTTCAGTCATCATTTTTCTGTTTGATCCACTTGAATGACAAATATCAAACACTGAACAAACACAGTTCAAACATTGATTTTTCCATATTTCACAAAGACCTTTCACCTCAAATGGCCTGAACTGGTTACACTAAAGCTGGAGTTAGAATAAAACAATAAGGTACTGTACATCCAGAGAAGAGAAAGTTCCAGATTGCTGCCCATTAAAACACAGCACGGTGGTGAGAAGGTGCTCCTGTTAGTGGACAGAGTGTTGTTGATAGAACTTGTTTCAGAAACCATCAGCTTTGACCCATTTAGACAGCTGATATCTGGTCTTGTGCTTTATGTTCAATGTGTTAGGTCTAAAGTCTGACAAGGAATGTGAGACTCAAGACTGAATGAATGAATGAATGAATGAATGAGTGAAAGATATAATAATATGAATGAATAATATTAAGTTGCAAATAAGACATCTACCATCTTTTTTGCATACTTGTTACCAATTATCTGCATGTGAATGTAGATAAATAAAAAACTTGTAGCCAAGGCATTTCTGTTAATGTTACACAGGTTATTTACTGTACATTCAGCCAGCCATGGTAACCTCATGGTCAAAGTAGGAACAGAAACCATAAGGTTTATAGCCCCAAAATCTTGTCATTTGCCTACAGATTCTCACACGAGCTTTTGGGATTTGTTTCAGTAATTGTTTATTCGTGCCTTCAAAAATTTGCGTTGAATCATTTCCACTTGATTGGCACGTCAACTCATCCTCTCATTGTTTTGTCGATAAAAGCAAAACTGAATAAACATGAGCTCAGTATTCATTCAATTCAGTTACTGAGTTTATACTGCGGTGACAAAGTATGTCGGCACGACAGCATCAGCTCGAATCCATCTCAGCCTCCACTGCACACACACATAGACCTCGTTCCCTTGGCACTGCTGTCTGTACTGTTGCATCACATCAACCAGAAAAGCCACAAGACAGAACGAGTGATTTTAAAATGTGCAGACTGGAAATGCACACCTAAGGTGACGAGCGGAACTCCTTCATCACAAGAGGTCGGAGAAAATGACCCACAAACGAGACCTCTAAATAGTCTTGATTAACCATTTATGCTTATTCCTACAGGAGTAACCTGCTTCAGCAATTTCTGTCCCTCACTTTAGTTTTTTCCCTGTGCCTACACTGGGGGAATCATTATGTTGGCGGTTACAGAGCAATACCACTGATAATTATGATGCAAGATGTAATATGTAAATGTATTTAAATAGTAAATGAATCTGTTTTAGTTAATACAATGGCTACATAACCGATCTGATAGAAAGCTGAACACAGTCTATTAATCACGCTGCAATCAAAGTCACTCTCTTATCAAGGTGGTCTATCTAAATAGGACGTCTTCCTCACTCACTGCTTGCTGCATCAACACCGACTCTACTGCCATCACCCCATCCTGGTTCAAATATAATGAGAGTACTTGGGTGAAACTATATGATCAGGGTGCAAACTGGTGATTCTGTGTGCATTAATTAAGTTTATCAGAAAGTAACTGTGAACCTTTGGAAGAACATGTATGTGTTATTACAAAGTGTGTTATCATGATCATTTTATCACCCAGGCCGTGTTTGAGCTTGAGCCATAAAATATGAGGACCTGACTCTCCCTGCCTGGATACAAAGAAGTGCGAATGCACAAACACAAACACACACCATCAACTCGCAAATGCACACTTCCCCGATGTACACATTGCTGCAGACTGTCCAACAGGGCACATTTGTACCAACGACGAACAAAGTAAGATGCTGAAGTGTGTCCTTACACACGTGCCAAAAATCAAGAGAAAAGAATAACATGGCTGCTCTACGTCTTTATGGTGAGTGAATTCAATTTCAGCACTTAGAAAGTCATAAAACTTTAACATGCTGTTGATTATGATCAGTCCTCTGCATATAAAACCAAAAAGCACATAGAACCAAACATTTACACAATACTCCCTAAGGAATTAAAACATAATGAGACAAAAGTGCTCATTATGTTTTACTTTGACCAAATCAACAATGACCCACTTTTATTTAAAGGAAACCTACAGTAAACATTAGGCTGATTTTCATAAATTAAAACTTAAAACTAAAATTTACCATCACAAACATGAAACTACCGTAGAATTTCACAACACAAACTCTCTTATTTCCATATTGTTTTATATAAATTTGAAAGGATAAAAAAGGGAAATTCCTCAACAGACATGGTCATACAACTAACCAACAGACACAGCAGCTTATTGCAGCTTATTTTCAAAGTTATCTTTCTAACTCTTTCCAGGAAATTACAGAGATGATCAAGCAGGCAAAAATTATTTTTCTTTTCATTTCCATCAAGTATTTTCGTCCATGTTGTACTGTCTGATTTTCAAGGGCAAATTTTCCATTCCTGTCAACAAGTCAGCTAGCAATAATAAAGAATTTTGTAAATTCATAACTGTTATGAAGCTGAAGTATTCTGTGCATTTTGTAGCAGTATAATGTGATAATAATAGTGATGGTGTAACTAGCCTCAAGTTAGAAAAATATTTCTGCAGAAATGTTCACATGGACAAAATATTTTCACAGCTACAAAAATTAATAAACACATGTGGATTTCTCAAAAATGTTTTCCAATTCAGATTTATGAATGCATTTCACATACACAATAATACACAACTGGAGAGCGTGAGTTTAATTTATTTTACAACCTCAAAATATTAATGACCCTTATTAGACTCTATGTGCTGATGACACTACAGCTGACATTTTAAATTGCCAAGCCATTATACAACCTTAGCTGCTTTTTCACACAAATTCAAGCCAGCGAGTCAGTTTGGCTTCAGGCGCTGCAGCCTGAAGCCGACAATCCCACTGCAATTTTGTCACAAATTGTGTTTTCCGGTTATGTTATGCTCCTGCAGGGGCAGGGAAAACTCCCACCTCATTCTCCCTATACACCAACCACAGCCTCCTGTGTGCACAGCTGAGACTGGCTAATTAAATGAGGGTGTTTTATAACCATGAACCCCGGGTGAGGAACGTTATCCTCTCTGTCACCAGGCACACTACACTTACTGAAAGGGACAAGAAATTGACACAATTTTTTTTTTTTTTTTTTGCTGAGTGTGGAGGAAAATCTCATGGGTTAAACAGAAACTCTTGCCACAAGGCAGAATTGGGCAACTATCACAATTACTATTAACTTGCTATGCTGCTGTGCACAAAACTCTCATTTAGTGCTGACTATACCATGAGGATCTTTGTGTGCGACCAACAAATCAGGTCATCTAACAGCAGGTCATTTCACTGCCGCAACTCCGACACACACCAGCAGCATTGGGAGCGTCTTACACAATTTAACCTGCGTGGCCACAAAAACTGTGGCATGCTACAGCAAAATTGCTCTTTACCATTTTGAGAGACACAAACAGTGCAGGTTGCGAGTAGCAGGACACTCACCACAACAGAAATTAATGCAGGAAAAAATTGAAAAAGGAAGGAAACTAATGACCATGACAGAGAGAAATGCTGAGCCAGAACATTTTCTTTACAAATGTAAATAAGCAGGCTGAGTGGGGAAAAGCATTGATCACTGGGATTCAGTGGTTTTACAATGTGTACATGGCACAGAGTGTACACAGCTGCTTCACTCCAATAGCAGAGTGGCCCGAGAGGCCAGGGCCATGAAAGGTAGGCTCACAATGAGGGATCACTTCAAAAGAACTTGTAAACAATGGAAAGCCCATTTCAATCAGCCCTGCACGTAGATAATCCGCTAAAAATAAACACGTCCCTCCTCCATCTCAGGCGTCATTCACTGTCAGCGCTGGCAGTCAAACTGCATTTTCCCATTTAAATTAAATATTTATGTTTGAAAAATAAATGTCAAATGAGATCTAATTTAGCATGAAGACTGAATAAAGGTCTTGCAGATAGCATCCTGTACACAGAACCATCTTGATGGCACATATGTAATTATGCCTTCTCCCTGAAAGGTCAGTAGTAAAAGCCACCTAATGTTTCCTGTAATAATCTGCATGCATATTCGGACTAATAGCTGAAAGATGATCATACAGTAACATTAAACTCTGCTTTCTTCAGTTTTCAATGACATTCACAAAATATAAATAAGACACAATCACACACACTGACATATACCGAGGAGCGAATCTACTTCTACTTTCAACAACGTTAAACTACATGACTACAGAGCTGAAATTACTACCAGTTTTTACTCTATGCCTACAATATACTGACCTGCTCACTTCAGGACCTACAGCTTCCACAGAGCTGATGGGAGCTTAGAGAAAATAATCAGTGGGGTTGAAGTAGAGGCGTTTCGCGACCTCCAGACGAGTGTAGTTGTGGAGGATCCAGGCCTGTACGGGACTATTGTTACAGTACTCCACTGTGGGGCCGTAGGTGCCGTCTTCCAGGCGGCTGATGGTCAGACATGACTGGGTGATGATATGGAGGAAGGTGTGTCTCTGCAGCCAGGAGTTAGGGGGGAGAACACTATAGTGAAGGTAACTGAGAAGTTTGGTTTTCCATGTCAATGTTTATGTTAATGCAGTTCAATAAAAAGTTTTGTTTTTGTTTTGTTTTTTTCTTTTGAATGGTAGTCAAAACAAAATGTAAAATATGTTTGATTAACTTTTGCCTGGACTTCATTTCTGATGCTGCATTGCCATGGAATATTTAAAATAGGAATGCCATGTGAAGGTGAGAAGATTGAATTCGTGCACACTGTCATTGTAAGTACATTATCAGTTTGTCAGAGACAACTTGAGCATGGATCCATTAAAATGATAAATAAAAATAGAAATTTTTACATCCCATTATTCATTTCGAGTAGGTGAATTTTTAAATTCTTAAATGTTTTTGACTATAAAAGTTTCCATCAAAGCAAAATTTATACAGATTAAATATACAGAATGGAAACTGCAATCTAATGTTTCGCTGGTTAGGAAGTTTTACATATGGCTGATATGTTTTGCAATTTCTTCCAGGTTTACTGACAGATCCTGTGGTTTTACACTATATTCAGGATTATCAGCTTCTGCATTGTAGGCTCAGCGTTAAGTAACAAAGATGCCTCATTTTAGGCAAAATCATTATTCTATGCAAGCAAACAGATATATCATTATATTGTAAATGTACGGTTTTAATCCTCATATCCTACATTATCATTTAAATGATGTGATAATACTTATAGTGCTGATAGTGCAAGAATTCAACCTATTCTGTGTCACTGCAATGTCTTACACGCACACAAAGTCCACCTGGTGCATTGAATGACGTGAAGTCTAACTATTTAAGGCTTGATGCAGTGAAGGACTTTGCCTTACTTAAATTTGGCAGCAGAAATACTGTGTATCTGTGAAAAAGACAGCTTGACAACTTAACACCAACACAAATTAAAACTAAACCCAACTAAGCAAAAAGTGCAGCAGGATAGCTGAATGTAATGATGTGTGAGACTGTGAGTGAAAGCAGCATATTTCTGCCTTTAAAAGTGGAAAAAAAGAGGGACAGGGCATCTGTTGTGAATGAATACAGAAGAGATATGGAAAAGTCAGGTGTTGTTGTGAAAGTGAATCAGATGAGCAGATGAATTGTTAATGGGACTGTATTCACCCTCAATTCAGCCCCTCACTGTCATACCAGGGCTAAAAATAACCTCAACCACTGACAGCAGTGAAACCCCAATGCTGTTTACAACAGAGACCAGTCCTTACTTTATGAATTATTCATTTATTACATAATACACCCAGAGAACAAAGTGTAGTGACAGCATTTCTCCCAGGGTTAGTGCGCGGCTTGATGGAAAGGCCTTAAGGCCTACTCACCTCGTCAAATCCACGTCAGTGATGGGACATTTTATCACCGGGAGATGACGCTGGATAGAGTGCAGCCTCTTTGAACCCTTCCCCAGTGGTTACAATTGTATTAATGGTTAATATAAAAGATGCTTTTGAGTGGTACAATCCATAATGTACTTGGAGTTTGGAGTCAGCAGGGCTTGGAGACAAAATGTCTTTCTAATGAAATGAGCAGGAAAATTAAGGGGAAAAACTCACTTATTTCTAATTGTATAGTAAATTGTATACAATTACAATTGTATAGACAGTTTTTAATTGTTTTATGTGAAACCAATCGGATTCATTTAATTAATGATTAAATCCATGATTCATTTTCAATCATATATTTAGTCACTGATTTGCATTGATTTCTGATGTATAATATTAGGTATACCTTTGTTACTGAAATATTCATTTAGCACACCTCTCTGCTCACTCTGAATCTGATTCTGCTGGAGGTTTCTTCCTGTTAAATTGTGTTTTTTACCTCCACCAACTGGTCTTTTAAAAGTGTTTAAAATTAAAATGAATGTTAAGTTATATCATTAACTTTTTGCCATATTGGTCTCAGACAGCATAATACTGTAACAGAAAACCAAATGAAATGGACTGTGCTTGAAGTTTAAATCATTGTTGGAAATGGGAAAGGATAATCTAAAGATACAAGCTGGCAAAATGTAAAGTTTTTAGTTTTAATATACACAGAATATTTAAATAAAGTGCTTTATTCTTTTATTTAATGAAGATTTTCATAAATTACTGTTTCATGATTTAGTAATGCCGAAAGACATACATGCTTTATACAGATAAGGGGACTAGTGGCACTTATTTTTTTCCAAGATGTCATGTATGTGTTATGATTTGACACTATAAAATAAAACTGAATTGAAGCCTACATTATATGTCACATTAAAGAAAAGGGAAATGCCAAAAAACACAATATGACAAAACAATACACAATATTGTCACAGGATACCACAATACTGGTATAAACTAGTATGCTATAAACTAAGGGGCAAAATTCAGGATTGGTGACTTCAGCATCTTACCTCAAAATCATATTCCCACTTGCCAACATACTATGTATAAGAGAATAAAAGGAGAGACAAAACTAGTAGGTGGAAAAAGCAATGCAACTTCTGTGCTGCTACAAAATAGTATACAGCACCATCTAGTGGCTGAAAACAGCACAAAATCTGATTTCTCCACTTTCTTTGCACGGCCAAAAACCTCGGTGTACACAACTGCAATCTCATCACACACACAGACAGATGCAACCCATCCGCAATTCATCAAAGTCATTTTCAATACAGCAAACATCAGCACTGGCTGCCAGCAATAACAGCTTTGTTAGGGATTATTTGGCAACTCTGGGGAACAGAGAACCCACCTCAGCGTCGTATTCAAACATCTGATTTCCCTTCATGTGGTGACACTTGAGCATCACGACAGGCCCGTTAA
Organism: Brachirus orientalis; assembly: GCA_016785285.1. Taxonomy (NCBI): domain Eukaryota; kingdom Metazoa; phylum Chordata; class Actinopteri; order Pleuronectiformes; family Soleidae; genus Brachirus; species Brachirus orientalis. Next base: position 4,346,982 of record JAFBJR010019384.1, on the reverse strand, counting down.
TGCGGGAGACGTCCAGGCAGAGGTCATCTGTCCTTATTTCTTTATCCGCCGTGTATGAGAAAACCTAAAGACAAGATGACCTCAGTCAAAAGATGAAGGGCATCAGGGACACCAGTAGACGGTAATTTATCATCCCGCATTAAAGTACAATGAGATTTTATAAATCAAGTTAATACATAGAATTCTTGATTTGACCACAACTTAAATACAATTTCTAATGATTTATGATTATGCCAAAACTTGTTTTAATTTGGCTTAAAGCAAGGTGATATTTAATGTTTTCCAAAGTTATTGTATCCTTCTTTTAAATGTTACTGTTACTATAGAATTGCCCCACATCCCTTAACAAGAGCTATAACAACAGAGAGAAAAATAAACTTGGCTGGCTAAAATTAAAGCATAGTGTACATCCAAAGTGATTGAACTCAACTTTGTATCCAAAATAAAGAAGCTCAATCATACCAAAATAAGAATGGTCAAGCACAACAGTGGTAAATGGCAAAAGTGTTTATGTGTGTTTTCCTTACCTGGTTTCCACCCATTCCATGACAGTTGAAAAAACCAACTCTCTCATTCTCCTTTCTGCCCATGTTGTCCACACACTGGTTCGTCTCAACGTTTCTGATCTAGCAGCAAGGAGGACACGGTGTTTCAAATTTATTTGTCTCAAATTTCAAATCAAATTATTTCTTTTGAATTCACTGCACAACATTAATTCCCAACACATGGTAAAAAAAAAAAATCTACCTTAAACTTCAAATGTCATTGTTTTATAAGGATCTCACATGTGCTGTTAAACAGAGCAAAGAATTTTTAACATCTTTTTCAAACATCCTAGTTTTATTTTGGATGCTTCCATTATTTTACTTTGCACAAAGAAATGACATTATTCCACAAAATCCAAAAAATACCTGGGCCAAAATTATTAACCCCCTTAATAAATGACCTTTTTATTGAGCCATACCACAAACCACTGTTGTGCAATGATGTGCTTAACTGTGTAATGCTCAAAACTTAAAACTAAAAATCAAGTTAAAAATGAGGGTTATTTCCCAATGTACACATAGTATAAAATCTTCAGTAAGGATTTGAGCTGTCACTTGAAAAAGCATCATGCCAAAAACAAATAAAATCAGTTTAGACTTGAGAAAAAGGAATCACAGCGTTTCCAAGTGTCAGGAACTGGAGTGAGAAGCATCATGAAGAAATTCAAAGAGAGCAACACTATACAGAACAAGCCTGGTAGCGGTAGGAAGAGAAAGATTTCAAAGACTAAGATGTGTCTAAAGACCCCAGAACAACTGCCAAGGCACTAGTGAATGACTTAGCCAAGTCAGGAATTCTGTAGAAGAGACACCAACAAGCCAGACTTAATTATGCTAAGGACAACCTGGAGAAAAAATATGCATACTGGAAGCATGTCCTTTGGTCAGATGAGACCAAATTAGAGCTCTTTGTCCATAGAGAATTGCTTATGTTTGGAGAAAAGAAGGGAGAGGTGTACAACCTAAAGAACACAGTCCCCACAGTAAAACACAGTAGTGTGAGTATTATGTTGTGGGGATGCTTCAGTACATCTGGAACTAGGAATCTTGTCAAGGTGGAAGGAATCGTGGAGAAAGAAGGACATGTGAAGATTTTGAAAGAAAATCTGAAGCAGTCAGCGGCAAAACTGGGTCAGGGTCGTTTTTTTGTCTTCCAACACGACAATGACCTAAAATATACGTCGCTCCTGGTGAAGAACTACCTCCAGAAGACCAAAGTGAACGTTACTGACTGGCCTGCACAAAGTCCTGACTTAAATCCCATTCAAAATCTTTGGGGTGAACTGAAAACGGGCTGGGATTCCTCAGGAGATGTGTCAGACTATTAAAATCAGGGGGCTAATAATTTTGACCCTGTTAGTTTTTGGTTTTTGTAAAATAATTTCATTTTTATGTGCAAAGTCAAATAATAGAAGCATCCAAAATAAAACTAGGACATTTGAAAAAGCTGTGTTAAAAATTCTTTGCTCTGTTTAACAGCACATGGGAGATACTTAAAAAAAACAATGACATTTTCATAGGGGGGCCTAATTTCATCCTCAAGTGTATTATTCAAGGTATACTCCAAAAATATAATTGGCACCATCATAGGCTGCATGCTGTACCAATAAAACAATAGTTGTGTTGAAAATAAGTATTTTTCCCATAATTAAATTAACCAGGACCTTTAATGACTTTGCGATGAATAAGAAAATGCACTTTTATCACATTGTTTTTTGTTATTGCGATTATCATCTATCAGTTGCTTACATTTTAGTAATATTACAGAGAGTGTGTCATGTCACCTCAGCTGTCCAACAAACGCATACATTCAAAGAATTAAAGCTGAGCTGGTGACATATCCAAGAAAAGTATTATGTCTATCACACAGAACAGAACAGCATTCATAATTATGTGATATAAAACCTAATGATTCCAGCTGCTTAGAAAAGGGCTGACTGTGTATTGAAGGACGAGTGGTTTAAGAGAAAGATGGTGCTGCATTAGCCACAGAGAGAGCTTGTACTGTAGTACAGCAGAGCAGCACAGATGAGCATATCCTCTCATCCTCAGCAGTATGAATGTGGAAGGATTACAAGCTCATTGATCGCGAGTACTGCATGCACATCCTAGTTTATTTTTATTTATTTTATTTATATATTTTATCAATACAGAGGGAGATGTTTCTTTACATTTGGGCTTTCCTGGATTCTGAGATTTTCACCTTTACCTCAAGGCAATATTTTCTTTCTAAAAACACATCTTTGAATCTACAGGGCCAGATCAGCCTGAATGTGAGGGTATATCTGCTGCATTGAGAGAAGAGAGCATATAAAAGTTCATACTTCACCAAGGGAGTAGTATCTTCTTGGGATCTGGGAATCTGGATATATATTCTCCAAATACCAGGAAAACGGTTTGCACTTCAAGGCCTCACGCAGGGCTTTACGAGAAGAAACGTCTCCATAGTCTACCCGCATCACTCCTGCAGAGGAAATGCAGAGAGAAGAAATCAAATAGCAGCTACAAATCAGCCACCATTCACCTTTGCATTTACAATTCTTTGATCCTGAAGGCGTTCATTCTTTCTTGCACCACCAAAACCAAACACCAGAGGGACCTTATACAATGGACTTATCTGCATCCTTACCATTACACATGGGTAAGTCTGTCATCATGAAGGGAATTTCTGTTAAATGTTGTATAATGTACCTTATTTGTACAGAAAGGAACATGATGAAAAGTCATATCCTGTTCATAAAAATGGTGTGTGGTAAACAACGATCAGCCACAACATCAAAACAGGGAATGGCTGTAGTTTTAATGTTGTTGCTACAATGAACACATGTCATGAAGAATGCTACTTCAATCCAACTCCATCTGTATCAGCCTTGATAAAAATAAACACTGTGGACAGATAAGACAGCAAGTGCGCACCAACACTAACACATCAGGCAGATGGTTTCTCCCCAGAGTGCTTCTTGAGGACTCAAAGCCTGCATGTACTTTAATTCAGGGGGGTAATTTATCATGAAAGAACATGATTGCAATAAGGGAACATTTCAAAACACTTTTGAAAAAACACAAAAAAAAAAACAGCTGTGTGCAGCTTATCCATCAAACATGAGGCAGACAATGCAAACAGCACCTTCTATAATACAAACAATGTCTTGCACTTTAATCTGGAAAAGAGAAATTTCAATCTGGTAGATAAAAGCAAAGAGCCAAAGGCCACTCTTCCTCCTTTTGGCTCTCTATGTCCCCTTCCCTCTCTCTGTAAGGTCTGAGCTTCACATGTTGCAGATGATGAATAGCCTCTTTGATCTGGAAATCACCAGTGAAGAGGAAGGATGTGGAGGGAAATGCACTTTTAATAGGATCATTCCAAACCACTCCCAAATTCTGTCTGCGCATCGTACTGTGTTCCTCTGTGCCAGTAAGTGAGGTCTGGCTGCAGCTTGGCCCAGATCATTCTCCCTAATGTGCTGGAGGAGCAGACAGTCGTTCTGGGGCCACAAAATGCAGAAAGACTCATCCATCATAGCTTCGGCACTATCTGCCCACTCACACAAGGAAAATCCCTCTTTAGTCAAGAGGAAGGTCACAAATTGTGCTCTAAGATCAGCAGATTATGGATGATCTCTTATAGTTTGTCTGAGATTTCTGAGAAACTGCTGTCCGTTAAAGGGTAATCACATTATGAAGATGACAGATGGAGAGAAACTCATCTTTCAGTCCAGCAAGGTCATATTATTCTAGTTTGTCTGTGTTTGAGCTCTGAGAGAAGACCATCTATGACAAATTTCTGAACTCGATTTCAGAAAATAGGAAGTAATTCATTCACCTTTTCAAAACAAAAGCAGCATTAAATTTGTGCAACAGGCTTCTGCTTTTCACACCAGGTTGTTAAATGTTACATCAGTGAACATACAGTATGACTGTATTTCTGACTCATGTATTCCTAATTGACCTAATTGAAAATGAATGGTTCATCCCATTTTAGCATTGGTTAGGAGGTGTGATTCTAATAATACAGAGACAGAAAGATGCAGTAATAAAGAGACACATTGACTGTTCTGTACCTGGTGATATGATATAGAAGAAATCTTTAAAATCATCCATCCAGACTTCAGCCAGGCGCCTGTTGTTCTTGTTGATGACTTGGCCAGTTCCACCCGGGAAGCTGTATGGGGTGGCCTTCCGGAAAACATGGCCCACGTGGGAGCAGGTAACAATTTCCAAGGAACCACCACACTGCCATATCTGCAGACGCATAAAGACGAGTTAACTTATATACTTACATATATGTTAAGATGCTTTAAAACCAGTTAAATGGATTCATTCTGATGTGTCAGTAAAGACACATCTTTAAAAAGACAAAACTTTTTTTTGAGCACAGAGTAGATTTCATGAGCATAAAGGCCATATTTAAAAAGGCATCAGTATAAAAATGCACTTTGTTAACACATAAATACCCAATCAATTGTGGTAGACAATGATTTGAGATTTTTGTTAATTCACTATCTAGTTGAAAATGTAGACAAATAAGTGAAATTGGGCACATATTTTATGTGGTTTCTTTTTATTTGACATACTACCATCTTTGTATGGCAGACAATATTACCTCTTTTGTCTTCTTGCTATTTGTCCTTGAACCTAGGTGTTATAACAGTGACAAGTGAGATGAGAATTTGAGTTGAGTGCAAGTACTGCTGCAAGTTGTATTTTAGCTTATATTCAAAGCAATCCTAGTATTATGGTTTCATATAAAGTTTTACAAAGAAATCTTGGGTCCTTTAAATGTGGGTGTGATTTGCCTCTGGTTAATCATTTTTCATCAATGGTGGAGACATAATGTAAAAACAATGAATAATGCTAGTTAACGCTATGGACTATATACCATTTCCAAAACAAAAACATATGGAACTGCCATTTAGAACAGGCTATTGTGCAAATAATAAAATCTGAAATTGACAATCATGGTCAGTGTGCACGTGCAACACAAACAAAAGACACTGCGACTACTTGCACGATCCTAATTCCATTAGGATACGTGTACAGCTTTTAAGAATGTAACCAAGCACAAAAACCGACTTCATCAGAAATCCAGATACATTAGGCCAAGTAGTTTTCTGCTGTACAGGTGCATTGAGGGCATGTCCACTGCAGCAACGGATCTGCAGAATCACTGCTCACTGGATGTCATTTTGCTGTTTGATGTGAACAAAAATTGAAGCTTCTACTATTTATTTGTAAGATTTTTGAACACTGCACCACTGAGTGTTTTATCATTTAGTGTCTGAGTAGGAACAGAGGAAAAAAAAATTTTTTTGTGTGCATGAGGGGATGTATGCCTGCCATTTAATCCAAAGAACACACAGTGAAATGCAGATAAGACGTTGTGGGTCACTTACTCTAAAAGACATTTCCAGGTTCTCTCCACCCCAAATATCCATCCCTGGATCATAGCTTCCAATTTCTTCAAAGTAGGTTTTGTCTATAGAGAACAAACCTCCTGCCATGGTGGGAGTCCTGCAAGTGACACAGAACAAATGAAGACAAAAATAATTTTCTTCCTCTCTGATGCTGCATTTATTTGTATCCTATTTCAACTTGGAGGAACATTTCAGAAGGTAACAAAATACCAATTTGTTGAAAAATTTACATCATGCCTTAGAGGCATAAATACTTTAATCTTTAAATTTAATCTATGCTGAAATATGCCCAAAATTAAGGATCATGTTTGTTTGTTGGGATTTGCATGCAGGCAACAAATTACACTGTGATATGTAATGTGAATAAATAAAATGCCCCTGTATACATAATACATACATAATAAACATAAATCATCAAATCAAAACTGTATCACTGCTATTCAGGCAGTTGTTTGCATTAGTGAGATACACAAAGGAAAACATCTATTCCCATCATCATCTAACATCTACTCTTATTTCATCCTAAAATAAAAGTGGCACTTCAAATAACCATGCATTCTATGTTGTTTATTAACATCTCAGAGGAAAAACAGAATTAGACAACATCTCTATCCAGGATGCACAATATTAGTGGCATGATATCAGAATCAGCCAATACTGCACTATCTGTATAAATGTATTATCTGGCTGCTACCTCCTTGACTTCTATGCTTGTACCCTGACCAGCTATTATTTTCCTGTTTATTTATTTTGCACAAACATATTGGCATATCAGACACCGGCAAAAACTCCAATATCATGCATCCCTAATCTCAGTGGGTTTGTGTAATCTACCATCATTTCAGTTATTTCTTAATTGAAAAATCAGAAACACATCCTGTTCAAAAATTATCTAGTTTCAGCTTCAGAAGAAAAAGAAACCTTTGTGTACCTGACAGGGAGGGTTCTGTCCCCTTTGCGCCGATCCATCTCCCGCTGGGGAACGGGGTACCAGCGGAAATTCAGCTTCCAGTTGAATCCACCATAGGTCATATCTGATCCTGCCATGTATTCAAACGTCTCATCGCTGATTACATCTATGATGGGGCACACCACTGCTGTCCTGAAAGATGCATGCAGTAAATTGTTAGCGTAAAGCAATGCACTGTACATTACTTATCGATACAAACCGTAATGTTTGAACAGAAATAAAATATAACATGGAACGATGAAGCGACATATTAAAAGAAATTAAAAACATTTGGTAATTTTAAAATAATACAATAAAAACAGCTTCAAAATACTTCAGTTCAGTGTACATTAATGCACATAAGAGTAACTTAAAATCTAATTTATTTAAGAATCTGAAAATTAACTAGACTGCAGAATATGTTCTTCACAAATGATACAACCAAAATATTAAAACCATTTTGACAAAAACTACTGTAATAAACACATGTTCTTGCCTTCATTTTGGGACTGGACATTCAACACTAGTGTCAACTGAATTTCAGTTGACATTGTATAACAATAACAATAATGATAAAAGAATTTTCATTAAAAAAAATGCTCTTACCTAACTTGGTTATTTCATCTGCACTGTTATTAAATGTTAAAATTACAAACCTGATCAAACAACATATCTCTCAGCCCTACATTTGACAAAGATACCCATGTTATTAATCATGGGGATTCATAGAGCATTCAAGTTCATAGAGAACATATTGTGTACTTTATGCACCATCTCATCAGTCTGTGCCCCAAAATATTGACATCAATAAACATGCACCTGCATTTAGTTAAAGTGTAATGTCTTTCTAATTTATTACTCTAAAGTCATATGATAGCAATTCCTTCCTGAGGGAAAATAAATGTGTCTGACCTTAGATAAGAAATGGATTGCAAGAGAATGATTATTATTCCTTTAATCCATTTGTCCCTCACACACAAACACTACACACTGCACATTCTGTTTTTGCACTTAAATGATAATTTCTTTTTTTAAGTCAACATAAAGTCAAAATAAATAAGATCTCCTTACTCACCTTCACTGTATTTGTCAATAAGCATGAATTTGCATGAAAACATGTCCCCCTCTACTTTAATGTGGCTTTCTTAGCACCTCCTAGCATCATGTGCAGCAGAATTTAGGCCAATTTATATGCAGTCTAACCCAGCAACAGATCTACAGCTGCTGGAACTAGCTTTCCTCTGAGACAGCAGCAAAAGCAGACAATGCAAAAATGATTACAATACCTTCTCCTATCAGCAGAGCCAGTCTTGAACTGTATATTCACACAGATGTTTGAGCTCTTAATGAAGTAACTTAAGTGAAATGTGATTTATGTGCATTTATATTTCAGGACTGAACAGGCAAAAGTTGACTGAAAATGAGTCAATCCAAGGAACTAGTCCACCACTCATTCATAAGGAGAACTATGCCATACTGTATGTTTAATTTTTCATAATAGCAGCTTTAAAAGAAGCATCACCATGGTCCATTTTGTCTCTTACCTGTCCTCTTTGATACGGGCCAGCAGGGGCTCAAGCCAGCCTACAGTACACTCACAATGAGCGTCCAGGAAGGTGATGACCTGACCTTTGGTGGCAGCCGCCCCCCTCAACCTGGCTCTGATTAGACCTGAACGCTGCTCCATTCTCAGGATCCTTACTGGAACCTCCAGAGTCTGCACATAGTTCTCCAGCTTCTTCTTCAGGAAGTCTGGAACAGGAGAGCAGGCATTCATGAAACATTCATTCATTTTATAATGAGAGGTAGTATCATGAACATATCACCTTATTTCTAGATTAATCACCAAGCAACAGCTTTGTAACAACAATGGAAAATGTTGTTACAACATTTCAACTAAATATTTCAAATAAATATATGGTGATTATCAATTTTAATTCAAACATTTTCATGTGTAATTCTAATCACCAAGCTATTACTTTGGAAATAACAAGCTATTAGTGGATTATGTCCTCATCACCACATTATTATGAAGCTGGAAATTGAATTAAAACAGATTACCTCCCTGTTCTGGAATTGATGCCATACTATTACCCATACTATTACCATACTGTCACCTTTTATTAATATTAATTATATTACCAGTATTATTCTAAACAATTAAGTAATTGAATATTGTCTGACTTAAAAAATGACATAAAAAATTACAGTTGTAAGTACAGTAAGTTTACAGTCTGTGTCAGTGTATTATATTATGATCTCTGTTGCTGTAGGAAGAAGCTACACAGTGTTAACAGTTTCATATATTGCTCCTATGCTTGGTGATCCATTGAGACTGGATCTGGGATTTGTCTCCTGCAATGTTTGTACTGATGTTCAAGGTGAACATTCTGTATCCTTGACTACAGAGCTGAACCTGCAAACATGCTGCACATTCTCTGTGCTGCCTATTAAGCCACATTCTACTAACCTCGCTCACTTGCATCATCGACTAACACAATCTCCACAAGCAAGTGTCTGGGAGAGCGGTTGATGACGCTGTGAACAGTCCGCAGCAGGGTGCTCCATGCCTCATTGTGAAATACGATGACAATGCTGGTGTTGGGCAGATCATCTGGGTACACTTTGGTCTTACAGCTGATAAAAGGACATGGAGAAATACAGAAACCTTGTTTATAAGTTTCATGAAGTTTGTTAATGGAATCTCAATCAGCTACAGATGAGAAAGCCAAACAATCAGTTCAGACCCCTTTATATAAAGACATTACAAAAAAATGACTTCTTTCCTTTCTGAGATTATTTTAAATACAGAATTTAAACCCCTAATCCAACTGTATAATACACATCTAATCTCATACCTGAACATAACAATTTGAATTCTTTCTGATAATTCAGTTTTACCATCTCTTACCTACCTAAAAACTATAGTGTTGGATTTAATGTCATGTCTCATGTCTGGCTTGAGTTGCCTCTCCCTTTTGTCCTCATTTCCTGTTTTATTTTTTAAGTGCTTGTGTTCCTGGGGAAGTGTTGTGTTTTTTCATATCAGGAGGCTGGCTGGCTGGTGAGGCAGGGAGACTAATCACCACAGCTGTTCCGGATCAATTCATCAGCTCCTCCCTATTTATACTGTGACTTCCTGTTTCCTGGTGTAGGCGCGTCTCACTCTGTTTATGGGTAACCCGCGTCACGTCGTTCAACCTAACCTAGCTAACTCTGATATTTGTTACTGCTAGATCTGGATTTTACATTTTTCTAACCGCGTTTTGTCGTCCTTCTTTCCTAGTTCTGTTTTTTTTATCCCCTGAGTCCTGCCTTGCCAGCCGGCCAGCCTCAGCACCCTTAGTTGCCTTTTCCCCGTTTAGTTTGTTAGCCCTGCGTTCCTGTGACTGGCCCTCCTTTGGTTTGAATTTTTGTACTAAATTATGTTAAACCTTTTTACTCCCGTCTCCGTGCACTGCTCCTTTAAATACTCCTTCACCTCATAGACCCAACCGTTACATTTAAGCTACAGCAACAGTGGTTCTCTATACCTACAGTTCATCATCCTGCTTTGAAGTGTTGGAGAGCAGTTTCATGCTGCTCACCAATACCAAAAATATCACCAAAGAAACTAGAAAAAGTAAAACTCGAGTTGACACTTCTTAGCAAGCCCTTGGCTTGACGGCTTGTCTGTCAAAGCCAAAGAATGACAAACCTGGATCGGCACTGAAGTGGGTCATGATGAATACAGAATAAGCTACACTACAGAAAAAGGGGGGGAGAGGTAGATAGCTGGAACAGCCTGCGTGGCAGGAGAAAGAGCAGTGAAAGGTTGTGGAGGGCGAAAAGAGTCATTGGAGCAAACAGAAATGCAAGTTCAGTCCTGTCTACTCAAAGTGACAGCACAGAGTGACATAACTAGGCCGAGAGGGCGCCTTCGAGACAAAACGTTATCACCCTTCAGAGGCAACAACTGGTGATTCTGCATAGCTCTGAATAATTTTCACCAAGAGCTGGTGAAATTCGGCAAGACCAAGCTGTGCTCTATGATTAACCTGCTGTAATATTTATACTGAGAGGATGATGAAGTAATCGGCTGCATATGGACTTTTTCTTGTTATTTAAGGTCTTTTTGTACTATGTTGGCAGAATGATCTGCATCACTGCACTGAGAGTTTTGTATTCCATCTCTTTTATGAATGGCAGAGTCCTAATAAAGTGCTGTGGAGAATTTGCATCCCGCTGGAATATATAAACATGAATCACTTGAGTAATCTCTTCACGAGAGATGCAAACTCCCATGCATCCCTGCAGCCCAAGATGAATGTGTTCATGTTTCACATAAACAGCTCCTTGGATTTTCATGAAGTGCTCAAGTGGATCTTCAAATACAGTAAAAAAATAAAAATAAAAATACACTGCTCTCATTAAAATGTCAAGCTTAATGTACACATTGATGGATTCTGCACTGAAATAATTAGCAGGGTTTTTTTCCACATAGAATATGTTATTAATACCAATAACTTCAAGTAGACTCAACAAACCATTTATTTTTTATTTATATCATCTGTATAATGCTGCTTTGATAGTTTAGAGCTTTTCATCAGCAGACCCTACACCTTGTCTCATTATCCACAAACCTGTTGAGATTCTTATCAAAAGGAATAAGCCCTGTCGCTTTGAACCCGACATACAAGTCTACACATATAGACTCATAATGGGTTTCATAATAAAACCATGATCCTCCTGCAACGTGAGTAATGAGTATCAAAGTTAACAGGCAGTGGAGGAACAGGATGGTGACTTAGTGTCAAGCCTGTTAGAAACCGGACATTTTGTGGGTGTGTTTAAGGTTCAGTACTTTAGTAGGTTCAGAGCATGCAAATCAGACAAAACTAACCCCCACCCCCCCCCCCCCCCCCGCAAAGTCATACGCACCCATCCAACCTCACATCCGGAAGACTCCTGTTGAGAGCAATCATGTCACTGGCCATCAAATTAAACTGGTTAATCTTGAAGAGCTCCTTCATCTTCTCCTGGTCATCCTTGGGGATGTTCACTGCCTTGCCCATCTCCCCTGGACCCTCATGGCTACGCGATATCACCGCTGCAAAAATGGAAGAGGCAAAATTGAATTGCATTCACCAGCAATTTCTTTTTTCAAATACTCTTTAGAGCTAATCAAATTACAAATGACACATGGCAGCAAGCAAATGCGTTAAGGCATGTAGATATGGTAAAGACGGCCTGCTGAAGTTCAAACTGAGCATCAGAAAAGTGTTGATCTACTGGGTTTTTCACATGAAACCATGATCATCTCTGAACACAACATGTCAACTCAAATAGACAGGCTACAGCAGCAGAAGACCATACCAGACACTTTATCAGGTACAAATAATATGCAAATGAATTACCAGACAGTGTATTTCTGATAAGAAATCATCCCACATGAATATTTCTTCCTCAATTAATGTTAGTACATATTTACAGCTTACTTATTGATGGTGAAACATTTAAAGAATAGCCAAATTACATTTCCTCTCTAAATTGGAGTCAGAGCAGTGTGAACTGACTGCACTTCCTAACCCCAGTCTGTAGACTACAGTAGGAATCACAGATGCAGGGTTTATTATCTGCCTCTCCATGCTGAGGAGAGTGCAGCCAAGAACGCTAATCCTATTTCTTTAAATACTGTAAAGTGTAACTCGAATATTACTTTAATAAGAAAGATGACCAAAACATATTTTCCAATAGCAATGTGCATATACCATAGAGATATTGTGGATTATAAGAGCATTTTATGAACTGACTGCTTATTTACAGGATGCCCGATCTAGACAGTATAGTATATTCCTCTTAATGATACAAACAGTAAATGTAATATCATTCTCTCTTTTTCAGCTTTTAAGTCTGAAAAAAAAACATTAACATGGTTACTCAGTTGAGTATTAGTTGAGTTGAGTTGAGTTGAGTTGAGTTGAGTGCTGTATAGTGATATTTCATTTCATGTGTAATGTGTCAGAGATTTTGGAGAATGTATTCATAAATGAAAAAAATGCATGAAAACAAAATCCTTCCTACAGTCACACACCAGTTTCTTCAGTCAAATGCCTGTAAAACATCCGCTGTGCTGTTGATTCTTCTCTCTCTCTCTCATAATCTCTAAGAGCAAAGGCAGTGATTTCAGTTGAAGGTGGCAAACAGTTCACATGCATGGCCTAAAGTTAAGAGGATTTCCTACTGATCCTCAAAAGAGATTGACAACAGTTGGCTGGACTGTTAACCTGAATGATCGTGCCATTTTCCTTTTGCTGCGGCTGACATTAATCTTCATTTGGACCCTTAAAATGTGATGGACACTGCTCAACAGAAAGGCGGTATCAATCAATCAGCTCCACTTCTCAAATGCATCAAACTGTACACCCCAATAAACTGAGCCCATTGGTTAACAGGCAAAAAAAAAAAAAAAAAAAAAAGCAGAAACGATCGTATTTTTGCAATAACCAAGAACCTGGGTATGCAACAAATTCCTTTTACATTACCTAACAAATTTACTTTATCATGTCAGGATCAAGAGTAAATATTCCACAAATTATAAAGGCAACACTTTTGTCTCCCATTTTCCATGAAATGTAGTAAAAGATGCAAGTAAGGTGCAGTAATCAGGAATGCAAATTTTAACAAATTTGTCAGTCAAATTTTAGAAGAAGCTCACATGAAATCTTATATCTTCTACTTCAATCTATAGGAATCAGGAACAAATAATAGACTGTTTATATATTTGTTGAGTGTGTAATAGACAGGAAGCATTGATCATTAAGTTTGGTAAAGCTGAAAATGACTGGCATGAGCAAAGATATATCTGCTCGAAATAGTATTTTGAAACATTCTTGACCTGGTGATGGCCGATGTGGGATAGCAGACCCCCTGTTCAAAGTAAGAGCTAAAAAAAAATTACCTCCAAACAACAAATTCCAATAAAAGCTGGGCAAAAGAGCCCAAAACTTAGTGATTTTAAATTAGACATGTAATAATCAAAATCCAAAATCTATGTGCGCGGAGCACTTTTACACTCAAGTTTGAAAATTTCTACATGTTAATAAAAAATACAAAGGACCAAACAGATCAATAAAGCATATTAGCATCGCTTAACTTATTATCTTGATTTCTGCCAACATTTACTACAGTATTAACTATAAGACTGGGTCGTACAAGCAATAATTATTTTCGTGTGACCAAAAGCCACAAAAAGTCTGAGGTGAAATGAATAAGATGACACTTGCAGCAAATGTAGTAAACAGTACTTTGCTAGTAGTATAAAGTTAGACTTTTGTGTGATCATCATTCTCAGTAGCTGGCAGCTCAGCCTCATTCTATCCTTAAAAGCAGCTTAGCTTCTTACAACCCTGCTTAGTTGAGGACATGTGAGGTAACAAACTCAGCTGAAGCAGTACCATGTTTTAGGCTGCTATTAGAAGCACGCACACAATCTCTAAAAATGTAGACTAGCTGAGCTGGGAATCAAACCCACAACCTTAGATTTGAAGAAGAATTACTTAATCTGCCACTTCCCTACAGTTGCCTCAGTCTGTTTGTACTCAAAAATGTGCACTTTTTCATATACTCAACTCATTTGTGTTAATAGAGTTCATCATTTTAATGGTTGAGGGTAAATGTGTAAATGTTAATTATCAAATTAATTGATAATGTTGAACAGACAAATCAAGCTCTCGAACTTAATTTAATTATGTATTTTTTTATATTCTGTAATTTATTTCAAAGTCCTTCATATCTTTGCCCTTTTAGCTCATGGTAGATAGACTGTATTTAGACAGAAATCTGACTTCACCCACTACAAAACGCATTCCACACTGATGGCTCAGCAAGCAGACATTCATTTATTTTGATTGGATTGTCATTATGTCATTAAAGGACTTAAAGGCTAAAGCATGCCTGATTCGTAGGCTTCTGCTCTCCGAATATTCCAGCACTACATTTAAACGTGTATCTCTCAGGTCAAAAGTTGTTTTACGTCGCAGGATGTGTTTTCCATCACAGTGAACACCACCTCTCCAGTTCTTGTTGTCAAATGTACAAATCAAAATCAATCTTCATAGCTCAAAGTCGTGTTACGACTATAGGCACATCATAGAGAAAAATAGCAGAACAGCTGGCTTTCAAAAAGTTGGAGTAAGTTCCTCAAGTTTACAATGTCATCAACAGAACCATGTAAATATAGAACACCAAAATGTTTGACATAAATTCCATATTACAATGAAATTAAACAAAAAAAGGTACCATAGGTTTACACTTGAGGTTAAGGTACTACTACATCAAATAAGTAACAAAATTATGTCCTTTGACTGATTACTAAAGCCCTCAAAATCCAAAAATTAAAATGTGTCCTCCTTCTGAGAAGACTGACAATCCATTCACTCCTGAATACTGAAAAAGTTAAAGCTTAAAAAGACAGGGAATGAAGCAGTTCAGTGTGAGACTTAGTTAACATACAGTGCACACCAGCTCATAATGGATTTAAAACACCGTCATATCTGCAATATGTCACATCACTGATCTGGACTCACCTCGAAGAGCAGGTAGTAGCAAGCGGTCTTTCCTGTCATCACATTTGTTACACTCGCTGAAGTAGAGCAGCAAGAACACATCCACCAACACCCACACAAGAGAGGTGGTTAACACCACTTTGCAGTAGACGAAACGTCGCATCACCTCCCCAGGATGTCGGCCAGGCAGCCAAACAGGGAGGGTCGCAGTGAATGCTCAGGGGCACGCGGTCTGCTGATGAGGTGTCTGAAATCTGGAGACGGGCTGAAAGAATGAGCAGGGTTGACTAAGAGGTGTCATCCTATGGGGCAGAGAGGAAACAAAACAGATGAGTGAAAGTAAAATAATCTCAACTAAAGTAAGCTTCATCATGCATGAAAACTGACGAAACTGTAAAGAAATGTGATTTCAGCAAAATCTGACAACTACATTTAAAGTAGATCAATATTTGTCTCTCGTATAAATGATTAATAATAATTTACACCCTTTAGTTTTTGAATTTCATGACCCTGCGTAATACTGTATATAACAACACTTAGTCCTACTCAATTTAGCCTGGCCAGAGACCTTTAGGCTATTCAGATTACCAGTCTGAAGTGACTCATATGCAATATTTCCAGTTGAGGTGGTCTGATTTTTTTTTTTTTTTTTTTTTTTTTTTGGGGGGGGCGGGGGGGGGGCGCTGTATGGACACAGAATCAATTTACATTTTACAGGTGAGATTTGGGTCACTTCAGAATATGGTCCTAAATCAAATATAAATCCAAATGTGGCCAAGCAAAGTGAAGGAGAGTCATAACAGAATCCATGAGACTTTTTTCCCCCTTGTATGCATGTGCATAGCAGTGTCAGTAAAGGTAGATCTTATCATACTGTATCTCCCGCTAGGAGACAGAGAGGGCTCACAAATATGACATTTTTCATTGCTGTTGATGAGGCATTTAAAAATTGTGTGCCATTTGAGAGGGTAGCCATGTTAAGATGAATCTGAACCATCCAAACTGCTCTGTAATTAAATCATATACTTTATATACACTACCGGTCAAAAGATTTACAACACTCCAATTTTCCCAGTTTTTAATTGAAATTCAAGCAGTTCAAGTCCAGTAAATAGCTTGACATAGTACATAGTTCTTGTGGGGGGGGGGGGGGGGGGGCTGTATGGACACAGAATCAATTTACATTTTACAGGTGAGATTTGGGTCACTTCAGAATATGGTCCTAAATCAAATATAAATCCAAATGTGGCCAAGCAAAGTGAAGGCAAGTCATAACAGAATCCATGAGACTTTTTTCCCCCTTGTATGCATGTGCATAGCAGTGTCAGTAAAGGTAGATCTTATCATACTGTATCTCCCGCTGGGAGACAGAGAGGGCTCACAAATATGACATTTTTCATTGCTGTTGATGAGGCATTTAAAATTTGTGTGCCATTTGAGAGGGTAGCCATGTTAAGATGAATCTGAACCATCCAAACTGCTCTGTAATTAAATCATATACTGTATATACACTACCGGTCAAAAGATTTACAACACTCCAATTTTCCCAGTTTTTAATTGAAATTCAAGCAGTTCAAGTCCAGTAAATAGCTTGACATAGTACATAGTGCTAAACAGCCAGAGGTTAAAATAAAGTAAGGTTACCCTGTGATGAATAGACATTGTTCTACATTTTGTATTTTATTTTGTTCATCTTTGAATGACTGTAAATTTACTTTCATGTGACTGCATACTCTACTTTGTCAATGATGTCATTTGTCCAGAGTTAATGTACCACTGTGTTGCCCACCTGAAGGTGGGAAGAGAGGAGGGGATTTCCCTGAAGGAGCACAACTGCATTGGATCAAGGTACAGACTTCCCAGGATCCCCCACCCCCATTTTTAACCATTTTCTGAGGAAATATGATTGCAATTTTCTGACAGATAATCTAATCTATATCTATTGCAAGGATGCGAACTTTTAGATATGAAATGTTTTCAACATGTACAACGCATACAGTGTGTTATTGGCCCTGGTGAAACTGGTAAAACTGTGGTAACATCTGCCAATATAATTTCAGAATACGAAGGAGAGAAAAGAAAAAGAGAATGTGTGTGGTTCTAGTTGTGAAGATATGCGCTAAGTGGGACAGTTTAAAATTTAAAAATAAACTTGGCAGCGTTCTCTGGTGACCACACAGAAGATCACAGCCAGCTTCCCACATTCAACTTACCCAAACCCTCCACATTTTTTTTCCATTTGAAGGGGTGAGTGACAGTTAATTTAATCTTTTCAGAATCTTTTCGGAATTCCCTCACCTCATCAGTATTGTTGTTTTTATGTTATTCTCAAACAAGGCAGCATGTGTCCAACTGTGTCCAAAGCTTCAGATTCAGCTCACAGCACTGTCCATTACAGTGAATTCACACTCCATTCATAGACTTCCGACCCGAGTCATTGGATACAAAAGATTCACACATAATGAGGTTTGTCAATAAAATGGTCTCAGCTAAGTTACTGAAAATCCAAGAATGTGGATGTGGCATATCAGCTACACACATTATGCAAATCAATGAGGACTATATGTCTCATAGAATCTGTTTCCATCTCTTATCATCTGCTTTGGTGTATCAGTGGTTGAGACACTTTTGGGTTTGTCATCACCATGGCTGTGTGAATCTCACCCAGTAAGTGTCAATTAGTCCAATAAAGTAAACTGCACAGATGAATGACAACAACGAGTCTGACAGCATTAAATACAAACTGTATACATCTGCGCCTAGTCTCGCTCTCTTTTCTATGTAAACTCTCTCAGAGCAGCCAAGATAAATCATTGACACCTGTTGTCTGCTGATGAATGAAGTCAAGTCAAGTCAATTTTATTATCACACAATATCACACAAGGTTACATCAAGGCTGACTAGAAGAAAACCACAGTCACATCAGTCCAGCAATGTTTCAGTTACATGCTAACTCATCGCTCTACTATGACAAGCAGCGAATCAAACACCAGCACTTTCTTTTTGCTAATTAAATTGTATATGCTGCATCAGGTATGGAAGCCTGACAAAAGCTGATAAGTGGCATTAAATGACTGAAGGAATGCGTGTTGTAACAATGAATGCACTCATTTTATTAAACATTATGTGATGAAATGGGTAGCATGAAATGCAGCCATCATATTGGCACCAGCATTGGCAAATGTTAAGCTATGCCCAGCCCTAATAAGAAGGGCATGAGATTATAGAGCTTATCCTAGTAAAGTCATTAGGCCACACATGGGCAACATATGGCCCCAGGGTCAGATCCAACACTCGGACCAGCTTTGTTCAGCATGGGATGTCCTCAAAGGACAAGAAAATGACCTCATAAATCAATAAAAGGCAGCATTATGAACCAAATGTGCCTCAGTAACATGTACTGCCACTGACATACAGATTAACCAGTTACAGTTCTTACTGCTACATCTTTATATTAATACTTTTAACTGATAAAACACAGCTCAACTTATGTTGATGGACTCCCAGGAAATTAAAAATGTATTTGCACCAGTTATTTCTAAAATAAGTTACATTGTTTAAAAAAAAAAGAAGAAGAAGTTGGTGTCTCCCACTGCTTCTTTGTAGCACACATGGATTTGCTAAAAGAAGCTCTTCTTCCTGCTCTATTTTCATCTCAGATGCAGATTCTTTTCAGGATGTTTCTGTAAGAGTCATATTTCGTTTTTTTACGGGTTACACTTCATTCTAATGTAAATGCTTGTTCTGCATGTTATAGGAATGGTTTTAATAAATCTGAATTAATGATCCACTGGAGATTAAAATATTATGTGCTGTAATGTGCTTTGCATTATCTGTGTCAGTAGGGCATATATTTTCTTAAACTTGAAAACACTTAACACACACACTGGATCTGTATCGTTCATGTGCATGTGTGTATGCTGGGGAGGGGACAATATATGATTTTATCACGCATCATGAGACAAAGCAGTCACAATATGTTAATTGTGACGAATTTCCATTATCAGGAACATCTTGAACATGGGGAATTGTTAATATTTCAAGCAAGCTATGTGAAAATGTTGTCTAGTTTGCCAAAATACAGTCCTTGTTTTATATTTTGTTGGTATAAGTTACGTTCTCTGTGACATAAATAACAGTTTGGTCCACATTTGTGCACATTGTCTGATAGCTTACAAGAGCAGTAGAAGCAACAGGACTTGAATTAGCAAAAAAAAAATATCACAATATCACAAAAAACAATTTTGATTCATAAATTAATTGGAAGTAAACTGACAGAAGGGCCTGTCTGTTTCCATTTAAAGATATGAAAAATGTGTGTTTCAAAAACATTTTAAGGGACAGGAGTGTAGTAAAATCTGCACCACACAGGAGGGTACCTGGCCAGGTTCGGGTCCCAATCTGTCCCTTCCAATAGTCATGGGTGCCTTCCAATTTTAGTCTGATTTCAACAGATTATCTGGCCAAATTATCCTGTAGCATGAGGGGTAATCAGACGTTATTTTAACGTCAACGAACGCATAAGACTCTTCCCGATTTCAAATCATAAGCATTAAGCATGTTTGATAATTACTACGATTGTGGGTGTGAGCAGAATCCCGCAATAACCAATGAGACCCAATGAGTTAGAACCATAGCTTGTACAAGCCAAGTTGATTCCATCTTCTCAGCCATTACGTCATCCACATTTTTTTTACAATTATATTGGCCAGGATAATCATGACATTTATTATATCCTCTCATGTCTAGTAAAACACTGTCTCATAATTCTTCACAATCAAAGTTTTTTATTGAATTTTCTTCTTTGACAACACACACCAAAACATACTGTAACAACCATTCAACCTACTACACCATACACAAGCAATTCAATCTGGGGCAAAAGAGAAAAAAAAATATCGACATATATAATAATAATAATAATAATAATAATAATAATAATAATAATTCATAAAATTAAATAAGGTGTTGGGTGGTACTGAATTATGCTGGACAACACATAATTACAGGCCATTAGTCAGTCAAGGACCCTTCTGCATGTTCTACAAGTTTGTATGTTCTCCCCGTGTTTGCGTGGGTTTTCACCAGGTTCTCTAAATTGCCCGTAGGTGTGAATGTAAGAGTGAATGGTTGTTTGTCTCTATGTAGCCCTGTGATGGATTGGCGACCTGTCCAGGGTGTGTACCCCATCTCTCATCCTATGTCAGCTGAAGTTAGGCATCTGCGACCCTCAGTAGAGGATAACGCGGTAGAAGTGAGTAATACGATCCTCAAAGAAGGCTGTATCCGTCATTAATTTTGACAGATACAGTGAAATCTGGCTTTACTTGACGTTTCCAGTGTTTTAGGATTATTTTCACAACAGTGATGAATCCAGCTAATGTCAGGGCACCCTCTGCTTTACACACCTTTGGTGGTGGAAGGGACCTACAGTATCTCCAAGCAGACTAGGCATGTTGGATTTTCTGCTGATATCAAATATTCCGATATATCGGGAGTGCTTGGGCCGATAACTGATACCTATATCAGTTAGCACTCCCGATATATATATATATATATATACACACTTTTCCCTCTGCCCAAATGGAGAGGTCATTTAGTCTCTTCTGTAGTGAAATTAACATTAAAAATAATATTTGTAGAGGGCACCAGCAGAGTAGTCAAGGAGGTGGCAGCCTATTTAGTCTTATGTTGTCATTAATACATTTTTAAGCCAATATCACCCGATACCGATATTGTGCAGATAATATCATGCACCCCTAACTTAGCAGCCATGGGTAGAGATTCTGGCAATGGTACAGGTAATCACACTCCAATCATTCGAATTATTGTTGATTTGAAAGACATTAACAACAACAGCGGAGTAATAAACATTCATTCTCAGACAACAGTTCAAATCCACAACATAAGGTGACACAACATTAGCCATCATCACCGGCACCACTGTGAACAGCAGCAGCTGATGTGGTGTGGATTAATGGCAGGTGTGGTGGTGAACGACAAGAGACAGAGGAGAAGATACTCTTTGCTCACCTGAAATACGGATGGGATGCACGGGTGACCTGTGTCGCCGGCGGCGGCGGCAGCAGCAGCGGCGGCAGCAGCCTCGCTCTCAGGAGGCAACGTGTTGAACGCAGGCGACATGAGGAGGCAGCAGAGACACACACACACACACACGGAGAGACTACAGCACCAACGCTGTCCGAGTCACAGCGACACGTACAGTCCGTCTCATGGTACCTGCTCTTCGGACTCCTTCATGTCATGTGTCCCCGGTTCAGCCGCGGTCAACTGGAGGAAAAGGCCATTCGTACATTTCGCTTCCGTTTAGACAAAACTGCTAAGAGCTCAGAGGACCTGCTCTCCGACTGAACGTTGTAACCTGAAGGAAGGGACCGGGAGCTGTGACTGACATCATGCTCAGCATCAGCAGCAGCAGCACAATCTAACCTGGGCCTGAGACCCACCTGGAAAAGCCCCGGTTCTGCTCTCCGATTGGCTGACTGCCACGTCCGTCAGGATGCGCTTCTGAAGCGGAGCGTCATAGGCGTTTAACCAAGGCGCAACGCTGTAATACAGCAATACCGCCACAACAAAATGCTGCCTGTGTCTGTGTGTCTTTGTGAGGACCAGAAATGTATAAACCCTAGGGAGTGAGGACATTTTGGCTGTTCCTCATATTCTGTCAGATTTTAGGGTTAGGGTTAAAATGGATTAGGGTTAAGCATTGAGCTGGGATGGTTAAGGTTGTGGTAAGGGGCTAAGCAGAGGTCTGCAACCTTTAGTATTAAAAAAACCATTTTTGTCCCTTAATCTGGAGCCACAAAACCTATTTGAACAATAAAATGAAGGTAACATCATGTAAGCTTTATACATATACAGTAGATATACTATACAGAAAAGAACTATAGATTGCTGCATTTATGAAATTTAAGAGCGACAAAAAGAAAACTGTTGACATTTCATTATTGTTTTACCTGTTAATAAAGACTCAAAAGACCAAACTCTTATGAAGTGATGGAAAAAAAACACTAACATGTGTAGGCCTACTTTCAGATAAAATAAAGAACTACATAGACTTATTTGAGTCCCCCAATTTTGGGGAAAATTAATAAAAATAAAAAGTAATTCAGCTTAGGGCCCCATAAAGGCTTGGGTCAGCACTGATCATGAAGCGGATAAGAATTTCCTCCATACTGTTGATGCCACACCCACCCAGACAGTTATTACATAAACTATTAAATCAACTGTCACATGCATGTGTGTGTCTGTAGGTCACTTAACTTAAATATGAAAACTAATTGTGTCTTTGATCCTTGCAGCTATTTTGAGAGAAGGCTTTTGTGAATCGTGTTGAACAATGCTGCCATCTGCTGTTTCTGCCGAGAGGCTGTCTGTGTTGCACTGGCCTCTGGGTAATGTAGTACAATCAAACCAGTGCCCAAAATTCACTAAGCATGCACAGATCATGGTAACTAACAAGACAGGTGCACTCAAAAAAATGAACTAGGTGTGTTGTTCACTTTATATGTATTTTATATGTTCAGTTTACCTAAGATACATGTAATTGTTGAGATAAAACATGTTTTTCATGTAATACATAATAATTAAGCTAGATGAAATTACGGTACCATTTTTGCTCCAGATAAACGGAATGCACTTATGTGGAACCTGTTGACAAAATTAATTTAATTAAGTCAATGTTAAGACAATTTTCCTTTTGGAGTTAGAGCTATTTCATTAGATACAGCTATAAAAGCTGATCAACACAGTGATGACAAACGTGCTAATTAGATTTAAACACACAAAATTGTCCACTGGATGTCAATGCATGCCCTGGTTCCCCTTCAGCCATGGTTCTTAAACTGTGGTACGTGTAGCACCAGTGGTGCACAACCTTCTTATGACGGTATTTGTAGGAAAATCGGAAAATACTGTCCTACTGTAAATACCAGGGTAGGTGATCGGTGTACAGAGGGGGAATTTTGAGTATTGTGTAGAAAATGTACCAAATAACAAAAAAGTAATGAATTAAATAATAATAATTAGAGTCACCCAATCTCACCATCTAAATCTAAATTCGCTATACCAGAGTCTGAAGTATATGTGAGGAAGAGGAGGATGATGAGAGAGCAATTTATAAATCTGCCTCCCGTGAAATGTCTGTAGCTGACTTTACTCGCCTTATTTTACACCACTGTGTTTTAACACTGGCGATAATGGTGTAACTTTGAGAGCTCATTTTTTTCCTCAGGTGATGCTTGGCATTAAGAAGTTTGAGAACCACTACCTCTCCAGTGTTGGAGAAAGATGAATGTAAGTTGCAAAAAAAGAATCAATCAAAACAAAACAAAAAATGTGAGTGAGTGAGTGAGTGAGTGAGTGAGTGAGTGAGTGAGTGAGTGAGTGAGTGAGTGAGTGAGTGCTAACAAATTTACTACCAACATTGAAAGGAATGTTGGAATGTTTGATTACAGTAAAAATTAAATTCCATTGAAATAACAAGCAAACTCCCTGCATCACTTGTGTGCAGGAGACAGCCTTTACAGGTAAGAGATAGATAGATAGATAGATAGATAGATAGATAGATAGATAGATAGATAGATAGATAGATAGATAGATAGATAGATAGATAGATAGATTAAAAAACGTTATGAATCAATAACATCATTTTTGTTAATACCAAGGAAGCCTCTCTCTCTCTCTCTCTCTCTCTCTCTCTCTCTCAAGTCTGTTTCAATTATAAAGGACTTTATTGGCATAGGCATACGTTTACATTGCCAAAGTATGTGTAAAAAATTAAACATAATTGCGCACTGGCTAATGCAAACAATATAGGGCATGCAAAAATGAAAATAAATAATATATAACATATATAAAATGTTTAATATATATATCTTACTCACATACACACACAGTACATAGCGTACTAAATACAAACATTCTGTCCCACTAATGAGGAAATGCGCGCAGTCTGGTCGCAGGGTGGCGCTCTTGTCGTGTTGGACGCACTAACGCTGACAGGTAGAGAGTCTGGCTATTTAACCGCTGCTTGGTAGATCCATCCATTCCGCTGTGAAACTGG
Source organism: Brachirus orientalis (assembly GCA_016785285.1). NCBI lineage: Eukaryota > Metazoa > Chordata > Actinopteri > Pleuronectiformes > Soleidae > Brachirus > Brachirus orientalis. The sequence continues at coordinate 4,322,443 of JAFBJR010019384.1, read as the reverse complement.
CTGCAGGACACACGAAGTCTCCACTAACATGACGCCGACGTGTGTGAGGAGAAGAGCTGTTTGACTGGACGGAACTTGTTCGTTCACCATCGTTACTCTCCACTTTACGGCACATTTCTCTGGGATTGTGCCAGGCGCGTTTCATCTTTTTTCCCCCCCCAATCTCAGTCGCAGTGAAAGTTTGATTTGAGACAACAGTAATACATAATAATAACAATAAAGGAGGGGGAAAATGGAGATGAATCAGACCGGCTTCAACCAAACGGAGGGCGGACTGTTCAACAAGACCGAGGACTTCTTCTGCTGCAACTTTTCCTCCGTGGTGACTGACAATGGCTTTGTGGCCGCAGCTCCGGATGAGAGGAGCCTCTTCATCATGAGGGTGGTCCAGATAGCCGTCATGTGCGTGCTGTCCCTCACAGTGGTGTTTGGCATATTTTTCCTTGGTTGCAACCTTCTCATAAAGTCAGAGGGGATGATCAATTTTTTGGTAACGGACAGGAGGCCGTCTAAAGAAACGGAGGCAGTAATTGTAGGAGCCTACTGATGGACAAGGACCTGCTGATGGAGACAGATGGGAGTCACTGCCATGATCCCAACCTTAAACAAGCCCCTCTTTTACGTTGGTGTTTAGATAAACCTTAGGAACAGTAACTGAGCCCTGCAGGTGACAGGTGTTATACCTTGTTGAATGGCTTTTCTGAAAAAAAAAAAAAAAAAAAGAAAGTCAGTCATCTCCATGAGGTATAGTGTTTTTCAAGCCTCTTTGTTTATAAAGTATTCAGTCAAGCACTGTTGTAATTTCAGTAGAAGCAGCATCGTTTGTCATGCTGGTGGCAAAGCCTTCCCCGTCCATGCTGCTTGTTCTTACCCTCTCGTTTTGCCAGTGCAATGGGGAAATTAATGTTTAGGATGATGTGTATGTTGTATGTGTTTTTGCATACAACGTGCAGTATATTAATGTATGTATTTCTCTGGATACCCTTGTTATAACTGTATGAGTGTCTGTGCGGGTGACGGAGAAAGCCCAGCATAACATGTACATTGTTAATTGGAATAAATTAATTTATGTAATTCAAGTTTTTCCTCATAATTAAGGTCTATTTTTAATGCAGCATTGGCCTGGTCATGTGGTTTGTGCCAAAGTCATTTTACATCTGCATAAAAGTCATTTTACATCTGCATAAAAGTCATTTTACATCTTAAATGGTTACTTTTTTTTTATTCAGCTAGGCACATTATGATATGAAAGTACTTTTAATCATGCCAATATATGATGAGCATTTATTTAAACTGACACCAAGACCTTCTCTGTGGCATCCAACACAGTATGAGGACCAGAATGTGCAAAAGAAATAACTCTCTTTCTCTTTTATTTGCTTTTCCATTGCAATTGGCTAGATGTCGGTTAATTTAAAACATATGTATTCCTTAAATTTTACGGGGCTCCAAAATCTAACAAATGAAGATCTATAAAACAAATGTCTTTGGCATTATCTGAGGACATTTACTGTCTGGGCTGGATTCTGATCAGCGCAGCGTTTCACATTTTCCTTCTTCCATCAAAGAATGTGTGGTTATGTGCTCCTGGCTAACCTGGACACCAGCTCCCCAGGGTGAAACCTATTGCTTCAGAAATGACTTGTCATGTCAGCCCAGGGAGGATGAAGCCACCGGGCAATATGCTGCTGTCTGATTGTGCACCTGTGCTCCACATGCACAGCTGAATAGTTTAAATTGACTTAGTTTTTATTTAGAACTGTCCTTCACCCCAGTTTACTCAGCATGGCCTTATGCGTGATGGTGGACAATTTACAGTTCACAATTGTCCTAGGCCACAGATATATGATGTCCATATGTTGGAATTCAATCTACACCATGATATCCTGTGTGGGAAGAGGCCCCCAAAAATTTTAAATCTTTCATCACACTTAAACAGTTTTACTTTGTTTTTGTTTAATTTGAACGTAAATGTAAAGAGGATGGAATTATAGTATCCAGTGTCCAATACATCAGGATCCAGGATAGAGGCGGGGTGATGAATATCTTTACACTGATCAGTTTCTTGTGGTCATCGAGCAAAGTGTTCAAGTGGATCACATTAGATGTTTATCTTTTTTAATGGAAGGAATTTTCAACGATATTTTGCAATACGGTGCAATAACAGATTAAAAAATGAACATAGTTGAATCCAAAGATTTCTGACACTGTCTCCACTGAAACTTTTTCTTCAAATCATTCAAGTCTGTGTAGAAAATCTTATAATATACCAATCATTGTATTATATTTGTAATAAATACACATAAAAGTATTAGTTGGATATTTGATGTCCAACTAACAGTCGAAAACTATACAGTTTTCATCTCAGATATTCGGTGTATATTATAGTAACATACTGCAAATTATTATTTATAATTTTATTCTAATAATGGATTATGTAATGGCTCATTTTCAGGGTAAAGAAACAACTAAACACAGACCGGTGACAGATTATCATAGTGTCATTTTAGACAAATTTTAGACAAACCAACAGTTTTACAGTTTGAATGCACCACAAATTATTTTCTAGAGGTTACATAAAAAGTATCTCTGTTTTGTGTGATTGCTGTCATTAGGAAGTGCTGCTGCTGCTGCTGCTGCTGCTGCTGCTCTTGCTGCTGAGTTGCTCCCTTGAAAGTGTGGTGACATTTTAATAACCAGCACAGAACAAATGGTTCCGTCTGCAGCTGAACCATTGCTAGTTTATCCTGCACATTCACTCTCAATTCCGATCAACTTCGTAGAGAGACGCAGGACTGGTTGAAAATTAAAATTTAAAAGCAAGAGGTTTAGACTCTCTTTAAGAACTTAAGATTCTTGGCTGACAGTTCACACACCTGTCATACACTACACTGACGCTGAAAGAGACAGGAGACTTAACAACAGCATGTGTCATCTAAACACTCTGGCCATCTCCAAACTGGTAGTTATATGCAGGGCTCCCCAGATAAGTTTTACGCTGTGTAAATTAATAAAAAATCCAATTTCTTCTTATGCACCTTTTGATTGTGTACCTGAAGTCTGGTTAAAGTTATATCACCAATAACAGCATCATCTTACTCATGTACTGTATGTGAATTGTGCCCCACAGTCACAGCACCTGCAGGGTGTTGATTACAAGGCCAAAGAGGTTTCAGATCCCAGCTTGTGACACGTAAAGATCCAGTCGATAAAGTGGATGGTGAGTAAAAGCTCCAAATAGCAACACGGCGGTAACTACCATTCGCTCGGTTTACTGTCCCACAGCTTCTCATCCATACCTGTTCTTACGGCCCTTACACTGGATGATACTGTACACCACTAATTGTGTGTTGTTGTTGTTTTTTTTTTTTTTGTTTGTTTTTTTTTACACTTGTCCTTTTTTAACTGATGCATAACATATACCTGAATTTTCCTCAGGGCCATTTCTGACTAGAGTTAGATCATGATTCCAGCCTTTTGACAAAGGCTTTACAGATTTTTTTTTTCATTTTTTTTTCATTCATTTTTTTAACCTGAATGTACTCTGTGAAATGCAGAAATTTCCATCAATAGCGGCTTCCTATTCAGTCTTAACCAAGCTGTTGCCAACGTCATATGGTATCTGGACTCTGAGGGAACATCAGCAACTGTGGAACTCAAGCTGTGTCAAATCCATACCGGCTGAACAGACTGATTGTGCCGAATGATTCCAATACTTGGCATCTTTGATTCCAGTTATGGATGAGCCACGGCTGTGGTGTACTGCTGATTGATTCACACTCAAACATCACATGGATTCGACATCTGAACTATTCTGCAGCATATTTCTGTAATTGGTATGTGTGCTATGCTTGTGAAATACATTGTTATTAAACTTAAATGATCAACATTTTTATATTAAAAGTCAGTCAAAGGACTACATGTATTAAAAATCACGGCTTGTAAAAGAAACGTTAGAGACCTCCTCGACTCTGTCAACACATTTCAACTCACTCCAGGCCAGACTTCAGTTTGCAGTGAAAAAGCTCTAATAAAAATAAATTTAAAAAATAAATTAAAACAGTAAAGTAATAATATTGTAAAAGGGAGGTAGCATTATATAATACCATCTTCTTTCTGTTGTACTAGCTTGGCAATCCCAATACAAAATGTGTGTGGGACATGAGGGAAGATAAATTTCAACCTTATTATATGGTAATAATAATATAGTAATAATATAGTCAAATCAAATCAGCTTTGTTTCATATTTTCATGTGAAGGTATTACACTGATGGATGTCTATATTAATTCTTATCAGGCTATGACCCAGATATTGCTTTGGAATTAAACATGGTGTTAGTGCAATTTGATCTCCTTATTACTATTTTTATTACAAAGCTGGAAATTTCATTATAAGTAAGATGGTATTACCATAATATTACCTCCCTATTACTAAATTATTACCACACTAGTACAATGTTATCGCTGTAAATTAATGTAAAGTGTTACCATCAAGCTGTATTTTGAGTCCGTGAAAAAATACTGCTCTATTGTTCTTTTGAATAGTCAGTCCAACAGTGGGGGTGAGGCACCAATGGGACTCTGGCAAAAATAGTAAAAAAGGCTCAATTTTTTCTGCAGCACAACATAGCTTTATAACTAGAAAGATCAGAAATTTGGATTCAACAAAAATTACAAAACTGGCCCAAAATAAGCAGAGTTGATAAAAACCAAATCAGAGTTGAAAGATGATATAAATATTCCATTTATTTTAAACTGGACAGAAACACAACTCTATATTTATGTTGCTCCATGCTGTGAATTTCAGCTTGACTCTTTTACCAGTCACCAAAACTAACAGCTTAATTTGGGGTAGTAATAATAATAATAATCATGATATGATAAAGATTGGGATAAGATGTTAAGTAAGCCAATGTTTTTGACCAGTTGAAAGTGAACTGATTTCTGAGCATATAATTTTCTGTTTAAATAACCTGTGCTTACACACGAAAAGAGGCAGAATCATTATGCATGACCAGTAGTAACGTATTATTCACTGCAGTCATGCAAGTATGAAATTAATGTTCATTGCTTAAAAAAAAAAAAGTGGCACTGATGTGATATTGACCATGAAATCTATTTTATTTCTTGCCTAAGTGTGTTGCATGTTTCAGGCTTTACTGACCAATTTTATCATGCAGCTCTGCATCTCTGGCAGCAACATCAGCTCCAGTGCAGACACTTGCTGAAAGTGAACGATTACTTTGCTTTCAAAGGAAACTTTCTCTGTAGACCATTACCTCAAAGATAGCACTCGAAGCACAACCTGAGCTTCCAAGTGTTAGTTCAGCAGTAAACTAAACTTGTAAAAATCAGATACAGCTGCATTATAGGCAAACACACTGTCAGAGTACATAACTTCTATATTTCTATCAGTAAAATCATTCCACCATGAAAAGCTTTTGGTTACATTTTAGTCGTATGCGTTCCCAATATCTAGCTTAACGACCCTATTTTTCCCCCTTTTTTCCAGTGGCCACTCGTGGTACTGCAAAAATAAAAATAAAAAAATACACGGAAGCGGCCCAAAAAATAATTTTCCCAAAGACCACAATAGTTAAAGAGACGCCTGCAAATGATGTATGAGCCATGGGGCGGCTCATTCACATAGCTGAGAGGCATGATGGGAGTACTGCTACTGCTGAAACTCTATGGGCTGCATAAGCCACCGTATGTATGTATGTCTTGTTGATCGTGATTATTTGGATTATGAGTTTATGCATGTCAAGATGACTTGATAATGTTTCTTGGAAAGTTTCGTATTTGTAGTAATTCCGAAATTCCCAAATGAAGGTTCCAATGGAAAGTTTCTGTAATTTTACCAGAAATTTTGCACCCCTTTGCAACCCTAGTAAGCACTATGTTGAAATATGCATTATTTAGTCAAATGCTTGTCTCAACACGTTACCTGTGTTTGTCTGCAGTCAGCAACATGACCCAAGTGCCTTTGATTACAACTGTTACCACATTTATAGCATCTATACAGCAAAGTTAAGATTTAATTCATAATTATTCAACAAGTTAAACTCATCCATGCTTATTGTTGCAGTTGAATAAAAGATGGTAGGGGGACTAATCCACTACACATATATTTTATTAGATTCTATAAAGCTTTAATCATCTGATTTCTCATTGAATGAGAACGTGTACCCAAACTTTTGACCGGTAGAGTATCTATCTTTGAACATACCCTCCCTCTATAAAATTTTCTTTTTAAAGATGATACCAAGGACCCACTAGAGCTTTTCTTCCTTTTACGGTTTGCTGCAACAGTTTTCCTGACCTGTCACCTCGACTAAGGTGTGTCTGAACATGTATTTTTCATCAAAATGTTGAAAAGGTTTTTCCTCTTGAGACGATTGCCCTCGGAGCTTGTGGCGTTGAGCTCTGACAGATGGTTTTGGTGGCCATGACGAGACCTCATAACCTCAGCCTCTCAGTAGTATCGTAGACATACCTGGGTCTTTAGCCATCATCACCTTCATAACTCTTTACTCGCTCTCCTTACAACTTAATGAAACAGAAAGATGCACTTACAAAGACAGGATTGCATCGGAAACAGAAAATTACCGGAGAGATGCACTATTAATGTGGCTAAATATACCGAACATACCTTTACAAACACCAGCATTTTAAGATTTCACACTTTTATACCACATAAGCATAATTGTCATTATAACATTTGAAATGCAGTCCTTTCTATCATTTGATCATTTGGCTGAGCAAAAGCCATTTTTTTCAGACCTAACAGTAGAAATCAGCTGTGACAGTTTGGACGTGCCTGCCAAGTAGTCGTGTCCTGTCGGCCTGTGTGGTGCACTCCTGTGCCCCAGCTGTCAGCTGCACTCAGTCACTGTAGCAGTAATGAACCACGTCTTAGCTCAGCCACCATATACAGTATGTCCACCCCTGATCATATCTTAATCACAGCTGCAAAATTTTCACACTTTAGCTGTAAAAACAAATTGTCTGTTTATTTTATTCTATTCATTTTTGCATAAACCCCATGAAGTTATTTTCTGTGGGAGACTGAAGGAGGTTTTGCACTGTTCCCTGGGCAACTGGAAGAGTAAGACTAGTGTCTACATCTACAGTATGGCAGATACAATCTGATTTACCAATGGATTGTTCCATGTTTTAGATCTGATGTCACCCCTTGGGAGTTCATGTCTAATGGTGCACCTCGTGGTTCTGTCACACCGCATGAAGGTAAGCTTGAGTGCTATATGATAAAAGCTCTACAGCGTCATGAGTTATTCTCCCTCGGGTCCTGCTCTATTATCACGCGAGTCTGACTTTGTCCTTTTAGAATAATATGTGCAGAAACCCACCTTGTTGCATGCTGGTAATTATATGTGAATCAAACAAATCATTAAATCATTAAATCTATCCTGTACCACATTGTCAAATAATACATTTAATACATTTAATAATATTGATTTTTTTTTTGCACAGCAACAAACAGACAAGAAACATAACCTCTAGTACCTCTCTCTCTTGATGTTCTGACTTTGTGAGAGAGAAAAGCTTCTTTAATGTATTACATTTAGAGTTAATGTAGACACATTGCTTAAAGGGGAGTTTTGCTGAGCAAAGATAAGCAGTTCTTGCACTGACAGAACAGATCTGTCATAAAGCAGAGGAGATACAGGGTGACAGAGAGAGAATAAAATTGAACAGATAAAAGCTGTTTATTCCTGTGCTAATGATGTTATCTGAGTGAAGAAAAATAGTGTCAATCACTCCGTATCAGAACCATCCTCTTCACTTCACAGGCTGTGTCTGACTTCACAGCCAGTGGACAGGATGACATTCAAAAATGTCACTAATGTAATACAGCTCCTCTCAGATAGAGTGAATGTAAGAACAGCAGCTGGAACAACCCAACAAACATTTAGTGTTATTTACAGAATATGTTCGCACATGCTAAATCTACTGTTGTGGTGGTTCTCAACTCATTTGCAAAATAACAGTGAAATTAGTTGCGTTAACAACCGCAATAACCCTGATAACATTGTCCTTTCTGGATCCCTTGTTCAGTTTAGGATACAATAGTAGATCTCCCTCACTTTTTCACAGTGTTATCTCTCCCTAGTGGTGAGTGTCTGTGTTTGTGTGTGTGTGTGTGTGTATGAGACACCTTTCCCTCCTGTGCTAACACACTATAAGGTTCAACATCACAGGTGCAGATGCGGCCACGGAGCATTTGCGGCAGTGTGTGTGTGTGCGTGTGTGTGTGTGTGTTACACTGACAACAGAGCCACACCTTCACAAGCAGCAGCTGTCACAAAGGATCAGCATTTAGGCCACCACACTCCAGGAGCCACCTCCTAAAAGACATCTGCTATTCTGTTGTCCTTCCTACTTATTCTTACAAATAAAAGGTCAGCTGCATCACATGACCACTAAACTCTTGCCTGTTTGCATCCTCTTAGGCTGGGCCACAGAGATGAAGTATGGGTTATGAAGTTATTAAACTTATATAAGTTATTCAAGGTATAACTTCACAGTAAAACTTCAGATATTGTCCTATAGAAAAAAACATCTCTTTATAGTACTGCATGCTCAACGATTCTCAATGAATCATTTTAAACAGTAATCACATTCTGCACCAGTCAGCTTTTAAGTAGTTCCTTCTCTATCGTTTACAAATGAGCGACAAATCACATCATAAAGCAGCAGTTATCTAGTCAGTTATGAACAGCTTATTCTTGATGATCATATGTGTGTAGCTGGATTCCATGTACTCAGGGATTGAGCTGCTGAACCACCCACTTTTTAAAAAAAAAAAAAAAAATGCCCTGTTATAATATTGTGCATTACATAGTCACTCCAGTTGCCACATGAAAGGTTTCATCACAGAGCTTTGCACCTGGCTAGTGTCGGATATGCTTTGATCTGTTTCTCTGCTTTGTATCCATTAAATGTCTTCCTGGTCCCTTTGAGAGGAAATTGATTAGTAATTAAAAAAAGGAAGGTTCTTTGTGTCCAACCAGACTTGTGTGGTTGACCATACAGTGGAGAGAGTCATTAACACAAGGTGGTTAGATATAGTCTGCAGAAACCAAAAACGGGCAAAAATTTGCCATGTAAACATCCATCGATATGGACTAGAATTCTTAGATTGTTTTGGTCTGAAATTACTTAACAATAAGTGTAGTCCCTTCTTCCTTAACCTAATTCATTTAGTCAACTGTCCTCTTTGTGTGTGTCACTTTGTGTCTCAATAAAGTAAGACTCAAACGGTTCCACTTTTCTGAGATGTTGGTCAATTCACTAGGTCATAGTCATCTAGTCACCTGACATATTAAACATGAAAGCAGATTAAAGGTTAATGCTCACATGTGTTGGCGGCAATTGTGTGCATTAACCTTTAATCTGCTTTCATGCTTAATATGTAACATTTAAAAATAATTTAACTGTCTTTTTAGTTCAACATTGCCTCTCCCCCATTTTGTGTGATTAATATCAACATGGTGGCTTCAGCTGAAACTTGAAAAAGGGATTGTGATTCCCATCTCTTTCCCCATTCAAACCTTATCAGACCTTATTATTATTATTATTATTATTATTATTATTATTATTATTATTATTTCACTTGAATGTGGATAGTGCCAAGTATGACTTTTCACAGCAGGCATTAAAGTGTCTCCTGTGACCTGACCCTTAATTCAAACACACGCTGACATCATGTCTGTCCACAAGGACAAGATTATGATTTTAATGCATCTGACTCTACAGATGTGCCTGTGTTTTTACATAAGTGACTGCAAAAGAGAGAGAAAAGCTGCACTCACACTGCTCCTGTAGATTGTAAAAATAGAAATATTCTTGTGATGATCATTGTTGATAGGGCGATGGTGGCTAGAAAGCATCTTTTAGCTATAATTAGTGTAAAAAAAAATATATATATATATAGTGTGAAAATACAGGAGGTCGGTGGAGGAAGTTTTTTTTGCCACATGTATCCTCGAACCACTTCTAGATGTGGTTTTTTGCAATGTGATCCGAGTTCAGGATGGCTTGGGAACATTGTACCTGTACCCAATCACACAAACTGTATGTGAAAAAATCTCTCAGGACAGATGTTAATACATCTGTCAAAATGGGAAGTAATGCAAATTTGATCAAGCTGTGCAAAAGCTAACAAGCTCAATGTGTGCATTAGCCGATAGCTTACAGTGAAGAGAATGGCTTATGATGAATAAATAAAATGCACAAAGGCTCCAAAGGGCAAATAACACAAATGATCATTGGGTTTTCCTTTAACATCTAATGATGCCTTTATGAATACATTATTATGGACCTGAAAATTGTCCAACTTGACACAACACATTGTCTGAGCTCTCAGCTGCAGGTCTATGAGCGTGCAGAAATCTACCGAAGAAGAACTGCATACACTCACAACAGAGAAATGAAGGTGTTTAAGGTGGTAACAGCTGCTGCTGCTGTGACAGAGGTGCAAGAGCATCACTGCTGTTAATCTTAGCCCTGCAGTCGCAGCCCATCACAGCAGCTACAGATGGTGTGCACCATTTTAGTCTGACTCCCTGACTCTGACCTCATCCCCCCCCCCCCCCCCCCCCCCCCCCCCCACCCGGCCTCATCCCCCCCCCCCCCCCCACTTCTTGCAGGACTGATCACAATCCCCGACAGCGCCTGAGGACTTCACCTGACTGATAGTGCCTTTCACTACAGCTCCCATCACACATTTTCCTGTCAATGGGACTGGCGCTGGTTGACTGACATGGAGCATACGTCCCTTCCGTGTCCTTTTCAAGCCTGTTTAAGTCACAGCTACTAAGCTTGTTGATGCTGTGAAATTATGATGTCACAAAGTGTCACAGGAGATGTGAAGACTGATACAGCTCTTATGAATGTATCTCCATGATGTCAGGGGGATTGCATATAAATAGCTTTTCACTTCTCAGGACATTTTGTGATCCGTTAACTTTTTGCATATCATTTAAAAATGTACCGTGCATAAATTTAAATACCATTCATTAGTGAAGTTGCATGTTGCAGTGGAATGTCCCTCACCTCACACTGCCCTTCCAACTGGGTTGAACCTTTGTAGCCTTTATTTAGTTTGTCCTTTTTTGAGCTATTGTAAAAACATGGTAGTCCAAACTGGCGACCCTTTGGAGAGCTGACTTGACTCCTAAAATATACAGTAAATATAGGCTGATATAAATAAAGGCTTATTCTGGGGTAATGAAAAACAACTATTTAGATAATCGGGTGGTTGTAAGCTTGTGAAAAATGATTTTAACTTCAATTTTTGCCAAAAGAAAGATATTTAATTGAACACCCTATTTTGTTTGGGTTAGTGACTGCATCTACATATATTCAGTGACATGCAATAAAAAGAAAATAGTGCACCAAGAATGAAAAAATTGTCATTGTTAACCTTTAATATATAAATCATATATAAATCATCTTGGTATACAGTAGACAATAAAAAGTGGCTATACACCTGCAGTAGCTACGTGTTTATGCTTTCATTCTACAAACAAGCTTCTGACCTTTTCTTCTTTTTGTTTCTCATCCACAAAATTGTCTTCCAAATTTAAGATAAGGTTCTCTCATAAACAGTTTAAACTCAAACCTGGCTCTAGATTCAACCTTCAGTTCACTCAAAGCTGCATGCTCTGCTAAAGCCATCCCTCTTGTTCATCCCAGTTCATTTCATGTATGAGACAGATTCAAAATCAATGTTAATGAATCCATGGGATTTTCCACTGCTGAGAGCAGAGTCCCACAGCCTGTCACATGTTTTTTCCACTGAGAGCTGAAAAGGAGCACCGCTGTTTCACCAATATAGCATATTGACAGCACAAAGTCTTCCTCTTACATTGGTGAAAGGCACAGCAAGCTCCCCAGGTTAGACTAGTTCAATACAAACTGCCATCGCTGACAGCCAGTAAAGGCTGCATAGGTTCCTGCTGGAGCCACCCCAGGGCAGAGAGAGAGAGAGAGAGAGAGAGAGAGAGAGAGAGAGAGAGAGAGAGAGAGAGAGAGAGAGAGAGAGAGAGAGAGAGAGAGAGCGCAAGCAAGTTATGCTCTGCCACCCCTGCTTTTATCACGCAATGCACACCAGAGCGTCCCAAGCCTCTGAGGGGGGCCTCTTCGTCATATGTCAGACAGGGGCATGATTTTGTCTGGGTGTTTAAAAAATTATTGGAGAGGCAAATTGGTTTTTGAAGGTTTCCTCTAATAATAGCTCGGTCAGCGTGGTACCATGCCATGTTAGGTTGTTATTACACAGCAGACGTGATGCACAGAGACCGTCACTGGCGCTAAATGGATGGAACCGACAAGAAATGGGCCGATGCTTTTGCCACCTCCTTTAATCTTTGCTTGCCCAAGATGATATCACCAAATAAGAGTGGAGAAAGAAATGCATTTCTCTTTCCTGGCATGACATACGGTATATATGCATTTTTAAGAGTAATGCTCTCTGACAGCAAAGTGACAGCAGTCACCCCTGAAACCCTGAAGCAATGACCATACAGGCGTTAGTGAACTCCAAGCACTCTCAAGCAACAAATAAAAGCAACATACACATACACTCCTGGTGCATATCCACATTTGTCTGGAGAATTGATGGAGCTGACAAGAATCCCAGGACAAGTGTATGACAAGCTGTCTAAATTACATACAGTAGAATATTTCTGCTAGCCTGTTGCTTATGGCTGAAAGCCTTAAATTACAGGTGACATTTAGAAGAATCGTTCATTTCATGATGAAAATGCTATAACAGTGCATGTCAGCAGCCAGACTTCTAAGGTAGATGGGGTCTGTTAAAATGGTACAATGTGAGAAATTCATAGTGAATAAAATCACTTTCCTCTTTGTTGGCACTGCTACCTGTTTTTCCTCTGGTCTTCAGTCCTCTACCCTGTTCCATCTCCAAGGGCCTTAGTGTCCCTCTACTTGCTTTTAGACTGCAATTTGGTGACATAAATGTCAAAACACATCAGCTGCATTCAGGTCATGGCAAGTGTGAGTGCCACCAGGCCCAAACCTGACTGCATTCAAATGAAATTTCTTCACTAACACCACCATCTTTCCCCTTCAAGTAGACTGAGCTCTAAATGCCCATAAAAGGTGTTAATGGGAGAATCATAAAACTGTAGGTTTGTTCAGGAACAAGGCAAGAGGTTAGGGATGAGTATCAGTATCGATCAGTATCGGTATCAGTCCTATGCTGGCCAAAATCACTGGATTGGAAAAATGTAAAATCTGATACAGTCCAAAAATTCTATATCTTGCATGTTTCATTATGCACAAAGAGTAAAAATGTAAAAAAGAAATCAGAAAAAGTATTTTAGCTGAGTCATGTTTGGGCTGTTTATTTCTTCTTTTTTGGGAGAACAATCTTTGTTAGAGAGTTGGAGAGTTATGTATTTGAAATGACTCAGCACAAATGTGTTGTTAACAACTTCATAGTTCATAAATGGTCTAAAACAACTGTATCGGACTTATATCGGTATCGGATGATACTCAAGCTTGTGACACAAAGAAGTGGTATCGTAAATATAATCACCCCTAAACATAATGAACAAGCAGTATATTTTTTCAGTTTCTCTGACTCATCAGATAAAAATAGACTCTATCCGTCACTGGTCAGTCATTCTCATACTGGGTGACCATAAATACTAAGACCACACCTCACATCAGAAATTAGACAAATCCACAGTGCTGTTACTGTCTAGACAGCAATAATTACTTAATTTGTGGCATTCAGTTGCAAAAGCTCTTCTCAAAATGCATACAGCCACCACAGAGATCTACTGAAAGAAAAAGGACAACTGCAGCATTAAAATGTGTAAATGACATAATGAGAGTGAATATAGAAAGTGCCATTTCCTTGCTGTGCTATAAAAAGCAGAAGGTTATGCCTTGTAAAAACAGAGCATTCATTAAGCACGCCGCTTAACAGTGGTGGCTTGAAAAGGTTTGAAAACTGAAAATCTTCATCTTAAAGTTAACTGCACTGATCAGTGTGTTTATTATTAATATTATTAGATGACTATATTATGTAAAAAAGAGATTGTTAATGGTGAATAACCGACAAATATTTATCACCCCTGCAGTTTTAAACAGGTCTTGAGAGCATTTGGGAATTTTTTAGTGCCAACATAACATTGGTGTGGGGGGGCTTCAATGGGGTTTCAGAACATGCTCCTATTCTTTACAGAGATGCCATGAATAGCTGTGAGCAGTAAAGTTTTCCTAGAAGAATGTTGAGTGACATGTTACACGGGTCTGACAACTGTCATATTATATTAGCCTGTCCATACATGAGCAGACTGAACAGATTTGACAAACACACACTCCTGATTGAGAAGCTGGGACATGGAATCTGAGAGCTGCTTGATAAAATATTCAGTTGGGACGCATGTTTCTCCCGTGCATCACATTCAGGCACAAAAACACCACACTGTTCAAAGATGTCTTAGTCCTTTATATCTGAATTAATGTCTCCAGCTCCTGACCTTTAATTTCATGTTCAGGTCTGGCAATAACAGTCATTGCATTCCTCAAAGAGTCTTATTATGGAAATGAGCATGTTAGTGGAGTTGTGGAGTAGTGGGCTCGCAGATATAACAAGTGGCTCTAACAACAAGCAGCTGCCACTCAAACAATAACACTACAGTTACACACATGACATTTCAATCAGGTCTTTAACGAACATGATGATGTTGCACATGAGAATATGATAGAACAACATCATTGGCACTCTATCTTTGCTCTGTGAAATGCACAATGTAGAGCACCTCTAGATGACCGCCACTTTGGATCGAGATGGCAAGAGGAAAAATTGTATGAGAATTTAGAAAATGGTTTAGAAAATGTTACTAGATGACAGTAGATTTAGTCACAATTCTTGTTAAACTTTATTTAAACCTGGAAGTCCCTTGAGGAATGATCTGTCATGATCTGTCTCCTGGCTGGGGGAGGTTTGGGTCATTTCCTGTTTTATTGTTGTACTTCCCTTGTTGTTTTGTATTTTGGTTTGTTGTGTTTGCGAATCGTTACATGATCACCAGTTACAATTTGATCAAATAATACAGTTGAACTGTACGACATCCATTACAACAGCTGCAGTTTTCCTTTGCATCTTTTAACTTAAATATAAATATTTCCACATTTCAGACATTTTAACTGTGACTAAACTTAACATCGATCTATTAAAAGAGGGGGCTACTCTTTCTGCCAACGTAAACAGTCTGCACCAACAACACCCAGCTGGCATGAGCATGAAGGAAGGGATACAATAGAGGGATGTAAACCCTCATTACAAGGATGTACTAATGTGTAAGAGTTCAGTGGAGCACCAGTGTAATGGTCAGACTGGTCATTCTGAAGTATCTTTATGAGTGGACACTTGAGACCCTGATATATATATTTAAAGTATGTTTATTTGAACCAGTGTGACAATTTTTTACATTCAAATACACTGGTAACTGTTAAGAAAAACAGTACACACCCTCATCCACAAACATTGGGAATAAATGGTATCCAGGTGCTCAACATGGAGGGTTAAAATTAAAAATACAATGCATCACCAGTTTGTAAAGATGAAAACAAGCAGCTGCCTAATATCCTAAGAAAGGCAGGTGGACAGATATCATTCTGTGTCACTACCTTCAGGGCAGAGAGAAAGACATATATGAGATAAATAAGATGTAAGGCTCCATGTCCTGCTGACACTGAGACACTAAAGCTTATGAATGGTCTTGGTGTATGGGAGTTGGTGTGGCAGTGATGATGCGGAGACTCCCTCAGGAGGCCAACAAGTTGGACCCAGATTGGAGCTGTGACAGTTGTCTGGTTGCTACTGGCTGGTGGTATCGTCAGATTCATTCTCGGCGGAACACGGGTGTCTGCACAAAAGTGCGTGACAGTCTGTCCAGTGGCTGTAACACACATTGTCATTCTGAAAGCTATGTGAGGCAGGGAGTTCAGAAATTGTGTTGGTTCAACATTTTAACAACACCTAACCTGTTTCCAGTTCAGTAATGGAGCCGAATCTGTTCTTCCATCTCTTACTTGTTGCTGTTGTTAAAAATGAAATCCCTTGACAGTGTTACAGACAACACCCCTCAAAATATAGTCCGTATTAAAGCTTTAAGGAAAACAGTGATTTCTTTTCTAAAACAGAAAAAAAGGCAGCTCACAATTTGCCATCCCTCAGTGCTGCATTTCTGCAAAAATTGGACACTTCTGACTGTGTCTGCATCTGGCAGTCCCTGATCATTAATTAGATACCATGTTAAACTGTCATTCTCTGTTTGCCTGACTTATTTAATTTGCTCCATCCCAAATGCTCTGTTCCCCCTTATCTCCAGGAAACAGTTGGGCAGAAGCCATCTCTCCACTTGCTCTCACTTAGGCTGGTGCAATCCTGTTGACTTCACACATGGAACGGTCCTTTTGTGCTGTTTCTCAGAGGCTCTGATATCACAGCTCTGTCCTGTCAGACTTGAGACAGGCTTGTAATTAAAAAAGCCTTGCTGCACTGTTTTTCGCTGTCTTGCTCTGAGCCATATCACTCTTCACTGAACCAAAAAGAGGTTTTAAAGGAACTAACAGTGGATGTTTAATCCTTCTTAAATGGGAGTCCTGTTAGACACTGATAAACCTCTGGGCCTCTTTTGAAGGGACTCAATCAATGATGGATTCAAATCAATGATGATTGCATACTAGGTATTGTAGATTTAAACAGAGAACATTGACAATATTTAATATTATATTCTGTTGTCTGGTGCACAGTAGGTTGATATTATCAGCATAAAAATGCTTAATTGGTTGGATAATAGATGCCTAAATGTATCTGTGATGACACTCCTGTAATCAGCGAGCACAGATGAAAGCCCTCACCCCACTCTAATGTGGCTTGTGATTATTTTTTGTGAAATAAGGTGGAAATACTCAAGAGGATTGTGGAATCTAGGCACATAGAATTAGTTTTTCATTTAAAACTGCCATGACAATAAATGAGTGACAATAAATATTGATCCTAACTTGGAAATTAATTAATTTTCCTAATTTCAGCATTGACACAGTCTGATGGAATTCATTTATATACATCTGGAAACAACAATGATATAACTCAAAGAATTGCTGATCATTACAATCTGGAACAGAATACTCTACACTACACTGAACATAATCTACAAGACTTGGAGAATGATATAGACCCGGATACTAATTTCTTCTCCAACATTAACAACAACTATTCCTACTATACAGATTAATGCTACAATAGGACCATTAAAACTGACAATAAATTATCAATAATCCATTTCAATAACAGAAGCTTGTATGCTAACTTCAAAAACATCAAGAAATACCTGAGCCAGTTTGCTGAACCATTTAAAATATTAACTGGATTAATGCTGAGAGAGGAATGGATTTTGAGCTGAATGGGTATGAACTGAACTGTATTAACAGAAAGAACAAGAGTGGAGGAGGAGACAGCTGACAATTGAAAACTTGTTAGAATGCATAACAATTGAAATCTGTCTAGAAAAAACAAACGCATTAATCAATTGTATATATACAGTAGAGCGCCGAAGTCAGGTATTGAAATGTCTAAGGACTTGACTGAGGCTATCTTTACAAAAATCTGTCAAAAGGTCATTTTCATATGTGGTGACAAACATTGATCTCTTGAACCCCAATAAACACAAAATGACTGAGGACCTAATAAAGACATGCTGTATCTGAAAATCACCAGACCGAGCAGAATCAGAGCCCATTGTACCACTCTAATTGATAACATATTCACTGACTATTAATCAAGGACCACCTACCAGTTTTTACAGTTTATAGCACCAACTACAGAAGAAATCAGCTGGATAAGAAAACAGCCTACAGACAATTGAGGACAGAGAACACTATTAATGCACTCAAGCATGCACCTAATAGGCCAAAATTGGGATTTTGAATATAGTGACAATGATATTGACAAAGCATATGAAACTTTTCTAGAGCATTATATGACTAAACTTGTCCATTAAAAAAATATACCAAGAATTTGGTGTCAACACATATATGCCTTGTGTTTTCCTTTAAATGGAGACATAGTTTATAAAATTAACTAAGTGCAAATGAAAAAGACTTGAGACCATTAACTCTGCAGGAAAATTGTTACCGAGGTTCTGAATCAAGGAAGAAGTTGGCTCATTTATCCATAAACTTCCATTCAAATAGAGTTCTTTTGCAACCAGCAGAGTCATCACCAAGTGGCTTCTGTATCCTGTTCTATAACCCCAGCTTCACTTTTCAAATCAGAGGATATCACTTTTTGATGTGTAGTCTATGGTTGTGTTAGATTTGTCTTGTTTAGCCTTCTGGGCTAAATTAAACGATAAACTTAAAGTCTGGGGTGAATATTAGATCTCCAACTTAAAGAAAACCTCCAGCACTAGAGCATGTGTGATGAGTGACAGTGGTCTCAACTGTCCATTGAACAATCCATTGGATTGGATCTAATGTATAAAAAGGTAGCCGGGAGAGTTGCTTTACCAAAAAAGTAAAGTGGTGCATTGATCACAGAGACTTCAAACAGTTATCTGCTCCAAGAAACAAATGAACAATATACACCACTATTTTACCATCACATGCATCATGGCCAGAGGCTGCCCTGATGTAAAATATTATTCCTCCTAATGGCCACATTGCACATGGCACTTTCATTATTTCCTTGGGCAAATGTTGAACTGATACTATATTCGCATCAACCATTTCCAACAAGCAAAGAAATTCAAGTGTACTTTATGTGACTGTCACTTGTGCTTAATACTGTATGTTACATACAATTGTCTGCTATCAGTGCTAACCAAGCTATCCATTATTCTGGCTGTCTAAAGCATGGTGTTGCTAATACATCATAATAAGTAACTCAATAACTGTTGAATTGTTGATGTTACTGTGTTTTAATCTTGTGAACTTTACTCAACTTCTATAAAGTGTTGTCAGATGTGCCAGGAAGAACATTTACATAAATTTGCCATTTATATGTTGCCACAAGAGCAACTATCTTTAAGAGCTGCCTATATTTTGTAAGTTATTACTAAACAGGTCAGAGCAGGGATTTTAAAACTCACACTTAAATCTCACTTACTGATACATGTTGCTCACCAAATAACAGTGGCCTTTGACAACGTGCTGAAAAAAAAATGCATTGTAAGTAGGAATAATTATAACAACAAAACTTTGAGAGAATGTTGCTGAGAACAACAGGTAATTACTTCATTTCCCTCCAGTTGGAGCTTAAGGCATCATTCTAATGAAATATTCAATCTGCCAGTAAGTTCAAGCAGTGGGGGATTTTAAATGGAGCCACACACCCCATGTTCTTTATGCATTTTTTTTCAGGTTTTTGCCATTTGGTTTCTGAGCTGCAAACCCTGCATCCTCATTACAGAGTGGGAGCAGGTGATCTGAGCTAACTGGATATCACAAAGCTGCATCAGTCACCACATCTGGGAGGGGGACAACGATGAATATATGTGACTCTTTGAACGACTCATGGGCCACATAATGGCTTTGAAATTGGTTCTTCAAAGAAAAAAAGTTAAAAATCAAGCCACACGAGGGGAAGGAATTCTCATAAATACATTCAAAAAGTGTCATTAAAAAAGAATAAAAATATAATAGTGACTTTGAAATGGCAAATAACTTTCCAGGCCACTATTTGCTAAGCTTTAAGTAGTCAAAATCCAAAGTATTGTAAATGGTGACACAATAACAAGTGGCACACGAACTAATTATTCCAATGATGATGCTCCAGTTCAGTGATACAGTCCATATTGGCTACTCACGCGATGACACATTTAAGGCAAAAAAAACCCCTTAATTTAATCAGTCAGACAGTAACATATAGTAAACAACAGTTTGTTCTCATCGTGTCAGATTCTTGCCATGTAGGGATTAGATAGCGTGGACTTCAGAGGATCCAAGTTGGTTACTGGGCAACAGCTGATTCTTTGTTGCTGTTCTCAAACAAATTTGCACCTTCATACAATATAAATGAGTTCTTCATAAACATACTGTAAATGTAAAAAAAAAAGATTACAGCACTGCAGGCAAATCTGTGCAGATATAATTGAACTATAGTTAATGATGAAGAATGCAAGAAGCTATTTTGTGAGAGCGTTGTTTGTTACTCTGCTATAGAGGTTGTTTTTGAGGTTATGCTTTGACAACGTTGGCCTGTGTGTGAGCGGCCTAACTCAAAAGGTTAACTATGGATGTTGATTTCTGGGTAAGAAATGATTAGATTTAGTTTTTTCTACCTTGGTAGAAGTTCACACTCTGAATGCTTTCTCTAGTTTCACAGTGTATTGTTTCCAAAGTCAGGAATAGCATATGCTTAAATCAGTGGCCACTTTTCCCACTGAAATTCCCTGATACTAACACATTAAGATGTGAACGTACACAAAAATAATTGTTTGACTAAAGCCGATGGTGCTGTGCATTAATGTACTTAACGTGTACGTTTTAAAACCCCTTGTACATACGTATATGTCAATAAAAAACAACTGAATATATTCAAAAGTTGAATCTCGTTAACTCCTCACAACAAATCTTCAAAACAAAATGTGCTGTTCTCTTGTGGCCCGAATGGACAGCCTTGCATGTCTAATTGGTATTGCCAGATGTTTAGGAGCATTCCAGTGTGTTACAGAAGTAGTCCACTCGCATAACAGATGTCAAATGGTTCCTCTGAATGAGCATTTTTAGGGATATTTATCTCCCCTTTGTCAGATTCTGTGAGACTAAACAAGGTGTGATGAACAGTGTGCCTCCCACAGTGGCATCCTCTGGGATCTGTATCTCATTCCACACCTGATGTTATTTCCCCACCTGATCTCAAGGATCTTTCAAAACAACTATGCTCAGTTTCACAAACAGATGCCACATCAGTCTGAGTGATGGTTGTGATTATGAACCTCTTTCTTCTAATTGTTTGCGCTGTGCTGAGACGACTCGCACCAATTTCATGAAGTTTAAAGAGCATCACTGTCTCCGTGGACTCTCTCCGTTTGATTGACAAGCACGGTACAAACAAACGAGCACTGTAATGGCTAATTGACTACTCATTCATGTTCGGAACACAATGTTCTCTGAAGAGGGGAGGAACTACAGCAGCTACATTATCCAGTGAAAAGTCAGTGTGCTTATTAATTCTCTATATACTCTTTTGTTTTTGGTAAGAAAGTCCTGTGCTGTTCTTTACATTTAGGGTTAATATCGGAGTTTAAATTGGCTGCTCTTTAGAAATCTATCTGTATTTCAAAGTAATCTTGCTGGAGCAGTGTGGAGAGTTTGGTTAAAAGTCTTAGCTGAAGATTACACTGCACACACTTACACACTCACTTCTACAAGATAAGCTGGTAAAAAAAAAAACACACCTTGTGGCTAAAAAGTTCATCCTGTGCATCAGTTTAACATGTACTGTATGTGTGATGCAAAACTCATGTTTAATTAAAGCTGTGTCATTTAGTGCAAAGCTCTAATATGTGGCTGCATAATGCATATATTAAGTAAAGTGCCTCTGCATGCCATCTGAAACCCAGAGCTGGTGCACTGATTTAAAATCCTGCTCAGAAAGAATGAGAACGAGCTTTAATTATGAGTGAATGAAGGATTGATGAAGCAGGGAAAACGGCTATTAGAATACATTGCAATTTATAGTTTACTGTGATATGAAAAAATCCCTAGAAAATAACATTTCCTTAATCCAGCCTCTTATTTTGCTTAAGTTATATTTGAAACTGAAAAAAAATGAAATCACTGAGTTCATGCAAATAAATTTGGTTTCACCAGCGTAAGCTTTAGGTTTAATTGTTGAGTTTTCTTTATTAAATCAGGCTGGCACTTTCAGTATACAGTATTGGGAAATGTTAAGCAGGAAGAAGGCCCATACGTCTTAAAAGTGATTTGAGAGAAAACCACCTTGTGGCAGTTTTCATTAAGCCTCTAAATTGCTTTAAATAATGCTGCTGCAGACATGTTACACTCAGACTCAACATCATATGTTCTATATAAATAAAAAGTTTTCCAGCAGCCACTCACTGCTGATATACCCTTAACCAGCAGAGTCTCGACAACAAATGCAGGTAAAGGGTATTCTTTACAAAATTCTAAACACACAACATGGAACACAGAGGTCCATTTCAGAGACAGCTATTATCCCTGAAATTCTCTTTGTGGTCCCAATCCTTCCTGTTTTTGTTCAGCCATTTCCTCCCATTAAGGGCCACAACACAGCAGCCCAGTACCTACAGCTGGACATCAGTCCTCAAATGAAAACTACTCTCCACCTTCATTCCTTCCTCAAATTATAAACAATGTTTCTGAATGGTGTAGGAACTAATGCAACAACTGAATGAAAAAGGACTACTTTTGTGAGCTTTTCAGTATCTGAAGTTAATACTAAAACAATTTTATCCAATGTGAATACATTACACAAGAAAGAAGGATTTGTTAAATGCCAAATACTAGTTATTTGAATCAAAGTAATGTTTTCCTTAGTAGATAAAACTAATTTTCTTACAGATTTGAACCCCTTCAGCTATTGAGTGAAACAAATATCTTGCAGGAATATTTTGCCTGTCTTGGGAAAATGTGCATTTCTTGCCTGCTGTGTTAAAAGAGAAGATCAGTAACATTTTGGTTACTGAGGATAAAATTATTAGCCCCCCTATGAAAATTGCATTGTTTTAAAAGTATTTCCCAAGTGCTGTTAAAGAAAGCAAAGAAATTTTAACACAGCTTTTTCAAACATCCTAGTTTTATTTTGGATGCTTCCATTATTTAAATTACTTTTAATAATTTGACCCTGTCAGTTTTTTTTTTTTTTTTTTGAATAATTTCATTTTTGTGTACAAAGTCAAATAAGGACATTAGCTCTGTTTAACAGCACTTGGGAAATAAATGTAAAACAATGACATTTTCATATGGGGGCTAATAATTTCATCGTCAAGTGTAGCAGCCTGTCTGTCTCTAGGCCCAACTGTCATCTTAAGTCACAACTTCCAACATTAGGTTCAACATGTTAATGAGTGACTTAACGCTATGGTTGTCTGCTGTTGGCAGCTTCATTTAATACAAACACAAAAGCAAATCAATTTAACTCTAGTGTATTTATCTAAAACACTGCCCCATAGCCACTGTTGTAATGCTTAAGAGTGTCATGCAGAACAATACTATCATAAAATCACTTTTGATTTGAACATATTTATTAGTGTTGGAAGGCAAATGACATCAATCATGCCTGATTGTGCACCATCACTTCTGTCATTTTACCCTGGGGCAAGAGTGTGTGGGTGCGTGAGACAGAGAAACTGTCTCTAGTAGTCCATCTTTCCAACAGAAACATTTCATATGCATCATCTGTCTCTTCCTGAGTGACAACCTGTCAGCAGAATCCTGACTAAATCATTTTCTGACAGATGAAGATGCATCCCAAGATCCTCTTGAGTGCTCACACGCCCTGCATAACATGATGTCAGGTTAATCAGACAGGAGATGCTCCAGTCTGAGGCAGCGAAGATTCCTGAGACCTAAGACGACTAATATTTTCACAGAGATTTACAACAAAAAAAGTATAAAAAAGGAACATACTGCATAGGAATTGCTTTGATATTAAATGGCCATAACTCATATTTATACTTCTTCCGCTGCTCTATGGTCTGTGGTTTCTGTGAGGCTTTAAAAAAGAAAAGGTACATTAGACTCATTGGCCTTCATGATTGATAAAATTGAAATCAGGAGCTCTTTCAGAAAAAGAAACTGTGAAAAGCTGGTACTCTGCAATCAACAGCTTTGTGCGTCTCTGTGTGATAATTGCAACCCATAGAGGACTCATACCAAAAATAGTTCCTCAGTTTGTGAGACAAATATGTGTTGCAGTTTCACTCAGCTGAGATTCAAATTTGTGACAACCAGGGTTTGATAGAACCAGTGCAATGTAAAGTAACAGATCATCCTGGTTATACTGTATGTATGATGTAGTAAACATTACTTTTGTAACATTGTGTGATTCTTTGCTTGGCTCTAAGGTGATGCTTTGATTCAGGTTTGATTGTAAATATCATGATAAACATATATGCCGGTGTTGACATGCTGTGCTGTTAAATCTTTTAGCGATTACATTAACGTCTGTACAGTACATGGTGTTAGACAGAAAACAATTCATGTAAACAAATGACATTTTCACTTCTTCAAAGTCAACTTCTTCAAAAAGTTAACAGAACATTTATTTTGCAACAGTCATCTCACAAAAGGTCACATAAAACTTTGTCCAGGGAGGAAAAAAAAATGAGAAGAAAAAATATTTGATTAGATTAATGTAACCCATTTCAGATTTGTTCTGGCTTCTTTATTTTTAGAAAGGAAATTGAAAAGCATGCTGCAAATGTGCTTTGTTGGTAGTTAATGTGAGCAAGCTTGACAGGAAGCCAATTGTTAGATGAGAGAAGAGTGCCTGCAAGGCAGGTCAGCAACACAGTGGACTCAGAGCTCACTGGGTAAAATGGCTGGAGGCAAACATTGACCACCTCATATATTGTGAATCAATCACACACAACAGTGAGGTACAGACAAACTGTATTAACATATACAAACAAAACACCAAAATTCATAATTACACTGCGAACATATCTACAGTGTATCGAACCAACAGAGAAAAAAATCATCATTTCTCATCAACATACACACACTCACTCACTCACTAATCTTTTACTGTTTTATCCTCCACATGAGGATCGCAGGGGGAACTGGAGTCTAATCCCAGCTAAACATAGGGTGAAGGGCGGGATACACCCTCCACAGGTCGCCAGGCCATCACAGGGCCACACAGAGACAAACAACCATCCACTCTCACATTTACACCTATGGGTAATTTAGAGTGCCCAATTTGCCTAATCCCCAAATCTGCATGTTTTTGGACTGTGGGAGGAAATTGGAGAAAACCCACATACACACGGGGAAGACAAGCAAACTCCATGCAGAAAGGCCTTTGTTCTGACCAGGTTGCGAACCTGGGTCTTCGGGCTGCAAAAGCAATAGCGCTAACCACTACGCCAACTGTGTGGTCATCAACATGCACATGAATGATAAGTCAGAGATTACTGTGAGATCAATAACACATAAGATCCATACATATCGACTTAAGCACGAGTTTATATATATATATATATATATATATATACACATATATACAAGATCGTTCAGTCCAACAAAATGCGTTGATTCATGTTTGTTTTTTGTTTACCCAAAGAGAAAATGATGGCCTGAGGTTGACTGACTACCATCATTAGGTTGAAGCTCAATCCATCACTGCTCCTCACTGTTGTCTTGTTGTCTTTTTGGCTTGTTAAGAGAATGGATAGGGAATTCTCTGGCACTTGTCAGTAAATGCATCAAATTTTTTTGCAGTCTGCATCTGTGTAGATTCATCTATTTCACAACTCTGCATTGTTTGCTTTACATTACAATAGTACTCTAAAACACACCGGCTGTGCTATACCTAAAGGCAAGTTGTAACATCAGTTTTTCCAATTAAGAAGAACTTGAATGCATATTATGTATTTTTGAAAATGTAAATGAATTTCTAGAAAGGAGTAATCAGTGTGTTTATTAGCCCATCAAACTAATTTTCTATTTGAATAACCCTGGGAATGGGTGAGCCACTGCTTAATTTTGTTTTGTGTGAAAAATATGTATCCACGAGAGTACAGGAAGAAGAGTGAAGAGCATACTGCCACTTCAAGAGGTAAAAGGTGACAACACTGACTGCTTTCTAATCTCCCACCATCATTGGGAATCACTCCAGCCAAGACAGCCATGTCACAGAAGCCAATAATTGGAAAATCACAGCCAGTTCTCCAAATTATCCCCAATACACCAAGGTAATTTTGCTGTGTCTGAACACACAGCTACCCCAGCTTCTGAAAAAAAAGCGCCTGGTATAACATCAAGAATACTGGATCCTGAGAAACAGCAGAACATCACTTGTAGCAGTTTAAAGAATAGACTGCCAAATAATTCTGAATTATGTGCAAGGAAATGTAAAATGAGGATTGCAACTAAATTCATTTGACATAATAAATTCAGGATTAAAATCACATTTAAATCTTCCATTTAATGTAATTTATGATTTATGAATTAGATTACTAGCGTAGCAACTGAATAATAAAAACCATATAAATCCCATTTTATCACATATTTTACATTGCAGTAAATAGAGTAGCCCTCTATTGCTTTATATTTCCTGTTTAATATTGAGTATATTGATAATTTTCACATTTGTTTGTCAGGCTGTTGTTTCGTTGTAATTTGCTACTTTTATACCTACACTGGACCACACTTTATACCACATGGAGTTTAGAATATAAAGCGAATACATTTTTACTATCTATATTTTTAAATATACCTGTTACATTTATAAGTGTTTTGATATGTTCTGCTATATTCCATGAAAACATAATTGTGATCTATTTTATCAGCATTTCATTTAGTATTTTATTGTATTAGTGCATATCACTGCGCTCTCTTCCGCAGTTTGTATTTGACAAGAAACAGTGGATTTCATCTTACGGTACTCCCCTGGTGATATCGTTAGCTTATTTCTCGTGGAGAGAAATTAGATGAATTGTTGAATATCGACGAGCATGTAGAATAGTTGCTGAATCATCTTGCTGGCTCCCCCCCCGGTATGTGCCCTCGCATTTCTGCACATTACCAACGCAAAATGGACACTTTCGAAGCTTCACCTTTAAACTCTGACCGGAGGCAGCTGGGCCAATCACGTCGCTCGTTGTTGAGAGGTGCTGAAGTTTCTCCGATGCTCTTACCCTCTCGCCAACATGGTGAGTCTATTGTGCTAAAATAGCATTTAATGTTCTGTAAAGGTGGAGTCAGAAACTGCAAATATGTTATGCCTGAGTATTTTGCGTTCGGTTAAGTATCGGTTTGCGTCTCCACGATGATAGTAATTCATATTGTTCATTGCCGCACCTCACCGTATAGCATATAATGCTAGCGCTAAGCTAAGGTAGCGGCAAAATACTTAACGCCTCGGTACAGACTGTCGTGGACTTTGTCCGACAAAATAAAGTTACATCAGGCAGTTAACTTTTGTTGCATATAACATTGACATACATCTGTAACAGCTTGAACTACTAAAATCTAATGGCGACGGCGGTGTTTTGAGCTAGCGGGATAATTAAAATAGCTAAGCTCTCGTGTTAGCGTGATATGATAATTCTGAATCAGCCTTCATTCATTCAGAAGGCGCTAATAGATAACAACATTCATTATTGAATGTATTTACATGTCTCTATATAATTATATAAAGATAAACATTTCCCTAGTACATTTTCTGGGGAAATAATATTGTAGTGTTCATTTTTCACCAGTCAAAATCACATGAACAAAGGCATTATCTTTGATTTATGGTCTCAGACTCAGCTAAAATTAAGTTTACCTAAACTTTAATGCATGTAACATTACAAAAGTAATTTTAATTCATATCCAACATAATCGAGATCTAATCGGAAATAAATAACTCACATTATTTCTAAAGAACGAATGAGTTCAGTTAGCCAGGTGTACCAGGACAGAATCTGGTTAATTTTAAGCAGGGCTTTTCAATTAACATTTAGAGAGGTTGAGAATCAAGAATTGTGTGCAAATGTTTGTGTGTAAGAGAAAGTGTGTTATATTATTAAAATAATGTTTGTTGGGTAATCTCCCAGTGACTTTCAACAAATGTTTTAGTTTAAAATGTCCATCCCTTATCGTTTCAGTTATAGGTACAGATATAGACTGGAGGATGTCTGGATCTGGATCCTGTGGTTCATGATTTAGTGACCTCTGATTTAACCCTTGTATGGTGTTCATATTTTTGTTACTCAGCCAGTGTGCGTAGGTCTGATGGACCCGCTGCATTTTTTGGTTTTTAATTCAATACAATCAAACTATTTTATGTTAAAATACTCAACAGATGTTTAGTTCATCACAATTACAAGCATTATAAACAGTATATATAGTTAATGTTTGCCCTTTACCTCTGTTAGACCACATTTATGAATTAAATTGCTACTTGTTTTTTGTTTGTTTTTAATCAAATATAATATAAAAAAAGAAAATCTAGTCAAGATATGGATAAAAAAAACAACAACAAATTTACAAATCCAGAGAGGATTTCCATAACTATTGATTTTTATTTAGTTGAACTTTAGATTTGAAATTTAACCAATTCAGTTCTCTGCATCCCACATGCATTCTGTGAATTCCCCTTTGGTCCTGATAACTCCAGCAAGAGCCTCAAAACAGGCATGTAAATGGGGTTGGTCCATCTCCTTCCACCTCTCTCAAAAAGCTGACTGGCTGCTGAAGGGCTGGTCCTGTGGCTGGCTGCTAACAGGCTGGTTCTGTGGCTGGCTGCTAACAGGCTGGTCCTGTGGCTGGCTGCTAACAGGCTGGTCCTGTGGCTGGCTGCTAACAGGCTGGTCCTGTGGCTGGCTGCTGGTCCTGTGGCTGGCTGCTAACAGGCTGGTCCTGTGGCTGGCTGCTAACAGGCTGGTCCTGTGGCTGGCTGCTAACAGGCTGGTCCTGTGGCTTGTCTTCATTTTGGAACAAGCTGGTGCTAAAAAACATCCTCTTCTTCAAAGACACTGTCAGACTCTGTATTTTCAGAAATGTGATCCTCACATTCTGTGCAGGAATGGCAGGGGCAAGAACAAAAAACTAGCTTGCTCGCTCTCTCACTCACTTACTCACTCACTCACTCACTCACACCAAGAGGATGTCCAGGCAGAAGGAGGATAACAAAGGTTCCACACTTTTATTAGCCCCGGGTCCAGTGGACCCAAACATCATGTATGTATTATAAATTTGTAGTGGGGTCTACAGTGTGTGCTCATCAAAAATGTGTACTGATATATGTTCTTCACAGAAAATGATAAAAATTGAAAAACGGGTCCCACAGAGCCAAACTCCATACGAGGGTTAAAGAATTTAATGTTTTTGTACACCAAGGATGTAGCTTAACAACAAATCTTCAATTAGTTCTCTTTGAAGGTTAAACTGACTAATATTAAAATGAAAAATCAAATGAAGCAATACCTTATTGCCACAGGGGCTGAATTAGTAATAATGCTTATCTGTGTTGACTTATTACACCACTGGCTGGTGTGAGGTCTCTGACTCTGGTGTTTCTTACTCATGACAGTCTTCATCAGAGGCTAATAATGGCCCAAGCCAAGCACCACCTTACCCAGGCGTACCGCCCTCAGGGATACCTCCCCCATTTGTAAGTCAGTGACAAATATATGTATGACAAATAGCTTTCCTCTTATTGTTACTAGTTGTCATTCAGGGTTGAAGTGACTTTGGCAGACGTTAAAGCCTTTGCTGATGTTTCATTTGATCTAATGTCCTACTTTATTTGTATCTCTGTTGCTTTGCCAAGATGGGACCACCAGGCATACCACCTCATTTCCCTCCAATGGGAATGCCTCCAATGGGACAGCGACCTCCAAGCATGACTCCAATGCCTCCTGGTATTATTCCCCCTGGAATGATGCCACCAATGGGGGCACCTCCAATGGGACAGGTTAGCCTTGTTAAAAGCTCACAAATTTGTCTGAATGTTGTCCTTGGACTTTGGTCTGTGGGTTGGTACTTCTACTGTTCCTTTAAGACATTCCATCCTGCGTTCAATTTATCTCAACACAGACAGACTTAATATTTCAAACATCCTTAATATTTCACCAACCCCACTTCTCCACTGTCCCCCTCTTTTCTTTCACCCCAACCAGCCAGGGCAGATGGCTGCACATCTCTGAGTCTGGTTCTGCCAGTGATTTCCTCCTCTCCACTGATGCCTAGTGCTTGCACATTTTTTTGGGAGTTTCTTTCTTTATAATGCCTTGAGATGTTGATCAGGTTTGATTTGACTGTTAAGCCCTTTTGTAACATCATTAAGAAAATTGGTATATAAATAAAGTTGTTTTTTTTTTTAATTTTATTTTAGAAAGACCCAATTGACTGTTAATTATTCTGGCAAGAGGAACAGTTGTTTGGAAGGATAAACTAATGCAATATACTGCAGTCAGTATGCTGAGAGTTCCAGCTCAGATCTGGTGTTAACGTCTGTTTATAGTGATTTGATCTCAAGCTTAAAGTACAGTTGTGAAACTGTACTTTAAGCTTCAGATCTGGTATGAACTGTACATGAAGGTATGAACTGTACATGTAAATTCACATTATAAGGTTTAAGATAAAAAATTACAAGTTGTCGTTGGAAACAGAGAAACAATCTTATCAGAAAAGACAGAAAATGTGTTATTAGGGAAAGTTGAAGAAAGAGTGACTCAAGGTTACCCTTGTGAGGTAGTAATTACCTGGGATCAGTTGATTGGAGTTAATCAAAAACTACATTGGAACAAAAGAGAAGGGTAAAATGTGGCACATGAAACTATTTATGATTGTCACTACTAGTGTGAAAGTGCTTTGTGTGCTCAACTTTTCACATGTAGCCTTATGTAGCTTGATAAGTCTAAGTACAATGATTAGATTGTACTTAACAACGTGTAGCTACAGTATGTATGACATGTCGTTTAAAGTTACCAATCAAGTCTGTCTATGCTCATAATCCAAAGAGATGCTACTTAAATGAAGAAAATCGCCTGTGCATTGGTCTAAACCTCTGTCACTGATTAACATAGTCACACCATTTGGAAAAAAAAGGTAAAGCAAAATGTCACATGTAACAAACATATATGAGGGGTGTTAGATAAAAGTACCACCAAAGAAAGTCTGAATCGGTGGTGCGAGGACGAAGTTTGAAGTTTGGTGTGTTGTGTTGCTGCTTCACAGGTCACAAGCTGTGGCATCACACCATAAATAAGCACAGCAGATTCGGCATCGGTCTCACCTCCTCCTGCTGCCAGTTGCTAGCATCCTTCTACATAGACTCTAACACCCTGTCTCACACTGTGTCTGATACTCGTCTCTACACTAGGTGGTATGGAAATGCCAAATAAATATTTCATGATGCTTCTATTATTAGATGCCAGGCATGATGCCACCTATGATGCCAGGGATGATGATGCCCCCTCGCATACCAGCTGCGGCTGTACAGCCAACAGGACCGGTAAATCTCCTCACTACTTTTTCAGCAGCGCTCTGCTTCTCACTTCTTAAAAATACTCTGCAATCTGTGAAAAGCTAAATGAAGTGTTTGCACAGCTAAGTAACGCTTCTGTTAGATAAGAAGCAATGTCAAATATTCCATTTAATTTTAACCACAGATAGAAATTAAACAGCTGACAAACATAATAAAGTACAGTGGCCGATTAAGCTGAAAATGAGCATCTTCATGTAACATGCCCCATTTTGTGATTTTTTTGTTTTTGCTTTGGTTTATTTGTGAATTAGTGTAAATATAATGAAACACGCAAGCCTTTTATTGACTTTTGCTTCTCCATTCGCAAAATATAAAATATACAGTATGTTATGTACTATGTATGTTATACTAATGTTATGTACATATTTCTTTTTACTCATTTACAAGTTAACACTTTTTTGTGAATTATGAGTCTGTATTCCCAGATGAATTCATTGTTCACTTTTAGTGAGATCCTGATATATTTTGTTTTTCCTTGGGGAAAAATATTCTCTAATAATCCTGTCTTTTTAACAGCCTGGAGTTGACTCCACAGGTAAGATCCTCTATTTTTTATATTGTCATAATTATTTTTCCATAGGATGTTTTCACTAGAAGCACAGATTGTGACTGATCTGTGTTTTTATTCTTACAGCTGCTGCACCCGGAACAGCTGTAAGTATAACATTTTTTTCAAACAGTATTTTAGATGTTACAATTTTTGAGTCCTTGTCATTAGCTCCGGTATTTTGCCATGCCTCAAGATTTGTTTTGCTTCTTCATCTCTGCAGAGTACCACAAATGGATCTCCACCGGAAGAACAGCCAAAGAAGGTTTGTACACATTGAAAGTGAAAAAGTTTATGTGAAATGTGAATTGGAAATTACATAAATGTTAATATAAGTAAAATAGTTTATTACTTAAAAGCTGATATTGTTGTTTTTGTTTTTCTCAGAAGTCTCTGTGGACTGAACACAAATCACTGGATGGGAAGACTTACTATTACAATACTGAGACCAAGCAGTCCACATGGGAAAAACCAGATGAACTGAAATCTCCTGTAGAGGTACCAACCTTTGTCACTCTCATAGCATTTACAAACCTACTTTTTTATTTTTAATTATTTAATATTGACTTACTTTTTACACAGAACAAACTTACTTTCTTGTTTTTATCTGGGACACAGCACAATATTAAATGTGAATTGTGCCAGATATGTCCCTTTTCAGAATATCAAAATGACCTGTTTGCATATATTCAAATGCAGTTTGTTGTAAATATACACTTATTGCATCTACTTGATAAAATAGATTAGTTATTTTTGTTTCATTTCAGTTCATTGTGCCCCAAATAACATACTTTCTTACCTTGTTTTTCCCTTTTAGCAAATGCTATCTAAATGTCCCTGGAAGGAGTACAAGTCAGACACAGGGAAGCCTTATTATTACAACTCACAGACAAAGGAGTCCAGATGGACCAAACCCAAAGAACTGGAGGATCTGGAAGGTAAAAAGCTACTATCTCTTGATGACAAACTTGTGAGAAAGGCAGGGATGCCCCATACTTATCTCCACCTGTAATAGCATAATGAATGGCAGACTGCAGGCTTACTCAGCCAGTGATGCCAAACATAAGATGTTTTTGTATCAGTGATGTGCAAGCACTGGAAGCACTCATGCAGGAACATGTGGAGGCTCCTTAAGCACATTTATCTCTGTGGTTCTCTCTCATCTTAGCTTTGAAATGAAAACTAGTGGCCTAACAGCTGCCTCCTTTTTGTCTGTTCCAGCTATGATCAAAGCAGAAGAGAATGGGTAAGCATGTCCTGTTTATACTTGGTTATTCTTTTTTCCCACACCTTATACAAACAGCATTATAAACAACATGACTTGATGAAAGTTTTTCTATCCCCCCCCCCCCCCCCCCCCCCTACAATTATCTTGTAATAATTATCACCATCTTGGTCTGATTTCAGAACGGCAGAGGCAGCAGCCCCTAGTAGCACCATAGCTCCTGCTGCAGTGCAAGCAGATATTACAGCCGCTGTCACAACTGTAACGGAGGTGGAAACTGCAAAAGCAGTCACAGAGGAACACCTCACCCAGGCGGTCATGCATCTCACAGCTGAGGTCAAGACAGCAGATGTTCCACTTGCTTCCTCAGAAAGCCCAGCTGCCACAGAGGTGGTGAAAGCCAGGTAAACAAAAATGCCTGATCCAAAGAGGAGCACCGTCTCCATTCCCATACACATATGCAACAAAATGGAACCATTGGGACATAGTGACACAGGATTTATTTTCACATCACCCTTTCAGCTTGATATAGTGTAGGCATTATATGTTCAGTCTTACATGCACCGCTAAAATGTCGTTTTACGTTTTACTGTCAGTGTTGAAGTCATAAAGGAAGAACGGCCAGAGCTTCAGAAGAAAACATACAAATGGAACACAAAGGAGGAAGCCAAGCAGGCCTTCAAAGAGCTGCTGAAGGAGAAGGTAAGGCAGAATGAAGTCAAGTAAGATTAGCCTGCACAAGCTAGAGGCCACACAGTGAAGAAGTGGACCAAGGCTCTGTGGTTTCCATAACCCTGGAACTAAATGTAAATGTAGAATTCCTTATAATACACTAGTAAATAAAGTAAGGATGATGCTTTGATTCTAAACTGGCTTATATATTGGAGCCAAATGTCACATTATGATTTGTATGATACTGTTTTAAAGATGTATTTTTGACCATCCCCTACTGGTGGAAGCTTTCTAACCCATGCTGGTGTCATTCCTCATCAGACCCTCGGAGGTCTTAGCTCGGTTGTTAAGGTTCACCACCTGCTGCCTCAGATGTGCTGTGTATTTTGTTGCAAGGTGGCCGAGCAACACCCACCTTAAAGGCTGCTATATTTGGACTCTCTTTAATTTTGTGCACAAAGCTCTCCTCTGAGATTGCTTGCCATTTCCTTCAAGATCTTAATGGCTCTGTCTTTATGATTAGCTTTGCTGGATCAAAGGCACGGGGCTGCCTGGGATTAAGACAGTGAGTGAAAATGGCATGCCTCAGTGAGTTAGAATAACTGTGACAGCTGACTAGAGAGGGGCACGTAGTGGAATCGGTTCATAATGGATGAGTCATTCTCTGGGAGTGGCAAAAGAGGCACATCTCTGAATTATTGCCACTTCACATCTCTTAACCGGGCATCTATTAGTAATTAAGAGAATGTGTTGAATTCTGAGAGCCAAAGCAGTACAGCACATTGGTCCTCCTGCCTCACATACTTATTTTAACAAGGACTATAAAATGGATTATTTGAGTTATCTGTGATCTATTAGGTATAATATGTTTAAAATTCCATATGTTCATAATTTAGTTTTAGCTTGCAGCCTGTCACAAAGTGGTCTTTGTATTTCAGGGCGTGTCCTCAAACTCCTCTTGGGAACAGGCTATGAAAATGATTATCAATGATCCTCGCTACAGGTACCAAATTCAGTTTATCTTTTACACTGTACACTAGGAAGTGAGAACAATAAACAGCTCTCACCTCAAATGTCTAATTTCCCTTTATCCCTACAGCGCACTTCCTAAACTGAGTGAGAAGAAACAGGCGTTTAATGCTTACAAAGTTCAGACAGAAAAGGAAGAAAAGGAGGAGGCCAGAATTAAATACAAAGAGTCCAAAGAGACCTTTCAGAGGTTCTTGGAGAATCATGAGAAGATGACATCCACTACCAGATACAAGTAAGTGCTGCATGTGAACCAGATACAAGTAAGTGCTGCATGTGAACCAGATACAAGTAAGTGCTGCATGTGAACCACCAGTAAAAAAATTTTTTCCCTGATTGATTTATTTTCCTTTGGAATTGTCAATATGATTATACAGATGAGATGACTGAAAGGTCATCGGTGGCTGTTGCCTGCCATCGTGTAGTTACAGCATGTTAGCTTTTACTTAAACTGTGACCTGTTCAAGCTCATCATCACACTGTGGCTGAGCTGTTGGTTCAAGATTTGTTTTTTAACTAAGGCTGAACTATTTTGTAGAATTATCAAATTGTGTTTTTTTTTTTTTTTTTTTTTGGACAGGGAATGTGATTTGACTTGCAATATACTATATATTTTTTAAGTGAAGCTTTTATTGTGGTATAGAATTTAAAACAAGATGGAGTAATATCTATTGAAGGCTGTATGTATAATATATATGTAGTACCTACTATACTAAGGATGAGAAGATGAAGAAGATAAATTAGCTCGAACATTTTATGTATTGCATTTTAATTTGGCAACAGTCAAAGTAAAAAAAAAAAAAAACGTAGCCTTTGCAGTTTTGTTAATTATATTGTTTTTAAATTGCGATCTTGAAAATTTGAAAACAATCTATTATTCAGCCTTTTTTACCAGTGAAGCTGTAAGAAAATGAAAGATGCTGTGAAACTTTAGGCCTGATGCCCATTAAATTTTGCAATTTCAATCCATGGTCTTGATTGCAAGATACTGTCCACCAACACTTTTTTTTGGTTTGGCATTTGGGTGTAAGTCATTATGACGGACAGAAGGGAATGACAGATTGACTGGTGACATTGACAGTGAGCAACTTTTAGAGTTCAGCTGGCACTGGATTTGTGGTGGCGACTGGGGTTGCACTCTGAGATGGCACACAACAGAGAGTTGGAGTGGAGAGTGCTGGCTGGGCTGTGTGTGAGTGTGTGTTCTTGTATTTGCTACCCATTTTGGACCTTTATCTGGTATGAACACTGACCTTGTCAGGACCATTGGTCCTAAGTGAGACCAAAATCAGGTCTTAATATGGCATTTCTGAGGAACTGGTTGAGTTTGGAGCTCATATTTAAATTGTGGTTGGTTAAGGCAAGGGTTAGGCATTTACTGGTTATAATTAAGGTTAGAAATAAGGTGGGTAAATGATTGGAAGTATTGGCAAGTCTTAAAATGGGTAGAAATACGAGTGTGTGTGTGTCCATATATATATATATATATATATATATATATACGGATATATACTGTGTGTGTGTATGTTTCAGCCACACCCTCTAATTCTTCAGAGCATCACATTTTCAACAGGAAATAAAATGTTCAGTGCACATTACAGCATAACAACTTATTCATATTTTTGTTAGTTCTGGAGTAACTACACCACTGTGCACCCAGTGGTTTGCACTCGGCATTTAATAACAATTTCATTTGTCAGATGCTTTTTTTATTTGGGACGGTCAAATGCTGCCCTCATGTGGATTATTAGGTAAAAAAAAAAATCTAATTGTGTTAATGTATGTGCAAACTTGCAATTCAGGAAAGCTGAACAGATGTTTAGTGAGCTTGAGGTTTGGAGCTGTGTTCCAGAGAGAGACAGGCTGGAGATCTATGAAGATGTGCTGTTTTATCTTGCCAAGAAAGAAAAGGTAAGACTTTGTGATTCAGATCAGCCAGAATTTATATCTGTCAGTCTTAGCATCTGAGTACATTTAATATTCCGGTTTCATCCTCATTCCAGGAACAAGCCAAGCAGCTGAGAAAGAGGAACTGGGAAGCGCTAAAGAACATTCTGGACAACATGGCCAACGTCACCTATCGTACCACCTGGTCTGAGGCCCAACAGTACCTGCTAGACAACCCCACCTTTGCTGAAGATGAGGAGCTGCAGAGTATGAGCACTTAAGTGTCTTAAACTTGAACCACCTTATATTTAATGAAAGAGGTTAAAGGTTCCACTGTTTCGATGCAGAACTGTTGATAGTGTTACTATTTGCTGGCAGATATGGACAAGGAGGATGCCCTCATTTGTTTTGAAGAGCACATTCGGGCCCTGGAGAAAGAGGAGGAAGAAGAGAAACAGAAGACTCTTCTCAGGGAGAGGAGACGACAACGCAAGAACAGAGAGTCATTCCAGGTGAGAGGGAATAGATACAAATGCCCTGGAGGATATTTTTTTTTAAAAATGGCCTGGTTTTTTTTACATTGCAACAAAAAGTTGGAATGGATTCACTGTTGTTTATATAAACTGTCTCCAGCATCTGTTTAAAAAAAAAAAACGGGTTAATAAGCACTTAAATTCAAGTTCATTTACTCTTGTTAAATCTGAGGTATCAGTCGCTGACCTAAATCATAGTTTGCTGCTTTTCTCTCAGAAATTTCTAGATGAGCTCCATGACCATGGTCAGCTTCACTCCATGTCTGCCTGGATGGAGATGTACCCAACCCTGAGCTCAGACATCCGCTTCGTCAACATGCTGGGTCAGCCAGGTAAAACAGCCAGTCACCGCCGCATGGCTTCACCCGTCCTCATGAGCTGAATCCACTGTAACACGGGAATTGCGTAAATAAGACATCCACTGCGCATGATGTAAATATTGTATGCAACACAACAGACCACCGCTGATGAAGTTTACTTTTCG
This sequence comes from Brachirus orientalis, assembly GCA_016785285.1. NCBI lineage: Eukaryota > Metazoa > Chordata > Actinopteri > Pleuronectiformes > Soleidae > Brachirus > Brachirus orientalis. The sequence continues at coordinate 4,284,808 of JAFBJR010019384.1, read as the reverse complement.
TTCCCTTCATTTTACGTTTCTTTTCTTCTCTCCTAAAGAATCGGCCACATTGTTCAAATTCAAATTAAATTTTGCATAATTTTTTGTATCATTGACTGTTGACTGTATTTAACCCTACTGATTTGTGTGTGTGTACAAAATAATAAAATCAAACACATTTTTACTGCATGGCATCTGTGTAGGTTCTACTCCACTGGATCTGTTCAAATTCTATGTGGAAGACCTGAAGGCTCGCTACCACGATGAAAAGAGGATCATCAAAGATATTCTGAAGGTGAGCATCTTATATGGTGCGAAGAGTTCACTTAAAACATCTGCATGTATCCTTTGAAAGGTATAACTGTAAATATCAACTGGTTTAATGTTGTTACTCTACCTTTTAAAGGACAAAGGCTTCTTGGTTGAAGTGAACACCAGCTTCGATGACTTTGGATCCGTCATCAGCTCAGACAAAAGAGCCACCACACTGGATGCAGGAAACATAAAGCTGGCCTTTAACAGTGTAAGACTTCTGTCCTTCAAACAAGTTTCCTCTGTAGTTTTCCCCCCAAATATCCTTTATATACTGTCCAGTTCTGCCATACGTTTTAAATTGGGCAACCCCCCCTCCCCCATTTCCATATTAAGAGGGAACAGATGCCTGAACATTAGTCCAGTTCAACAATCACTACGTCAGCACTCAAATGTAATTAAACCTACAGAGCTAGCCAAGTCAAAACTGATAGAAAATGTCACGGCAGAACTGAAACATACTGATTAGTTAAACCTACTTTCTGTTTAGTTACTGGAGAAGGCTGAGGCCAGAGAGAGGGAGCGTGAAAAGGAGGAGGCCCGCAAAATGAAGAGGAAAGAGGCAGCCTTCAAGAACATGCTGAAACAGGCCACACCACCACTGGAGCCCGAGGCTACATGGGAGGGAGTACGTCTTTTATGGGGATCTATATTGTTAAAGTGACACAGCAGCTACTCTTCACTACTTTTCTGGGTCCTGACGTTTCAAGTGTTTTGACTCGTTTGAACATTTTAGGTAAGAGAGAGGTTCTTGAAAGAATCTGCCTTTGAAGATGTGACTCTGGAGTCGGAGAGGAAAAGGATATTTAAAGACTTCATGCACGTCTTGGAGGTAAGACTGTCATGAGAGTGAGGAGGGGCTGAATTTAGCAGTTATGATGATGATATTTAAGATGGTATTTTTCTTTTTCTTTTACAGCATGAGTGCCAACATCACCACTCCAAGACAAAGAAGCACTCAAAGAAGTCCAAGAAACACCACAGGAAACGTTCCCGCTCTCGATCGGTAAGTAGTTCTCAACACTGTGCTTAAACAAGATGGAGCCTTGAGCGACCTGATAAGTCAATGACCTCACCTCATGTCACACTGTGGTGATCTCTAAATTACCTGCCTTCAATGTCATGACAGGGTTCAGAATCCGAGGATGAGGAATACCACAAGAAGAAGAAGAGGTCACAGTCCAAGTCCCCCTCTGAACGCTCCTCTAGTGGAGAATCTGGTGAGTGGTTTTCAGTTGAATGAATGTAGTTATCATATTGATGAGTGCATTTAACATTTACTGGCAAACACTGACCCATTTTCTGCATAAATATAGAGAGAAGCTATAAGAAATCCAAGAAGCACAAGAAGAAGGCCAAGAAGAGGCGCCACAAGTCTGTGAGTCTGTTTGTCTGTGTATACAAATACTGTTGTGGCAACTGATGAGCAAAACCCTTTAAATCCATTCATTTGATGCATGTGCTGGACCAGGATATAAATATAACAAATATAATCTAAATGTGCATTTATGTACTCGTGATTGTGACAACCAGGCATCACCAGATTCTGACACGGAGAAGAAAGGAAGAGAGCGTGATGGAAAACGGGATAAGGACTTAGAGAAAGATAAAGAGAATGACAAGTCTCGGGGGAAATCTCACTCTGACTCTAAACAGAGATCTCCTAAAAGAAAAGCGGCCAAAGAGGAGGTTAATATTATTTCTAAATAAATATAAAGAGTTCTGTTGGTCATTTTATGGCAATCTGGATGTTGTTCATGTGCATTACAAAAAAAAAGATTTTAAATGCAGTAAGATTTCAAATTTCAACTACTGTTCTGCTGTCGTGCACTCAGGGTGGCTGGGATACTTCCGGTAGTGAGCTGAGTGAAGGGGAGCTGGAGAAAAGGAGGAGGACTTTACTGGAACAGCTGGATGCACCTTGATGATCATGTTTCTGCTGCCCTCTTTTGTTGTGTTTGTACATTTCTCCAGACATTCATTCCCTTCAGGCTCATGTGACTGCACTGGTCACTCCTTAATGGACTAACTGTGAGATAACACCTTTCACTGGTATCCGACGAGAAAAGGCTACACTGAACTTTTTTCACTTATTTGATATCCAGAATGGCTGATTGGTTGTTTAATGGCAGGTTGTCCTTTTGTTGCTTGTCATCTTTAAGGATCTTTTAGTTGACTGTAGTTGTACATGTTTTCCATTGCCTTCATTTTTATATTCAATTAAATGCATATCTTAATGTCCAGCTGACTGCAGTCTTTCACCAGGAAATGCAACAAGTTCAGAAATAAGAGGAAATAGTCCAACTTAACTCATCTGTATCCTCAAGGAGTCATCCTCCTTTTGGAAGGATTAAAATTGATGTAGTTAAATATAATAAAATGCTTTTTCATTGGATTGTTTGTGGATACTTACAGGCAAAGGTTTTTACTTTTATGAATTGTGTCATTTCCTACATGTAAGATATGTCAAACGATAAGAAGTTAAAGAACAAAAAAAAAATACACCAAACAAAATGCATGTAAATATTTTATTTGATCATAATCACTGAAAAATCTCTTATCACCTAAAACTTTATTTAAAAAAAAAAAAAGCTTGTTATTTTGTAATAAGAGCAAACTGCCTAAAATACATTTCTGGTGAAGGTATAAAAGAGCAAAACATGCCAGTATTATCCCATGAGAGAAAGGATTGTGTAACAGACAGTGAAGTTGACAGAGAAGATGATCACAGTCAAGACAGAGAGGTGCATCACCGAGTGAGCTACACAGCCAGCACAGGTCAACAAACACTAACTCGTTCACTGGTTAACTGTTTGACCGTCAAGTTCAAACATATGAACACATTTTGTGGCCGGCTTTGATTCACATGTGACATACCCGCGAGTAAAGGGGTTCGCCCTCCTGCATCATTACACTACACTACTGTGACAATGCTGTAGATTTCTGGCTGCATTTGGCCACATTAAATATACAAAAAAAAAAAAAAGGAAACAAAATCTATAAGTTAAAATAACATTCAAGTTGTATAGCACAAGGCAACGAAACCTTTTTTTTTTTTTAAACAATATGTACAATATTAACCGTAATGTGAATAAGTAAAAAAGCAAAACGTTTGTAGCAAAATATCTGTACATTTAGGTAAGTTTGTGTGTCGTGTACTTTTATTTTTGTTTAGTTTTAATGACTTGACACGCATTCAATGGAAAAACAGGAGAATATTTTCATTGGTTAAATACTACACGTTAAAATTACAATAAAGTGAGTAGACACAGTAGAATGGAATGATTAAGCAGAAATGCAACGATGCTAAGTGATATCCAGTTTTGATGATGAGCTCATATAGAAGCTTTCGGAATTGTTCGTGCAGTTTTAATTCTTAGTAGAAAATATTCTAATTTGTTCCCAGAAACCAAATTATTATAAAAATGGACGGTACCATTACGCCTTCTTTTAAAGAAGAAGGAGCTACAAAGTCGGGCTGAACCCAGTGACGTCAGTAACCACTGAAGAAAGGCAGTCAGTATAAAGAGGTCAGATTATATACAGTTCACATTAGCCTGGGCTTATTCTAAAAATGACTTTTCTTTTTTTTTAAATGTATTTTTATTTTTTTAATTTAAATTTAGTACAAATACAAATTTCACTTTTTTTTTCTCTGATCGTCAGCCCTTATGGTTGAAGAAGAGAAGCCTTGTGAGAGGAAAGGAAAAGAGCACCAAAACGTACCGAAATATGACCAGGTGTGAAACAGTTTAGTATTACTAAAAGTTAGCAATACCTGCAACAGCTGAAGGGGATGCGTCCCATACATTCTTCAGTATGTCTCAAAGGAAGAGTCTCATGTCCAGTTTTACACGTCCCAAAGTTAAAGCCTTGTCAAATTGTATTGCTTTAAGCAGATTAATAAAAACAGACAAACCATTAGACCACAAAAATAAGTTCAGGCACTTAGCTCGTTATAGACACACACACACACACACACACACACACACACACACACACACACACACATATATATATATATATATATATATATATATATATATACACGTATATATATATACGTATATATATACACACACATACATACTCATCTCTATGGTTGCTACGACACTCATCCATCTTTCACTCTTCGGCCTTCGCTCTGCATCCAACCTTCTGTCTCTCTCCCTCTTTCTTTCTTTTTTTTTCTTTTTTCTTTTTGACGTTTCACATCCTCCCTCCCTCCCTCCCCGCACGTTCTCTGCCTCCCTCGTCACATGAAAACTTCGCCGTTGTTCATCTGCCGCAGGTTCTGATCATCAAAGCGTCTCCTGACACTCCTTCGCACAGCGTCCGCTCGCCTGTAAGGCTGATTCCTCAAATCTGAAATAAAAGGAAGGGTGGGGTGGATAAAGAGCTGTCAGTCATCTTGTCAGGGTGATTTTGATGAGCCCACATGCTCAAAGTGCTGGTGGCCTGTCTTTCAAAGCAGCATGAGGTCTATGCACAAGGGGGGGAGAGAAAAAAAAAAAGCCCCTTAGGTCAGCTGTCTCTGGGTATTATGACAAGACATGCCACTGTGTTCTGACTTGTAAGCCTCTAGCTTGTGAAATCAATAACAAAGATGAATTAACTACTACAAAGAGTGACTTTCTTTGCACTAGACATTTACATGTACTGTAAAAATGAGATGATATAATGAGAGGACAGGAGGTGAAGGAGGTGGAGTTCAAGACAGTATAACAGGGAGGGAGGTAATAAAGAGATGCTTGCCAGGTTTGGGACACATCCACCACTACAGGAGTGCTACTGGAGGACTTCCTTACCCTCGAGTAGACATTGGGAAATTTAGTAATATTATTCTTCTTTAGGGCTAGATGAAGAGAAGACAAAATGGAGGTTAAAAAACGGAGGAGGAGGCGGCGGCGGCTCAACATTTTTCACGCTGGCTTTGCACAGTGAGCGCTGCAGGAGCACGACAGCAGTGGCAGCAGGAAAGGACACGACGGTGGAAAGAGATGGAGGATGTTAACTGGTTCAAATGGCACAGAGGAGAAGAGAGGATGGAAGATAGAAGCTTATTTTGTTTATTTATATATATGTGTGTGTGTGTGTTACTAAACCCAGACTGCTTTGCAGAGAGGCTACCAGCAGCAAAGACAAAGGTGCCCATTTCAAAGTTTCTATACAGAAAAGAAACAAAAAAAACATGGCTCCAGGAGAGAGCAGGATCATATTTAATAGCATCTTCACCCAAAAAAAAAAAAAAAAAGCATGCATGCAGCCAGAGAAACTGTACCAATAAATAATTCACCACCAAACACATTCAGAGTTCAGAGAAACAACCAAGTTGCATGTTAGTAACACACAGACTGCTGCACTAAAGTGAGTAATTATGTATATGAAGACGTCATGCACTGCGTTAGTAAAACCTGCCAGACAACAGCGAGACACGTGACAGAGACGTGACAGGACCAGGCACAGCATCTGGACTAACTGGGGACAAAAAAAGCAGGGGGTGCATTCTGGGAAAAGTAGCAGGGACGAAGCAGTCAGCGTGCGAGAAGCTGCATCGACAGCAGTGATGATGACGGTGACGATGTAGACAACACACAAACATTTTCTTTCTTGAGTCAAACTGTGATTGAACACACATTAAAAAAAAAAAAAAAAAAAAAGGCGTTATATAATGCCACAGGTGCTTACACATCATGACAATAATCATACCTGCCATGGAGAGGACATGTTGCACACTACTACATCTACTACTCACAACTGATCATGACATTTGTATCTAATGAAACTAAACTCCTCCATAGAGTCTTCCACCACTAGATGGCAGCGCACGTCTAAACATTATTGCAGTGAAAAAGTACACATTTGATCCCAGTCAGTGCAGGTTCAAGAGACCTTGGAGATTTGTTTTTCTCTGTGACATTATGGTTTGCCATGGTGGATAAAATAATATGCTAGTGGGAAGAGAAAACCCAACACCGTGTCATGCTCAGGGATCGGAGAAAACATGGGGGGGGGGGGGGGGAAACACATGCACTCAAGTCGTGTGTGGTCTTCAAAAACCAGAAGACTCGGGGCACGGTGCACAAGCACAGGTCCGAGGTGTGAGTGGAGTGTGACGGTTAGATTAAAAACCAAACATGTGTAGAGGCATGCAAGAAGAAGAAGACGAGAACATTTTGTTCCAGAAACCTTGGAGAGGAGACAGAGTTCTATAAGCTTAGTAAGGGTACTCCTCATTGAGGGCGGACTCGCAGAAGAACCGAGAGCCGCGCTTGGCGGTGCGGGCGGTAAAGGGCACGGTCTTCAGCACTGCATTGAGAACAACAGGGACAAACAGCCGGGACAAGACAAGACAAGACAGACACAATATATAAGAAATGCAGATTCCTACAGGGGTTTAGCACTGTTAGCACTATTAAGCAAATATCCAACCACAGCATCAGGAGGGGCCGGGTGTAAAGATCCTCCACTGAGCGTGTCTGGCTTCTTCTTTTTTTAAAAAAAAAAAATTCTTCTCAGAATTTTGTCCATTATATAACTTACCAGTGCTTGGCTTGTGGTAAAAGTGAAAATAAATAAAAATTATAATTACAAAAAAATATGACCATAAAATGTATTAAATGAGAGGATAATAACACGTCTGTCAGTTTTATTACATTGTTGTAAAGAGCAATTTGTGTAAGAGTTGTAGTTGAGACGGACTACTTTTAAAAGTACCTTTGCACAACATCATCTATACAGTTTGCTACCTTATAATGTTTTCAACATATTATACCCTATTTGACCAAAGTAAATGTCATTATTTTTAAAGGTACGTTTGTTGATTGAGGTAACAAATCAGTCATATGTGTGTGTGTTTGTGTAATAGAGTAATTAAATAATGCATATACAAAATACAGTCAAAAAGTGTCACAAATCAGAGGCATTATAACAAATGATAAGTACGAGTATCTCTAAACTGTGTACAGCACTTTCGAATCACCTGTCCTTCAAATCCTGATTACCTTGGCACCAGTTACGACCCAGCCATGTCTACGTACAGAGTCGGCGTTACAAAGCAATGGGAAAAAAAAGCAGATAAGAAAAGCAACGGTCGTGAGAAACATCTGAGCTGAACATCAGTGGATGAGCTGGGCTGTCAGTGCATGTTTGTACTCATGAGGTTCGGTTCTCAAACATCTGACAGCTGGATCTGGACACAGCCAAAGTTAGTTGCTTCAGAATCTCTCGGTTAAAGACTGAATGGAGCACAGGAGAGGACCTTCATGCAGGGCGCCCAGTGCGTGTGTGTGTGCGTGCGTGCGTGTGCGCGTGTGAGGTCACAGGCGGCAGCCAGGCCCAGCTGATGACGTTACCTGTGATGATGTCCTCAATAGCTCCGTCTTTGCCTTCATAAACATGGCGACTGTCTTTCACCTGTTTCCTCCTCAGCTCCTGGATCAGCTCTTGCTGCTGCCGCTTGTTCTTGTGGGATGGAGACTGAGGGAAAAAAAAAAAGAACACGGATATACACAAACATCTTTTCGTTTCGTCTCACTCTCAGAGGCTGCTGAATAGTCTGCATATGATACTCTGGCCTATAATTCTCTTTTGTTCCACTCATTACTTCATTCTAGCGTTTTTGTAGTGGGGTAAATATAAGGTACTGCCTGTTTAGAGAGAGTCTGGTGAACTGGAACACAAATAGTACTTTGTTTTGATTTAAATGGGGACAGCAGAGAGAAGGCCCAACTAAAAATAACACACACACACACACAAAAATCAATAATATTCTCACCGTGAGCTACATTTAAAACACTTTAAGTCTTTACGGTGCTGTCAGACAGGCTTTTAAAAGTATGTACCAAACAGCTGCTCTGCCACAATACAACACCGCTTCTGCACTGTTGGGTGTTTTAAATATTTCAAGTAACACATTTTTTTTCTCTGTTGTTTCCTTTACTTCAAAATAATGTGTGAATCATGTGATGGAAGGATAAAAATTGAAGCAGCCTTACTTTCTGGTGTTCATGATTCTGTCCTTGAGAATGATCTAGAGAGCAAAGCTGTTAAGGAATAAAGAGAGGAGATGAGGAGTTGGGAAAGACTAACAATTTACCTTCTGGTCTTCCTCCATCATGGCTTCTTGTTCCAGAAGTTTCTCCCTCATAATCTGCTCCTGTCTCTTTCTTTGCTCATTGTCCTCTTCTGCTTGCTGAGGAGATGAAATATTCATATCATGTACACGCAAGCACTGATAAAATCAAAATAACAGGTCATGACAAAGACAACGATGTTGCCTAATAGCAGAAACTTTTCTAAACTTCCACTATGTTCAACTGAGATTTCTTAAAAAAAAAAAACATGTCAAGACCAAAACATCTGCAAACTTAAACTTTGTGAGGCGTTTACAGTCATTAAAACAGTCATTAAAACAAAAACAAGGAGAGTAGTGAATATGACTGACAAACAGCTGTCCTGGAAAGGAAAACAGCAGAGAGGAGGTGAATGCTTCCAGAAGATTGAATCCCAGTTCATGTAAACCTTCTGATCAAACTGCTGCTTCGAGAAAATATAAAGAGTAGAGGCTAAAATCATCAACACAGAGAGCTGCAAGAAGCGCAAACGTGCTGCGTATGACACATTGCATTGACTTACATTAATTCCCTGTCTTACCTTAACCATAATTACTAGTGCCCTAACCTTAACCTAACTTTAAAGCATGTCTTCACCTTAAAATGTAGTAATTTACATTAATGGGACTTGGCATTTGTCCTCATAAGGAAGACAAGTCCCCATAATGTGACTGTATAAACAGATTGGTTGTCCCCACAACATTAGGAATACCAGGTACACACACACACACACACACACACACACACACACACACATTGTTTGGGCAGTTATCCTTTTAAGGACTCTGTATTAACAATAACCAGTTAACCCTAACCTAACCACAATTTAAATCTTGGCCCTAAACTTAACCGGTTCCTCAGAAACGAGGTTCTGCCTCAATAAGGAGTATGTTTACCAGTCCTGTCTGTGAGGCCATAGACTGAATCCTGAAGTTGTTTTTTTTTTATGATTTTTTTTTTTAAATCTGCTTGCAAAGATAAAATGGTCAAGGTAAACTTCTAGCAAGGTTTGCAAGAGATAATTACCCAACTCACCTTGTACGCCTTAACAAATCGCACAAACACGGGGAAAAAGACAGATGGCGGCGTGGTTTTAGTGTTTTCCCCGAAGAATTTCACCGCCTCATCGAAGGCGTCCTTTCAAAGACAGACATTGAAAACATTCAGACAGAGTGGACAAAAAAGAAACAAAGCAGAACTACAACAACAAAGTGAGTGTAGGACTGGCTGTTAAGATTTTTCAATACACCACTCCGGCATGATACATTTTTTTTTTCACTACCAGTTATATGAGACCCATTTATTCTTCGGTTTTAGCTGGTCCAGTCTTCTTCTTGTAGTTAAACGTGGAGAAACTTTCTGCTCTCAAATGTATTATGTGCACTTGAATCTTCTCGACATACCTTGTTTCATTCATTCAACAAGCACCATCATGTCAAAACACAACACAGACACACACAAATTAAGCCTCGTCTCCGCCTTCTTTGGAAAATGAGCGGACATAACACTCCTCAAGCCAGCCAATCACAAGGACTGTGCGATCGCAATCAATCACTGAGAATGATGAAATGAACTCCATAGGTGTTGATACGTTTTTTAGTATGAGGTGATCCAGAGGAAGTCAAGTATCACAAAAGGGCAATAAAGTTTCCAGCCCTAGATGTGTGCAAATGTTACCTGTGCAATTTTGGCATCCTCCTGCAGCTTCTTCAGCTTGCTTTCATTGTGTGTGATGAAGTCTTTGAGCATGGTGTTGTGGCCGTGCATGCTGCACTCTCGTCTGGTCAACTCCATTCCTCTCTGCAGCTCCTTCACATCCAGCAAAACGTTATCCAGCGAGACTGGAAACACAAACACAAGTGTGACCCCATACTTGACCTTGACTAAATTGAACAACAAAGTGAAATTCTTCAGGATGAACAGATTCGACTGAAGCTCTGTAGACAACAGATACACAAGAATTGGCCTCTGTCAATAACAAGCAGGAAAAAAAATGTCAATATTCCTGTTAACTTGCTTCAAACTCATTTTCATGGTGCGGCTCACCTGCGGCAGCTTTCTCCACGTAGTTCAGCTCATTGTAGAAGAGAGAAACTTGCGTATATTTCTCCTTCACCACATTGGCTATGTAGTGCAACAGTGTTAGCTTACGGTCCGTGGATTTGGTATCAAGGAGCTGTAAAGTGAGTAAAGTAAAGTAAGATTAAAGTAAGTGAAGTAAATGGAAAAGAGGAATTTTAAATGCAGAAGGAAGCCAGGCCCTGTGATGGACTGGCGACCTGTCCAAGGTCACCCTTTGTCAGCTGGGACTGGCACCAGCACCACCTGCAATCCTCATGTACAGATAAAGCGATAAAGCAGTAGAAGATGAATGAGTGATGAAGGAGGAAGCCATTTGAATTTACCAAGTCTAGACTTTGCAACTTGAATCCATACACAGCTCCTCTTTTGCTGCTGTTCATGTAGTTTCCAAGTGCCAAGACAATCTGCCGAAGAGCAAATAACACACAAGTGACACAGAAAACCACACCTGGAGTCAACATTAGGTTTGATCCAGACAGAAGTAGTTAAGATACTGGCAACTTGACTGGATTTAGTTTACTCAGACAAGTCTTAGTTACCAATATTTAACCTATACCTTTATCTAAAGTACCTACATCTAAACTGAATATGCAATGACATGGATGATTAAGAACTTTCACAGACATACCTCCAGAATCTTCTTTAGCTTCTGTGATGACTTGATGGACACTGACGCTGCAATAACAGCATGAATTTGCTGCAGGGAAAACAAAGAGGATGGCAAGATGCGGAGTTCAGTGCAGCATCTTTTACTTTGCATCTTTTTGGCCTCACTGTATTCCCCACCCTCCAATTATAACAAGCCAGAAACATATACATTTGTTCCAAAACGTACCGGTGTGAGCATCTGAATGCTCTCAGAGAAGTTGCCGATGAAGGCCATGATGGTCATCTTCTGCATGAGCCGCTCGATCTTGCTGAACTGCATCATGAAGCGGTCCTCATCCGTCAGGCTTTCCAGCGGCTTGCGCTCCTTCTCGAACTGTCGCAGGACTTTGATCTCATTCTCTGTGGGCTGGAAGCGCATCAGACACTCCACAAAGTCCACCGGCAGAGTCCGGAGGTCGAACCTGGACAACAGGAACAAGAGAGAGCACGATAGAGGTCCACATATATCATACACTGGAAAATCAGAGAAATAGACATGGTGTTGAAGATATTTTTGAAAAGCCATCAATAGGGTTGGACGATACTTTGCACAGTACACAGCACTACCTGAATAAATATACTAAACCTTTGGGTGTATTGATATTGAAGATTATATTGATTATATTTATAGTTATCAAATTATTTCCCAGCACTAACTATTAATGATTTGAAACGATTAATTTGGAAACAACAGTCATGATAAAAATAAATCCTAGGATAAATCCCAAGTAAAATCATTAATACACATGAAATTAATCCTATGGCACCATTGATTCAGGACACTCCAAGTCAGCATTTTGAGGGGACTTACAGCTGAATGGCCTTGCAGATCTCCTCGGACGTCTTGCCTGCTTTCCTCAGTGTGATGGCCAGGTTCTTTGCTCTGTTGGACTCGAGCAGAGAAACCTTGTTGGGTACCTTCTGCATGACCTTCTGCTTGCTCATGTTGAGCTCAATCGATGGTCCCTGGGCTTTCGTCTTAAACAGCTCCTCAAACTCATCCACGTTCAGCTCCTGAAAGGTGTCACAGATCAGTGAGTTCTAGTTGTCATCTCGACGACTAAGGCTAGAAAGGGTTTGACTCTCAGTGAAAGGGAAATTCTCACCTCGAGTATTCTCTCATCATCAATCTCATTGAAAACTGTCCCGTTGATCTGGTTTGGCTTGAGTGCTACCCAGTTGAAGACAGGCATGCGGAACTTTGTCTTGATGGGTTTCTTAATCTTCACAGCTACATGGGAAACAGGTGAGTAAGCAGTGTATCTACTACTTAGCTGCTATCAAAGAACAAACACACACATGTACATTCACAGACATGCAGGTGACAGGGTACAGGTATGAGATTTAGGAGACACATAGATATGACTCCCCTAGTGGCAGATTCTAGCTCTGGTTTGTGTATCTTTTCTCCAAAGCAGAGTGAAGGACAAGGACAAAGAGTATACATGTACAGTAAACAGTGCAGATGGTGAGGATTTCCTGCCTGGACTATGACAATGTATTTATATCAGAGATTATAAAACTATTTCTAGCCACCTAGTGATTCAGTGAAGCAGAACATTTGGATGGTGCCCTGCTTTGCCAAACACACAAGGTGACAGCAGAGACAATGTGACTCTTAGGAAGGTAAACAGTAACATTTTCTTTCATCAATGTACCACAGCAGGTTTGTGTGTCTCAGCATGCAACAAAAAAATACACGCAAACACAATATGATAGCAAAGGATGAGGGTGAATCATGCAAAAGTTTGAAATGTGATATTTTGTTTGTAGCTTAAAATCATCTGAATGTTTCATATAAGTGAACTGCGAAGCTTTTTAAATCTAAAAAAGTACTATTTTCAAAACTTGGGGGGAAAGGAAGAAAATGTGTGAGGCGAGAAAGGCGAAAACAAAAACTCCAAACATGACACACATAACCTACAGAAAAGTTTGATGGGTCCCTCTGGTTGGCAGAAAAAAAGAAGAATCAATGAAAAGAAAGGTCATTAAGAAATTGGTGCAGTTAGTGATAAAGTTTTCACAGATAAACATCTCAAACACTCAAGGGTTAGACTTTGTTACTGAGCTCAAGTCTCAGGAGAAGGAAACATGTTTGACAGCTCTTCACGAGGTTGAGTGTCAGATTCCTTTTTCATAAAAACAAAAAAAAAATTATGAAACAAATGTCGAAACAGTGCAGGCATGAAAATCACCTGCACTGGGGGAATAGGGAATTATTTCCTTGCTGCTCTAACAGAGCAAGAAAAGCTACTGCAGAGCTACTACTATTTCAGTATTATCAATCATCTATAAAGAAGCTGCTATTATTATCATATACATTTTCACTACATTACATTTTACTTTAACCTGTACAGACATGAAAATGTTTGTGTGTGTGTACTGTTACTATTTGAAGACCTTACCAGCTAATCCAGAGTTCATGATGACAGTGGGTGTCCCACAGCCAGGCAGTGGAGGTGCCATAGGAGGAGGTGGAGGAGGCACAGGGGCTGAGATACCTGGTGGAGGAAGAGGAGGGGGAGGAGGAGGTGGTGGTGGTGGTGGGGGTGGTGGTGGAGGCGGCGGGGGAGGTGAGGGAGCCACTGCTGTTGGAATGGCTGATGATGGTCCATTTGACACTGGGGGGGGGGGGGGAGAAGGACACTAGAGTTAACATTTATCAACTTTAAATAAAGTTCCAATTCAGAATCCACTGCCTGTGCTCCCCACCAAAAAAATTAACACATTAAAAGTTTTGTTTGATACCTTTAGCTTTGATTATGAAATGTATTTGCCATGGCATTGCTTCAATAAGGTTACTCAAAGTCACATTTATTTCAATCTAGAGTTACATTTGTTTTTCACCAAGATGACGTATTAATGGCAGAGTTGGACAAGTTTTCTCCAGCACTCCCCCAAAAATTCTCAACTCATATATGGGACATGAACATCTAGTTTTTATTAGCTACTTTATAATACTATTAAAGACCTCAATAATAGTTTTGTTATGTTAATCGGTTCTTAGTATAATTTTTATGACAGGAAAAATGTGTCTCTCCTGTCTTTCCTCTTATTTTTGCATTTCATCAATATACTGAACCAACACAAAACCTACACGTGCTGTTCACGGGCAGTGAAGGGGGAGGGAAAAAGAGGCAGAGGAAGAGACAGCGAAACAAACATGCCTGCAACAACTCCGACATGGTTTGGACTGACAGCTCCGCTCATTCCTCCAATCAGGGCACCTGGCACACCCTCCATGCCAGGAGGTGGTGAGGGTAGAATGGAAATGTCACCATCTCCTTTCTTGTGGATTTTGATGGTTCCCTGCTTCTCCAGCTCGTGGATCTTCTTCTCCAGGTTACTCTGTCGCTGGATGGCCTCATCTTTCTCTTTCAATACCTGCCGCAGAGAGTTGACCTGCGAGCTGGTCTCTTTGTAGACAGACTGTGTGGGGAAGACACAGAGATTAAGAAGGCAGGATTGTCAAGGAATCAGAGGAATCGGAAGATACAACTGTCACTAGCAATCAGAAATGTGCATGCACAGTCCAGGGAGCGAGTCTGACCATGAGGGATTCAAGGTCCTTGTTTCTTTGCATCAGCTGCTTCTCCAGCTCCACAATCTTGGACATGGCCTCATTCTCTGTGTCCTGCAGCTTTTCTGTCAACTGTAAGAACAATAGAAGAGAAGAACAAGTCGCACAGTGTCTCAAAACAACGTGAAATTCAATATGTCAATGTCAACCACATTTAGGGCATTCAAAAAAACAGTGAGGACTTAAAGAAATTACATGTGATGAGTGTCTATGCGTCTTCTTTGTCCTGCTTTAAGGTTTGACGGTTAAAAAGGCATTCGCTCATAATAAATGTCATGCTGAGTGAAAACTGTATGATGACAAACAAACATAACAGCTGCTTCACACAGATGCCATGCACCCTGTCAGTTCATCGAGCTGTCATCATCCTGACATGTTGGACGTTACTAAGCTTTTTGAAAGAGAAGAGAAATGAGGAGACTGTTTTATGGATTTTCATGTAGAAGAATGAACAGTAAGGGGATCTCACATGGGACATGTTCTCCTCGAGCTCTTCCACTCGCTCCAGAGCAGCGTTTTTGGTCTCCGCATCCTCGAGGAGCGCTCCAACATCAAAGACATTATCCAAGTACGCCTGGATCTGAACCTGCAGCTTATCACTCTCTGTGTGTTTTAGTTTCTGAAAAACATCCAGAAAAAAGATTATTTGAGCAAAGTAGAGGGTGAAGAGACATTAATTATTTGAGTACAATATCCACTTCCATTGTTATGCTGATTATAGTTGTATGTCCCTCTAAAAAGACATCATTTTAATAATTTTTATCATGTTTATCTGACAAAAAAATAATTCTCTCTATCAGTCTGTCTCTATTATAGAAAACATCATCCCTGCAAGTAAAAACATGGGTGTAATTTTTGACAACGATCCCTCTCTCAATAAACAAACACAAATGTTGTCCAGTCATCTTTTCATCGGTTAAGAATCCTCTTAGATAAAAGATTAAATCTTTTATTTCTCTGTTGGATTTAGAGGAACGATTACTTTTACATCATTTTACAGCCTAGCTCCCAGCTACATTAATGATTTGCTTCTCCCTCATGAGCCTGGGTGCACGCTGCTGTTGACTTCACAGACACACTTCAAGATGAAAAGTGACCAAACTCCCTGTCCAAGGATCTGACACTTTCTAAATAAATTACATCTTTCAAATAACTTCTGAAAACACATCTTTTTGCAAAAACCTTTTACTAATTCAAGCACACAGTCTTACTACTAAATTATTTTTATTATAACGTTTGTATTACTTTTAACTTGTATTTATTTTAATTGCCTTGTTTGAAAGCTCTTTTAAACCTTGCTTTGAAATGTGCACTTAAAATAAAGTTCATTGTTAGTAGTACACTTGCAGCCTGCAAGGCCAGCATCACTCTCACCCCCTGCAGTGGGGCAGGAGATGAGGATTTACAGAAGGGACTTTCTCAAATAATTAGTGACAATTTCTCTGCGGCTGCTGCGGTGGCACACACTGTGTGCTCTGAACTGAGCTGGATGTTGTGTATAGATACTCTACTCACATCTAAGTAGTCGTCCAGACTCAGCTTGGTGAAGTCGTACTGCAGATGAACTCTGAAGTTCATGTCCTCCACTGAGTGCACAGCAATGTTGATGAATTGCATACAGGCCACCTTGAAAACACAAAGACAAAAGATAGTACTTTAATACTGCTTGTGTTACTGTCTTGTCGAAAAGGATATATATATATAAGGTATTGTAAGTTTATATAAGGTAAGGTAAGTTTTCTCCTTTTTAAGCTTTTTTCTTCTAGATTGGGTGACTGAAAAAGTTGAGCGGTGCTTCAGAAAAGAAAACAATGCTTTTATAGCAATTTTTGGAGTAAAGGATACACTGTATATACAGTATATATAGATGTCTTTGGCCAAAGCAATGCTATAATGACCATACAGTAATTATTATTTCGCAATCATTTTATTCAAACACACCCAGAACATATGGAAAACATGTACAGTATGCAGATTTAAAATAATTTTTTTTTTTAGGAAAAAAAAACAAAAAAAAAAAAACAAGACAGCTACAGCCAAATATTTCAGATATTGACAGATCAGTCCACAGCACCTGCTGCCATTTTCCTGCACATTAGCTCTCATGTTTTCATGCATAGTTACATGGCATTGCTTGGGCTTATTTCCACGTCAGAAGGTATGTATGGTTTTTTAGCAAAGTTGTCATCAAAGTAAAAGGTGGCTACTTTGAAGAATTTAAAATATAAAACATATTCTTTGTTTAACACATAGTTTGGATGTGTTTAGTATAAATCTACATGTAGAAAAAAAAAATTGAAAAAACATTAAATGAGAAGGTGTGTTCAACTAAACTTTTAACTGATACTGTATGTATATGTATGTATGTACACACACACTGTTTATATAAGCTCTTTATATTGTAAAGATCTTCTACATACTGGTGTATTAACCATTATGGAAACATAAAAAAAATTATTTTGATAATTACCAATGCCGTTAATTTACAGTATGGCAGCTGTGGCTTTGGGTGGTGGTCTATTAAATGTGTTAGCATATATATATACATATATATATATATACATATATATATATATATATAGACAAATGTAGTAAGTGGATGGGGATGCACAGTGTATGTACTGTAGTCTTTGTGAATTTTTTTAAACAGTGCTTATATGGATCACTTTTAAATAAATATCCATTTACTTTCACATACTGCTTTGAAATGCTTTTATGTTCATTACAAAATCTGTTGTCCTTTAATGCCACTTCCCCCTGAAGCTGTGTGTATAAATCCACAGGATTGTGTTTACATGCAGAGAAGCTTATACAGCAGATGAAACAGATCAAAGAAAACTTGAGCTCCACTGACTGCATTTTAGGAGGCTACATAAACAGAGTGAGGTGGATTACTTCACAGTGTCGAATATAAACATAAACACACATGCACAGATAATGGCTTCATGAACTCCTTGTAAGGGGCTCAGTTGTCTCATGTGACATGACATGAGCCTTTAACATCATATGTTTGCTCAGTAGTCACACTGGCCAGATTCACGATCCTAGTGAAGGTTTGTTAAAACAAAGTATGTGTATGTTAAAACACATACGCATGCACCGAGTATCTGTGTATCCGCATTAATGAGTCCACTTTGATAATTTAAAATTATTTTCACAGTGCTTTTAAATTCTTATCTTCCTCAGCTTTGAAATAATTAACTTGAATTTGATTGAACAAATTTTCTTTCTTTTTTTTTTTTTTTAATAAAACTACATATCAAAAGTAAACAATTCAATTCAGTAAAGCAGTGGTGGAGGCAGTAAGGATAGTTGGACACCTATTACTCCATATATTTTCATGCCCCAGATGTGCCCCAGTGCTGTGCTGGCATCACAGCGGCGCAGTGTTCCCACCAGTCTTGTGACCAAACCTACACCCTTGTTAATGTTACCAGACTCTTACAATAACAATCCAGGCCATTTATTGGCAAAAAGAAGGGATTTTTATGGATAGAACTCAGAATGGCGCTGTGGCCCGTAAGACTACACTGCAGCCTGTCGCGGCTGCTGCCTGAGCCAAACTACAGGACCAATTATGAAACCTTTAGTATCATTTACATACACACCCACATTTATAAACATAGTGCCCAGGACGAAAAATACTGTAGCTCCCCTTTAATGCCCAGTAAGAAAAAAAATAAATAATCGGTATGAACCTCTCTCTTAAGTCTAAAATCACGTCTAAAGTCGAGTCGATGGATGGACATAGTAGAAGACATGCAGAATATACACTGGGACAGATTATCTTTATGAGGTCCAAAGGAGCTATGGGAGAAATGTACCTTTCTTCAAAAAACTGAGGACACTATCGTCATAGGATATGCTTTGGACCTATAACATGTTTTAATGCAACAAATTGGACTGAAGTTCTCACATCCTGTTTGTTTGTATTTCCGTCATTTCATTCATGTTCACTGAATGAAAATTAAAAACAAAATAAATAAATAACAGACTTAGCAGGCTTCTTGAGAAAATTAAGAGTCCTCAAATAACAACAGCCTCTAAGTGGATCATAAACTTGAGTGAATTTTTTTTCACTTGTCGTATTGAACAAATATTTGATGCGGTATTCAAAATCTTCGTTCAAGTACCTCCACTCCAACCACCCGGAAATCCCTGATTTATGTTTTCGTGTCATCACAGCTGCAACACTTATACAGCTCCCTGTTACCCCTGTCTGACCTGTAGATAACAGCTGCAGTAACACCGCAGTGCTCTAAACACTTGGCAGTGGTGGAAAAATTAACAGCAAACACCTTCAAGCTCTTCAGCTCAAAAAAGACACATGAATTTACTCTGGTTTGCATTCTGACATCAGATTTCAAGGGGGTGCAGTGTGATCACAGCATCAATAGTCATTAGGAGTGTGTGCGCACATGTGTTCATACCATGAAGTCAACGTTGTTGTCCTCATTCTTGAAATACTCCATTAGCTTCTCAAACCGCTGTGTCTCCTGACATACCTGCAAAACAAACCACATCAGTGAATTTAAAGAAATCAAGATATACTGTAGATGGGAAAAAAAGAGATTAGTGCAATCAATCATTGATTTCCATAAATGCCACCCACACCGTCAAACTTATATACTGATTAAGTCATGGTTGACATGTGATAAAATTTTACATTTTTTCAATGCCTGCTCACACTTAAGACTAAAAATATAATTAATGTCTTCCAAGTAGGCACTGTAAGATTTTCTCTGAAGGACTGCAGTCCTTTGGACTTTTAATAGTCTCCAAAAACAAATAAATATAAGATAAACACAATTATCGCAAGCAGTTGATGGAAATCAGCAAGGTTTTTATAGTATGACTAACACGGACAGTTATTCATCAGCAACCTTTCACTGCACAGCTCAGCTCACACCAAGCATCTTGGTTCAGTATTAGTGGTGGTGCAGCTTCAACCACATGAACTTCAGTCTTCTAGTTTTTTAATTTGTCAGTAAAAAGACACAGTGAGAGATTGGTGCAGTTTAGTTAGTTCAAATGGAGGGTAACAAGGGAGAATGAGCATGATGAAGAATTGACGGAACAAGAAAAATACAGCAGAGGTATGTGCCTAAAAAAATCCTGAATAATGCACCTCGGTCTTTGCACAATATGAAAGTCATTTGGCAAATTAGACCTGAATACACTGTATATGAGTATCACTCAAAAAAAAAAAAAAGATAATAAAAAGATGCATAAACATCCTCACACTCTTCCAGCAGCCTCCACTATCATGATGACTTCTCACACTTCATTTCATTAGGAGGACAAAATAATGGGAGCAGGACTAATGCCAATGGTGCCGAGAACAACACTCAATATTTCATTCTCTGGCGTAAATATTACATCAAGTGCAGACGGTGTTTGTGGGCCGTATGCTACGAAATAAAAAATAGTGCCCACTCTTAAACCTCATACTCCTTTTCTCCACCAGTCAGAATTCTTCACCCAGACAGGAAAAGGTCAGGGCAAGGTTATAAGTTTCATTTATCTCGCAGTATCGAAGACACGCCTAACGTTTTTTTCTGGAGGTCCTCCTGTGTTACAGCAGT
The DNA here is from genome assembly GCA_016785285.1 of Brachirus orientalis. Taxonomy (NCBI): domain Eukaryota; kingdom Metazoa; phylum Chordata; class Actinopteri; order Pleuronectiformes; family Soleidae; genus Brachirus; species Brachirus orientalis. The sequence goes on along the minus strand of JAFBJR010019384.1, from coordinate 4,264,508 downwards.
TATCACTTGACCAAGGATTTATTTCTATATGCTACTGTTCTACAGAAATGACAAATATGCAAGAGGAGCATTCCTCCTGGGCTGAGTCACTGTTGGAAATTGCAGTTATAATGTAACAATTATTCATCTCCTCTAACGCCCTGCCCCTCTGTGTGCAGCTCTTACCTCTTTAAAGTTGTCAAATGCTGAGAGAATAATTTCATGCCCTCCTCTCACTAGACAAACTGCTGCCAGGAGCTCCAAGACCAGAGCTTTAGTCCTGTAAAACAAGGAGCAAATACAGACAGGAATTTTTAGTAAATGACACATGTCAGCACTGCCCTTAAAAGGTGAACATGAAATTGGATAACATTCAGTTTTTTGCCAACACTGACACGCTGGGGTAATATCTATCTTTATGCAATCTAGATTCATTGTAATTTGTCATTTTCATTTCTTCTCTTTTTTAATATTAATGTTATGAAATGGGAAAAAAAGGTAGGATAGATAGAGTGCCCAATTTTAATCTATTGGATTGCATTACGCTAAAATATAGTTTTAGAGCTTTATACATGTAAGTGTGTGGAAAGAGATGTGTGTGCACTCTCAGGTTCACTAATGTGCTGCTATGCAACAGGTGATGCAAAGTGGTTGCAAATCTACTTCAGAGTAGATGAAGTGAAAATAACAACCAACCCACACAGAGGTACGGTGGCTGTGAGCACGTGTGCCAGTGGTGGCCTTACCCATCCGGTGGGCAGAATATGCCCCTGAGTGAGAGAGACACTCAGGAGCACACTCTGGATCACTGGACACTACGCTGGTGTACTGAGGCCGGATGTTAGACTGTTAGAGTTCCCTATTAAATTTGGGTCCAACTGTACAGCGGAACTTTTAAATATAAACAAATGTTAAATTCAAACCATTGTCAAATGACTTCCCACAATGCTGACTAAACCGATCAGCTCTGTCTGTCTGTATTTTTTTTAGTATGACGGCGTTAAGATCTCATGTCGCCCGGCAACATTCCAGCACTGCATACAGGAAGTTATTTGTTTTATGTTGAAACAAGCAGAGGTGACATAAATTTTGAGCTAATAAAGGAAGACGCCTGAAAACAGGTTGGCCTATGACTGAAAACAGAAAGAGGTGGCCATGAAAAGTTTCATATGCAAATTTTACTGCTCAAAAAACATGATCATCAGCAGTTTGACATGGTAAAGGCTTCTTGCCCCCTTCACCCCTGTGCTGACGCTGTATATACACCTCACTCCCTGATAATATTGCTTTTAAGAACCTTTTCCATTTGAATGACACAGCATAAAAAGAACATTATAACATCTTTTCTGTTCACAAAGACTAAACAAAGGCAGAATACCATCAAAAGAACAACAAAGTTAGGCACTATGGTTTTAAATATTGGCCTCACTTATGGTTTGAACTTACCTGGGATTTTTATTGTTGAGACTTAGTGCAATTTCATTCACAGCATGTGGGTGGGACATAACCATGTTGAATCCATACTGGGCAGGTAAAAGGAACGATAAAATGGGAGAAAGACAGACAAATTAGCCAATTAACAGGAGAATGGGTAAGACATTAAACTGAAATAGCCTCTGTAAGATAAGTGTACTTCAGCCCAGAGGGACATGAAATGTGTGTGGGTGTCAAGTGGTGTGGAGGGCTGACCTGGTAGTTCATGATAGCACGTAGGCACATGATACAGACATGGACGTCATCTTTTTTACACACCAGTCTGGAGTTTTTCAGAGTTCGTCGGCTGGGCAGGGTGTTACAGCTGGGGAAAAAACATTTTAAGAAATGAATAAGGGAAAAGGGTTAAAAAAATGGACAAATTTACTGAAGCATAAGGTCTGTGCTCATCTGAACACAAACAAGACAACAGATGCCATTAGTGAATGAGCCCTTGTTACACACCATCTACTTCATATAGGGAGGCTGTAAAAGTGCCATGCCACCTTACACTAACACACAAAAGGCCATAAAACCTACAGCCTTCACAAAGACACTACTTAACAGCTAACACAATAGAAACTAGTCATTTGCATGCAGCACAGTCAACACAGTGATACTGCAGCCTTATGTGAACAAAAACAAGACCTTTCCTCCCTGTGCAATTCTCACAATCAGAGAGAAATAATGGAGCAGCAGAATGACTTAAACAATATGTAGAGCCAGTCAGAGCAAAGCAAACCAGTCACCCAGTCAGTTTATTTTCTGTCACAAGGTTGATTACCAGGCTGAGTTCTGGGGAAAAATGTGTCTTGAGGCTACTGACAGACAGGCTGATTCATGCCAGGTCTCACATGTCTGAAGGCCTCAATTTTTGTCTGAGTCACAACACAATGTGCGTGCATAAGCACATGCATGGGTTCATATGAAAAAAGGCAAGGAGAGCGAGGAAGAAGCCGTCCTTATCTTTAATTAGGAAAAAAAAAAATCATATGCAATCCGGCGCACAGTTCAGTTTCTGCTGCTTTAGGAGTCATCCATATCTTTGTATTTACACCACATAAAACACTACAGCCATTTTCAGACAACAACCAGAGACTTGGATCCATACATACTCCTGAGTTTGGCATTCACATACGAAAAAGGTAGTGGGACGTCGTCTGGTTGAGATGCGATCACAACATAAAGGAGAATCTCTGGAGGATACAGGTGGGAAGCCGCTGAGCTTGAGCGAACAGTTCATTCACTTGCTGTGGATTGTCCAAAGTTTCTCCTGCTGCACTCTCACATGACGTCACTTGGACATTAACCAGAGATTACATTAGAGGGCTAGCAGGAGACTCTCCCTAGAATATCTGGAATAATTTATGTGGGCATTAATGTCCACACATACAGCTTCTGTGGACATTCTCCAAAGAATTAGAGATTTGGATGGAGGTCTGAGAGCAGTTACACAGACAAACACAGCGACAGATTTCTACCAATCTCTGTGTAATGCTACAGACATACCATTTTATTTGAGAGCACTTTGGACAGCTTGAGGTGTTAGTTGATCTTCACATTGGCAGTCAAAAGAAAACACGCACAGATTTTAAGTTTTAGTTGTTCACAATAACTATTCAAATTTAAATATAATCTAAAAACACCATAACGACAACAATGATGTAAGAGGGATAAATGGATATATAGGAGTTATTAAAAAACTGATAGTAAAGTTGGAAAATGTTTCTTAATGAATGTGTCATCTCTTTTTAACCAGAAAACATATAATGCATCCAAAATAGTAATATAAGATTCACAGAGGATGCCTAATATATCTGTACTGGTTATAATATAATGTTTAGATTTTACGGGTATTTTTGCATATAATAGGCAAGCGTCTGCACATGATGGCATTTGGGGAGCCACACAAACAGCACACAAGCACAGAGGCAAGAACGATGAGTGCAAAAATCCATTTGCTGGAAGGAAAGAAGTACTCAGTCTGAAGCGCTAGAGGGGAAGCTAGCAGTACAAATAATTCACATCCCCGACACAGACAAGATGACAAATAATCTACACACAGCTCACAGAGAGGTATAACACACAATGAGACTGGGAGAATTGTACATGTGCGTGTCCGACTATGGTAGTGAGTGCCTGGGGAGGGAGAGGGGATGGTTAAGGCTTTACAATGCTCACTGAGCCAGCAGAGCAAATCTGAGACCTGCCTGCTGTCGAAGACTGGCAGACTGAAGAATAGACGACTATGAGGGAAGAATGAGGACAGAACAGAAAAGACAGTCAGTCTCAGTGAAGACACTGACCTGCTTGCACTTCACTGCACATGCTCCAGTAATGACACAGAGACAACAGTTGCCTTCAGGAGACATTTAAGAGTGACTGATTCTTCAAAATATTTGATATTATCAGCAAAGTCTTTCAATAAGGTAGGGATACATTGTGCATAAATAATAATCAAAAAAGTATGACTCTACATGACTCTACAGTCGAAACTGTTTAAGACACAGTGAAGTACTTCATTTTGGTTGGGTCAAAGGCAGGATGTTCAAAAACAGATTTCAAGTGAGTTTCCGTGGATTCTTACAGATTACAGTTTCAAATTAGGGCTGAGTAATGTGACTACTTCATGTATGCTGACAATTAGTCAATTTAGTGGGAGCAAAAGTTTGAAAACGCTTTATCTGTGTGACATTTACTCACTTCACAAGTATTTATTACTGAGGAAGGAAACACTCCTGCTTTTGACAGAATGGGCAACAGAAAACAATAGATAAAATGTGCAAAAATGTACGACTATTACCTTTTAATATTCAGAGAACATGTGCCTTATTGAATCAACAGTGCTCTTTGTGTACAGGGTTTAGACTCATTGTCACAGAAGTCAGAGCAACTACTGTGCCAAAACATCAAAAGAACGACATGGGGTATTAGAGCAATAATTAAAGCATTACAATGTTGTGTTTGGTATTCATTTTTTTAAAAATGGAAATCATGTGTCACAGTCACATGCAAAACAAGCCCAAGTCTGACAATCAAAAAAAAAAGTGGCATTTGCATGCTGTGGCAGAAAAGTGTGTTAAGCCATTTAAAAACTTTAAGACCTTGTGACTACACAAAAGGGCTGCTGAGTTATTATATGAAATGTGTGTTTTCTCAAAATAATCACACACTGCTGCAGCCCAACAACTGGTTAAATTAGAAAAGTTAAAGGTTAAAAATCTAACAAACACACGTGGAGACAGATTCATCCCAGTATTTGTGTGTGTGTGTGTTACCGTAACGTGGAATGTCGCCCAGCACGTGTGATGCCGTTTCCAGTGATGTGAGACGGCAGGGTGCTTCCTCTGTGCAGGTCTTCTATGGAGCGACTCCAGGGCTTGGACTTATCTATGGCAGCCTCTGGGTTATTCTCCAAACAGTCTCCATCAAACCTGTGAAAGTAAGACACGAAATAAAATGCAGTGTGGGACACGTTGACATTTTCTCTGATATAGCTTGTTTGTGTCATTTAAACCACTGTGGACAAGGACGAGATTTAGTTGGAGGCAGTGATGCAACACTACAGATGCCAACTGCCATTAAACACCAAAGAAGAATAACTTCTGAGGAACCCCATGAAAATGAACATGAGAATTTTTTGTTGAACTTTCCGTGTTTGCAAAGATCCCTAAAATCATATGAAAACTAGAATGTGCATTTCCCCATATCTTCAGCACTCTTTCTTGGGGTGTGTGACTGTCTGTGTATTTGTATATTAACTACACTACTACTCTTCGTCTTCTTTAAATAATTTTAGCAGGCTGTACACTGAGAGGTCTAATGCTGCCCTCCACAGGAAAACAACTTTGACAGTTGAATGAAGAAATACTTAAACTGTCTTTCAAGATCGCTGAAAGTAATGAATCATTAAACTCATCTATTGCTCCGTCACTACTGATGTTGTCTAAGTCTGTTATTGTTCCTTCCTTAAAGGTATCCTAATCTGCTTATTGTACACCTTCAGCAGGGATCTTCCACTTCAGAAATCACTTCCCAGTGAGTCTTTCTCCAAGACACTCTATTCTCCAACTCTTGCTAGGGCTGAAGAAATAAAATAATTTATTTAAAAATCTAGTGGATTTGCCATCAGTCAGCACTGAAATGCCCTACCCAGACGAGAGGAGCCAAAATATTTTCAAGCGTCACTTGATCAGAGAACGTCCCGGACGACTTAAATGTTTAGATGTATGAACTGCTGAAAATGACAAATCAGTGTGCGTGATCTGCTTTTCCACGCTTTGCTTTCATTTCCGCTGGGAGAAAAATTGTAGAAAAAAGGTAAAAATTTCAATCAAGTATAAACATTAGAAAAACCTGAAACAGTAGTGATAATGTCCTACGTGATGCATAAATTCTTTATCGGGTGAAACTGTTTGCTCTATTATAATAATAATAATATGATTTGATGTGTGCACAAGCTACCGTGCCTGGCTTTGATCTGCCTTCTAAATTTATATCCTCCTAGTGGCTGGAACTGTCGATTAGAATCCAGAAGCATTGCTTTGCATATTCTCTTACTCATACTCTCTATTGGCTCAACTGTCTTCGGTCATGTGGAAGTGGCTAGTTTAGCAATATATGTCTCATTTCTACTGATATTTCTTGCATTTCTATCAAGTGTGAAGCCTGTCAAGCGGACCATTGGACAGATACACATATGTGATTAAAAGACAGACTTTTGGCTTTTTTTCCTCCACACAACTGGTGTTTTCTTTCAACAAATAACATCCAAGTTTGAACTGCGGATTAATAATTTCAAACTGTGGAGGGCAGCATTACACTTAAATTATTAGAGGAAGAAAAAAAGAACATTCAAGTGTGTGATTTACTACCATGGCTGCCCCAGTAACCGGTGAACAGATCAAAGGAAGGTAAGGAAGGCATCTGTCTCAATTTATTTTTCTATCTAAGACGGAGCGGAAGCAGGTCATTTAGCGATACACACGTCAGGTTCCTACCGATTTCTCCTGTGTATTTTCATCCAAACACCACCAATGCTGCACACACTGGAACCTTTAGTAAGTAACCTGACAAGTTCAATGCCTGTCAGGCAAACTGTTGGACTATTATGTGATTAACATAGACACAGATATTATTTTAATAATAGAGGGGAAAAAAAGGGGGAAAAAGTTCAGTATTTCAAAAATATATTAAATTCAGAGAAAAAAAAATCAAAAGAATTGCAAGAATGTCATTAATAAGTACAATGTTTTATTCATAAATTGTTTAAATCAGCTGATTCTGACTCAGTATTCCAACTAAAAACACAGACATGGCATTTCCAACTAATAATAATAATAATAATAATAATAATAATAATGATTAAGAAACTGGGAAAAGTATAGTTGGAAATGCTGACTAAGCATTCCCAACCACATATAAACTTCATTGTTCCATTATTCTATGACTTCTATGCTCTTAGGACTAACCATTCATAATGAGGACAAACCATAATAACATACGGTGGGGGTTGGATTTTAACTTTGACTGTGTGACTCTTTGGCTCTGTTCACGGACTTTGGCCCTGTGTACTACACTAACCATAGGCTTCTATTCATGGACTGACAGCGTGATTATTAGTGAGTCACAGTGTGTCAACAATGGGCCCCGAGTGACTCAGTGTTTCTGACATCCAGACTGCTGCAGCAGTGGTGTTGGTGGTGCTGGCACTGTGTGGTGATGCAGTGGTGGATGCGCAGAATAGCAGCATTGTGTTGGCTGTCGGCTCTGCATATAGACTACAGTGGGAAAGAGCTGGTAGTGACTTACGTGACTGCATACTGTGCAAAAGATAGATACTCCACCAGGACGTCCAGGCCCTTATTCTCTTCATTTAGGAATTCTCGCACCCACCTGAGGAGAGGACGAAAAAAATGTTAAATCAGAAATATCAGCAAAGTTAGATCTTGTAAAATCATTTGATTGGTTAGAGATAAAGAGCCATAGTGGGAGGTTCTGCATTAAAACAGTTTTTCTGCATTAAATCAGTTTTAAAAGAAAACTCATTCTTTATGCTTATGGAAAAACACTGTGGTGCCAACAGTTAAGCTGTATCACTTTCTCTTACAAAATATTTTAGTAGTTTCTGTGGACTAAAGTAAACATTTCACAGAAAGAGGTTTGCACAGCTATTCCTCATAAAACACTGCACTGACTTCCATTTATTTGAGCAGCCTAAACAAAGCATTATCCCTAACCTTAACATAACCAGTTAATGTCTAACCTTAACCTAACCACAATTAAACTTAACCAGTTCCTCAGAAATGAGGTTCTGCCACATTACGACTGGAAACATGGAGTCATTTCTTATTATACACTTAACAGCTGTGTTTTCCAAAGGAAACCTCACACTCCTTTCGACATGAATCTTCTTCTTCCGCCATCATAATATACAGCGTGGCCTTCAATCACAGAACATCTTTATTCCATCTCATTTCATCTTTAAAGTGTTGTGTCTTTTTACTGAAGCCTCCGCTGCTTCCCGATTGGGCCCGATTGCTCCGTGATGTGGGAATTTGCAGGGCATAAACATAATGACACACGGACAGGCTTTTTGAGTGGCATTGCACTGACGAAGATGTAGTGCTTCGCTACTTTAAAAATCTACTTGCTGCTTCTTTATGAGCTCCCCTGTGGTGTAACTGCATGGGAGGGGGTAAGACAAACGAAAGCGCCCAGTCAAGCTGAGCCTGGCAGAGCCCCCCCTTGTGTTTTGAAAGGCCTTGGAGGCGTGGTCTCACAGGACCACATGGTAATCATTACCACAAGACACTAACTAACAATCCTCCCATTCACCACATGTTGCTGGCCACAGAGCAACATGTGAGGAGCAGACACGGATCTGGGATTGTCCTTTAGACACAGCGTACAGGGACAATCTGCTCATTATACACATCGTACATTACAAATACATTTCTCTGTTTCACCTCTGAAAGGCAACACAACTAGTCACTGTCTTCCGAGTGGGTGACATCTTGACTTCTCGACATCCCCAACCCCCACCACTACCCTCTCAATCTCTGTCCCTGTCATTCTGCTATAATGTCAATCGTCTAACCTAGATTTGGTTGATTGATTAGGTAATCTAGTTTAACAACATAAGGTTGCTAAAAAGAGTTAATCCAAACAGGGCCTTGACCTCTCTGCCAAATGGATGTCATCTCTGGCTGTGGTTGGAGCTTATTTTGGTTTGAGGAGAAGAATCTGGTCGGTGTGTAAAGAGTAAACAGTCGGAGTGTGAGAGATGGTGTCGTCAAAAAACATGAGATGATTTGTGAATTCCTGAGAGAGTAAAGGAGACAAACTTAAGTAGAGTAATATGTGAGTGTGTGGGAGGGAGAAATAAGATTAAAAGCAGGAGGAAAAGATGTAAATGTAGTTTAGACAATTGTGTGTGTGAGAAAGAGATGATGTGATTGTTCAGTACGGTAACTAGTGTCCCTGTCACTGTACAGTCTGTGGCCAAAGGATGCTCTCTTAATGTTTCTTGTCACCATTAACCTCAGGTTTCCATCTCTTCTGATGGCTCTTATCCTCATTTATAACCTACAGTATATCCATAGTAGAGCTGCAGCAACTAATCAATTAATAATCAACTACAAAATTGATCTATTTTGATCATCAATTAATTGCTTTGAGGTTAACTGATTTTTAATTCCTAAATGTAAGCATTCTCTGGTTTCTCTGCTCCTCTATGACAGTAAAATGAATATCCTTGGACTGTGGACAAAACAACATTTTTCACAATTATCTAGACCAGACAACTAATTCTTGAAACAACCAACACAATAATTGATTACAAAACACTTATTTTATAATAAGTTGAAGCACTAATCAATACAAACACAATTTTGAGTGTAATCCATGTGTACTGTACTTTCATTAGTAAATGCAGAATCCAATTTATCAATGTCCAAGCATATTTGGAATCAATTCCGAACTAATAGTGTGTAGTATTGAAATTAAGTGTTTGTAATAATGTCAGCTATATTTTCTGTTAGCATGCGTGGAAACCTAGAATTTCAGTGTCCGGGGTGTGTTTCTTACTCTGCATTGTATTCAACGTGGCCTTCACATGAAATAAAATCTGTTTTTTTAATTAGGAATCACCATGATAAATGATCGCAAAGTTTCTAGAGTGCATTAGGCCTCATTAACAATGCTCAGCTATCCATCACAGTCTTCAACTATCAGGGCCTCTAATCACACAAACAAGCCTTGTGATCTAGAGCAAGACAAAACACTAACTGACTAAAATTGAGATACTGATCTGTCCTTTAGTCTAACTAACCAGCACTGGATCAGTATCAGCTACATTGGGTTCAGGCGTGTTATCTTGGAATACCTGGAAATACAGAAGAAAACTGACTTCTCTGTTTATCTCTTGGGAAATGGTAAAAACATTTCCAGGATGACAAACTGAAACAATCGATCTATTGAGATGAGCAGCTCAACTACAGAGAGGAAAAATGTCTTTTCCTTCCGCCATAGACTGTTCTTGTGTCGGACAAACTGAACTATCAATCAATTCATTTCTCCTCTTTCTGTGTAATATAAGGCCGACGCATAAAGATGAATGGGGGAGGGTGGTGGTGAGTGTCAGTGACTGTGTCTCCAGGTGTCTGGAATGCCAGACTTTTCCCACTGAATCTAATATAACTAGGTCCAAGACATTCAACTCTACAAAAGCGTCACAGAATCCTGCAGCAGCTCACCCTATATGATTGGTCCGTAATGAAATTTCCAGTTCTCTCAGGACTTGGGTGGACTCCTGAACCCTCCGTCTGAATTTCTGAGAAAGGAAAAGGAGGGGCAAGTTAGTATTTCATCACACAGTCAGAACTGCAAATCATCAAGTGGTAGCATAGGGATGTTTTGTCTGGAATTTTTTTTTTTTTAATTTCTGACAGAAAGGTAAGACAAAAGGCACTTCTCGCTTATACTGTTCTAGCACTACTCGGCTTGACTCGACTCTACTTTGTTATTTTGCTTTTCCATTAAGGATAGTACCTGGTACCTGATACTGTTTTAGTATCCGCTCAGGTTACAAGTGAGCTGAGCCAATAATAAAATGCGATGTCAACAGAGTGCCGGCCAATGATTGGTCAGAGACTGTCATCACTGAAAGAGTCATGAGTGCAATGTCCGCCACAGGAATCAAACTGAACAATGCCGGGTTGTAGATCAGTTACAAAGGCAATTTACAAGTACATTTCTGAAATTTCAATATTTAACAGAGGAGTCTGGTGTATTTAGCAACAGCATTGCCAAAAGCCAGTGATCATGAGTCGAATCACAAGCTATTCAACTATATTTTAGTTCAGTGACTGCCTGTGCTCTGGTCATGCAGTAAGTACTGAACTAATCTTTTTAATTCACAAATTCTAATGACTGAGTCCACCGAAAGAACTGCTTTGCCTGTCACTACTCCGTGTGTCTGTGTTGTGTATAAAAAAAATCACAGGAGTTTCATGCAGTCATGCTATTATGAGCCAGCCCACATTGAGGAGGTACTATAGAAATGGAAAACGATGACCAGTGACTGATACCAAAAAAGAACTGTGTAGAGTCAAGGTGAGTAGGGCCAAGTAGTGCTAGAATTGTATTATGGAAAAAGTGCCAAAACAGATGCACATGGAACCTCAGTAACATTATTTTAAATGAGAAAGTGGGAAAGAGCTGCACTGATTAAAAACAAGACAAATCAAAGCTGGGTCTGAGCTGTGCTCAAAAATGTTTTTAATGAGCCTTTAACTTGCCAGTGAACCTTCAGTAGGCTGAAATAAAAGGCGAACTGACTCAGTGTAAACTGTAAATATAGAACAGTTCCTGTTATCTTGTTTGCTCCTTTTGGTTTCAAGCTGCACACCCTCATGGTGGGAACATGATAAAATCCAGTGACCTAATTGGTCACCTCTCAGGCCCAACCAGGATACCAGGCAGACACACATGTACACACATACACACATTCTTGGTACCGTTACTGAGGATACAGTGACACGAGAGAGAGAGAGAGGGGGGGGGGGTGCGTAAAAGTGAAAGTGAGCTTGTTCTGCTTTGATTTCATCCTCCGATGGGATGTGATGTGCAAAAACAAAAACAATAGGCCCATCAGGCTGTTACACAACAGCTGCAGCATCAAAAGAGGCAGAGTGAGCACTCCAGTGGTGATCAAGCAGCCTCAGTGTTACAGGAAGGGAATTCCCTGAGGAGAGGGTGTGAAATTGTTCTTCATCTTTTACCTTAGAATTTGTCAAATTGTTGCAAAAACATAACAAATGATAGAAGAACTCAATTATTTTAATAACCAAACCTGCAGAGGGATTTCTGGAGTGTTGACTTCTAGTTATTTGGGGAAAATACAAAAATAACAAAATGAAAAATCTTCTGAGATATTCTACGTATGAACAGAACTCTTTTTTCAGTTTCTCAAACTTCCAGGCTAAAGCATTGGATTTTGAAATAAAGCTAAAATTATTACATCATAGAGAAATAAATATGGAACTATTTTTATAATTAAATACATTTTGTTCAGGCTAAAACGCCAAAATACTCCCAGCTCCTACAATATGGGAAAGAAAGAAAGATTTGCTGCTTTTCTTTTTCTGTTTCTGACCATTGGATAGACAAGCTAGTCTCTTTGTCTCTTATGTCTCTTTCAAAAGTGGAGAAACACTATTTTCACCACTAGTGCTGCCGAAAAAACATAGTCTAAAACTTAAATGTTAACTTAAGAATGACGATTTATAAAAACACATGTTTTGTGGAGCAATCAGGGGAAAATAGTAATCTCCAGATGAAATATACAAATTATAATGAGTGGCAAATCTTATTCTGACCTTGTCAGTCAAGCCCTCTTTGATAAGTAATCATTGAGGAAAGAGTTTGGAGGACTGGGACACTTCCCATCATGAGTTTGTATCAGGGAGGAAACTGAACTCAGCACTGTTAACCTATTATTAACATTCACAGAGAAGTGAGCACAGTTCTTCTGTTCCCATAGGTCTCTCTCTCTCTCTCTCTCTCTTGCTCTCGCTTCCTCTCTCATCTTCTCTATAGTCTGGTTCTTTGGGTTTGGGTGGTGTGTGTTTGGCACATTAGAAGATGAGAAACAGAGTGTTTTTATTAGGGAGGAGCCCTTTGTGGAGAGCAGAACATATTTAGAGATACTGCGCAGGCTCCCAGAGTCACACCCCTCCTCCCCAGCCCCCAAATGCACTCCACTCCACAATTTAAGTATTACCAGCTGCATCACCAAGAGAGCAGGAAGAGAGGGAACCAAAAGTGGGGAAAGACAGCGGGTGAAACTACATGAAAGGAAAGGAGAGGAAGAGAGAGAGAGAGAGCAGTGAAAAGGGGAAAGTCGAGACACAGGACATGAGCCGGTGTTGGGGGAAGGAAGGAAAAAGAGAGAAATTTGGGGGAGTGTGAGCTCAGAGGGGGTCATCCTGGAAACAAATCAATGGAAACAAATTACATTCTTGGGGACTAGCTGGACTGGAGCTCTTCCTCCTTGGCTGCCTATTGGCTGGGAGCTGCCCGGAGGAATGCACCAGAGTCTGCCTATGGAAAGCCGAGGCAATGACCTCCAGCTCTCACAGTGGCACAATTGTTTGAATTTGAAGAAAAGGGGGATGGAGCAGGAATGTAGGAAGAAGCCCATAACTCTCTTTCTCCATGTGCTCTTATACTTTTTTGTTTTTCTCCTGTTCTCTGTCCATCTCTCTCTCTACCCAATCTACACTTTCTCCATCATTCAGTCTTTGCATCCTCCCTCCCTCTCTCTCTCTAGACATTCTCACTTTACAGTCTCATCCCACTCCTGTGTACATGATGACTTCTCCAAGTTTTTGATCAAGGAACAGTCAGGCAAAATCTCACATTGTCTCGGCAGATGAGACTAAACATATTGTGATGTAACAAGATATCAAATGAACAAAGAGAGGTTTAGGCAAGCCTCTCAAAGGTAATCTCTCCTAGAACAGTTTAATACAAACCTAAGAACCAAGTCACAGCTTCAGATGCACAAATCCAAAAAAAGTGGCTGTCTGGTCTGGATTAGACCATTCAGCCATGATCGTGCTGTGTGTTAAGCCTGGTCATCATCTTCTCAGTTTGACATTTTTGGAAACTACATGTGTTCACTTTCTTACTGAAAGTGAAAGAGAAGATGAAAATACCTCTCTGAGTTAAATATGAAGTTACAGCCAACTCTGGGTAGATCGGTTTCCAGTCTCTAAGGTAATTTAGCTGGCTATTGACTATAGGCTTAGAATTAAACTGTAGATCAGATGATAGTGGTTTCAAAAATTGTCAAAGTTATTCCCTTACTATGCACCACTTTGAGCCCCACAAACAGTGTGAAAAAAGAGACGCATAGCTCGCCCCAGTGGCCACTAGTCCCCTTCAAGCAGTTCAAAGCACTCTGCTTTGTTCAAGAGCACTTCAGCAGGAGAAAGAATGATAAATACTTAGTCAGCGAGTCTAATGATTCATAGCAGGTGTCAGCAAGCCTCCATCTCTAACCTTGAGTCTGCCCTGGCACACACTGCCAAACTTTAACCTTTGTAATGTTATGTTTCCTTCAAACTGCGTCACTCAAGCCTCTATCAGATCTACTTGTGAGTGAAATCTCTCAGGCGTTACATTGTGATTCAGAAAACACGGTAGTCTGGCAGACATTGTGACCAGTCGTTCCCAAACCGCTAATAACCCCCGCTGAAATCAACAACTAGCTGAAAGTAAGTTTTAATGGAGCTTTGATTTCCCACTCGAGTTGTGGCTGATAAGAACCAATCAAGATGTGAATGCAGGTCATCCTTTTCAAAGTCTCTGTTTCTACTCAGTTTTCAAATGAAAAGAGTCAGTGTCATTTTCCTAACATCTCAATTTCACATAAAAATATAGTATTGTGACTATAGCCTTAGCTACACTAAGCTAAATGTTTGAAGAAATTACTACTATATTCCAGTTTTATCCTGACTTTTTTTTTTCCATTCTTGAGCTATTTTCTATCCATTGATTTCAGATAACTACTTGGGTTGCAGCTATTTAACATCACACTACAAGCTGTTGATGTTTTACAGCTCATTTAATTTGTGGTTGTGGGATTGTGGGTGTTGGTAAAACTGCAGAAGTTTCTCATTTTGTGAAATCAGACAGAGAGATGTAATTCAGTGTGTAAATACTGTATTTGCTCTGATCCTTACGGGTTTGTTTGTCTATATTATTTGTTTAAATATATTTTTTCAGCCTCTCGGCGTGTCTAGTGCCAATTTGTTTCCCCCTTTTCCATAATGATCTGTTCATGTTTTTCTAACACAAAAAGTAATTCCTGCCAGTGCAAATGAATGTATTCAGCTATTTGTTGTTATTCTGGCAGAGACTCTTGGTTAATTTGTTTATCACAGAGGCTGGTGTCCCACCACTCCCCATGCAACTCTCTCATCCCAGCCAAAAAGACTCAAGTTTGGCAAAGCCTGGGAGCTGGCACATCGTTTGCTTCATGGAGCCTCTCCTCTAACTCTCATCTGAAAGTCAAAAACACACACAACTGGATGCTCTGATGACATAAGACAAAGATTTACAATGGAGCTGCTTGATACGGTCTGTAAGCTGCCGCCATGCCGCAAGGCAGTGTTAGTGCAGTAATTAGTCTGATTGTCTGCATTACTATTATTCTCTCCTCTAATTTCACGTAACCATTGTTCTTTTTCCTTTCTTCTCCGGCAGCCAGCCAGTGAGCAGCACAACCAGGCATGTGTGTGTATTGCAACAACTGTCTTCTCTCCCTAAACCACAATGATGCCCTGTTTTCAAGCTTAAGTTCCCATGCTGTCTCCTATGGAAACCCAGTGTGCAATCTTTCCTCAGCTGCAGGGACATCCTGGACGAAAGACAGAGGGTCAGAGGGGAAGGAAAAGCTGCAGCTGTGGAACAGCCAGGCCTATGGAAAAAGATGTTAGCCATAGGACACTCACCTTTCTTGTGACTGCTGGATCTAGATAACTCCTCAACTTTTGGAGGTATGTGTGAGGTGGGTTTTTGACTTGAAATCGCTCCTGTCAAAAAGAGGACAAGAAGAGTGGGATGAGCAAGAGGAAATAAAATAGTGGAGGAGAGAGAACAAAGGAATGTACAAGTACTGTAAATATGGATGGATAACTTTGGTAGTAATATAATAAATTAAAACTGTAGTACCTGACTTTTAAATACTGCGCCACAGAAAGGAAATTATTTGTTTGACGTCAAGACAGAAGGAGGCAACAGCAACATTGCACAAGTAAGAGAGGCGATTGCAATCAAGGTGGAGTATGACTGAAAACACAGTGAAGTGCAATGAAAAGTTTCAGTAGTAAATTCTACTGCTAAAAAAATTGCCGATCAGCAGTTTGATGAGATACACACTTTTTGCCCACGTCCACCCCTGCACTTCCACACAAACCCTCACACCCTCAGTCAGGTCTGATAATATCACTTGACATAGCCAGTTTTCTAAAGAGCAAACTGAGGCAGAATAATATCAATAACAAAAAAAAAAAATCACTAAATGTTACACACTGCAGCTTTAAGCTTCACATTTTAAACATGCCTGTAGCTTTGCAATGTGCATATATGATGACATAAGAAAAAAAATAAATAAATCACACCCTCACAAGTCTGAGCACATCTCCAGTACACAGTAAACTGATGTTCACACTAAAGCTATCAGATTAAAACTGAATAGGCTTTGAGTAAGTCATCCCTCAACTGATGGGAATTCCAGATCATGTTAAGTGTGAAGAGACAGAATGAAAATAAAAGCAAAAAGCACAAAGTGCAGTATTAACCAGTTTTACTGAAGATAAGTTTTCATATGAGGTCAAATGTACATTGTTTGCTAAGTCACTTTGGAGCCATTCAAGGATAATTTGTGGGTTGTGTTTTAAGAATGGCTCCTTGTGTGTACAATTGTACTGTAGCTGCATGGTTTAGAGGTTAAAGCATGACAGCAACATGCATTTTATTTCCTAAAACCCCCTGAACAGTGTCATGTGCTGTGAAACCGAACCTGCCTCAGAGATAGTGTGACTATGTCCCAGAACAGATTTAAGGTTAAATCCCTCACGTTATTGTGCTCTAAATATAAATACAGCAGATTAGTGCTGAATTTGGATCAGTGTTTTGAGCGGGAAACCATTTATGCAACAGGCTGAGCTTGATGCCACAGGAGCATGAATGAATATATTTAAAGATCTACCACAACAACACTGCATGAGGATATATGAGACAGAGGAATGTGTCATTTACTTTTGTCAACTACCTGCAGCTGAGCGACTTGAACATACTTTAGAGAGAAAGTCTACCTTGATCCCTCTGTCAATATGAGTCGTTACCCTCAGGCAGATGATACAGAGTTCAGCGCTGCAAATCGAATTGTTTTAAAAACTCATTTGTTCCAGTCTCAATCACAAGACTAAAGGAGAGATGCCTAAAATAATCAGTGATAATCACATTCAGGTTGACTCCTCTCTACTATCTATTTATTCTCACTTACTTGGGTTGTGGACTTTTTGCTACTGGTTTTAATGATGTTGTACCTTGTACTGTATGTCTGATGTTGTGGATTAATGGGTCAAACCTTGTTGAGCTTAAGACAAATGTCCCAGCAGAGACAATAAGGCAAGGCAAGCTGATTTATATAGCACATTTCAACATCAAGGCATTTCAAAGTGCTTTACAATAGAAAAAAAGAAAAAGAAATACGGCAGCAGAAACATTACAGATAAGGCATAATAAAAACACAATAAAAACATTTAAATAGAGAGGTAAAAGAAAAGGGGAGAAAAGAAATTAAAAACAGACTAAAAGATACAGTTACTACTGAGGTGCAGCAGAGATGATAATTTTATTTCTATTTAAACGCAGTGGCAAACAGGTAGGTTTTCAGGCTAGATTTTTTTTTTTTTTTTTTTTGTAGGCTGGATTTAATAAATGTCCCAGCAGAGACAATAAGGCAAGGCAAGCTGATTTATATAGCACATTTCAACATCAAGGCATTTCAAAGTGCTTTACAATAGAAAAAAAGAAAAAGAAATACGGCAGCAGAAACATTACAGATAAGGCATAATAAAAACACAATAAAAACATTTAAATAGAGAGGTAAAAGAAAAGGGGAGAAAAGAAATTAAAAACAGACTAAAAGATACAGTTACTACTGAGGTGCAGCAGAGATGATAATTTTATTTCTATTTAAACGCAGTGGCAAACAGGTAGGTTTTCAGGCTAGATTTTTTTTTTTTTTTTTTTTTAGGCTGGATTTAATAGAAAGAAATGATGTAGAAGACCTGCACTCTTCTGGGAGTTTGTTCCAGATATTTGGGGCATAAAAACTGAAGGCACCTTCCCCATGTTTAGTCCTGGTTCTGGGGACACAGAGCAAATCTGACCCAGATGACCTTAGTGGTCTGGATAGTTCATTGAGAGCCAACAGGTCAGAAATGTATTTTAGGCCTAAACTATTCAGTGCTTTATAGACTAACAGCAAGATTTTAAAATCCATTCTTTGGCAGACGGGAAGCCAGGGTATAGACCTCAGAACTGGAGTTATGTGTTCCACCATTTTGGTCTTAGGGAGAACATTTGCAGCAGCGTTCTGAATCAGCTACAGCTGTCTGATGGATTTTTTTGGGAGGCCGGTGGGAACGGCATTGCAGTAATCTAATCGACTAAAGATGAAGGCATGGACCGGTTTTTCCAGGTCCTGCTGCGTCAATAGTCCTTAAAGTCTTGATATTTTCTTCAGATGATAGTACGCAGGCTTTATGACTGTTTTAATGTGGCCTTTTAAAGTCAGGTCAGAGTCCATGTGAACGCCATGGACTTAATTTGAATTGCCTTATTTATATCTAGTTCATATGGATCACTGGTTACCATGGACTTTCTTCCTGCAACAGTGATAGCTTTTAAAAAATACATGCACTAGATTCACCCCATATTGTTGACAAGCACCAGCCAATACTGCACATGTATAATGACAATTAAATGATCCCTCACCAGCTTTCCGCTCTTAAACCAAACAAACATCTTCACAGAAGTAATAAAGCAGGCACTGTAACTTCCAGTCCGTCCATGATCTCTACAGCGGTGGATAAGAGTTTCACATCTGTGCCACCCATATGTACTATCTTCATAGTTTTTCATCAAAATTACACACACTCGTGGTCTGTGCCAAACAAGTACATTGTATATATAGTGTTCCATGTTTCATGAACTATTGTTTACTGTGTTTAAATACGAAATTTGAATAACCAATTTAAAAAAAAAAACATGTTTCATCCTGGTCAACTTCCCAGAATAATAGATAGAAATTGAGCAATTGCAAATAAAGGAACTCATTTATAAACTATGTTGGGTGCCCATAATAAATAGAATTACTTTCTATTGTTATGTAAATCAAGACAACAATACCCCAGACAATGACCACAGAATTGATATGGAGACCCTTGTTAACCATCTACAGTAGGTTAAGTCTATCTTTATGTGCTAATTTGTTCCCTCTGTGTACAAATACTGGATCATATACTCCTGACTTTGCAGCTTTGTCAGCAACACTGCAGTTGTTCCAGCCACATTGTGACTGTCTCATAGAAACAGGAAACACGACACTGGTGTCAGGAAAGAGTGCTGGCTGCTACATGAACCCAGCTGACAAGCAACAAGTAGACAGACGGCTCAGTCCTGTTTGAGACCTTCATTTTTTTTTTTTTTTACAGAGTTATGATAAAATCTGGCAGTCTGCTATGTGGTAAATGAGTTGCCGGGTGCTAAATATACTGTGTTGCAGGTAAAGCAATGAGAAAATGGAAACAGGCAGTAAATACATCAATAAATACAAGCAATTTTGGAGAACACAAGTCTGCTTACAGGACCACAAATCAGCCGTTTGCAACATGTTTTTTGTGGCAGCTTTGTCTGGGAGAGTTAGTTTGGACTAAAATTTGAGAGGTGAGGTTCAACTCGCCATCAGAACCTGAGTTCTTTGTTATGTGCAAATAGAAAGTGATCAGTGATCAAGGGTAGTGATTGTATCCTTCTTTGTCGTCTCAATATCTTAACCTTGCTCGCATTTCCAAACATTCCAGACAGACCTTCAGAAATGTTTAATATTTCAACCTTTGCTTGACCTGTTTTTTTCAAAGGGGATTTACCTGTTTTCTCTCTCCATTACTGTTGGTATGGTTACATAAAGAGATTCCCTTTAGCTAGGGCACAGAAAACACTTAAATCCCAGGGCTGACTGTGCTGTCATGGTTTTGGCTTGTTTGGAAAACAAGAGAGGGATAAAGACACTGGAGGACTGGTTAGCATCATACTTAGATGCAAGACTATAAAAGTGAATATACTGAGGGAAAAAAGAAGGTGGATGGCCTTACACCATAAACAATCATTTGGCTAGGGATGGCTCAATACCAGATGTCCATAACCAATACTGTTGTCACAGGCTTGGGTATCAACCAATCCCAATGTCAGTCCAATAGTCTTTTTTTTATAAAATTATACTCGTCTGGGGGGCCCACGGTTGGTGTAGTGGTTAGCACTCTTGTCCTTGCAGCAAGAGGTCCCGGGTTCACATGACATTGGTGGAGTACATCTCTTTTAACAACCTGAGCCATTACCATCCAGGTAATTTGACCGATATAACAATACTGAATATGTATTAGCTCGTCCCTTATTATGTCCCTTTAAAGTCCCTGTAAAGTAATACAAAATATCACTTTCTGACTTTGTCACATTCTTTCTGACTTTCTGACATTCACCATTTTGGTGGCAGTTTTGCAACATATTGCTCATAAACAGAGGTAGTTTAGCAGCAGTCCTACACCCTCTCTCTCACTTTTCCTCTTTATCAGCAGCACCTGTAGCCTCACAGCAGGAGTCTGCTCCATTTTCTCTTCTTTCTTCATTTCTCTTCTTTCTCTACTTGATTTCCTCTTCTGTATGAATGTGTATGCTAACTATGGCTCCTGCGTGTCATGAAGCCATTATTTTTAGACATGCCTAAAAATGTCTGAAAAGAGGAAAAACTTTTCAGTTTTAACTCTAAACATGTACATTTTTTTCCCCACTCGATCTGAGCCATTATTTTGCAACATATATACTGCATGAAGGCAACAAATACCAAATTTGCCTTACATGATCTTTATTTACAGTGCATTTTGATGTAACATCACACCTACATACTTAGATAAAAGTTATTTTAAACATGAATAACACAGATTTTTTTGTTCTCCTTTACAGTAAGGGAGTGACACTGCTCGTCAGCAATAATCAATGGGAAGTGTTTGCCATTAACAACTTCACTTTCAGTAAAAGGGAAACCAACTATTTTTACCTGTGGTCCGACAGAGGAACTGTCAGACCACTGTCTGTGAACTAGAAGATCATTTCTGTCTGCTGGTCAGCAGCCCTCTGGTACTGTTCCCTTCAGGGTCAGTGGCCATCAATACAGTTTTAGTGGATTGGTCTCATCTTCTTTTTTTCCCTCCTCTGCTCAGGGATGCAGAAAAACTCCTGGGACAGAGGCTGCAGACTGAGAGAAGCGTTCAGACCACAGTGCACAGCACAACATGCAACTTTTGTTAATTCCTCTTTAAACACAAATAACGGGCTTTTTTTTTTTTTTAACGGATGGACTGATGTGTGCACCCTGCTGTGCCAATTTACCCACTTGACCAGAAAAGTCAGGGCAGTGTGTGATGAAGGCAGGGCAATGGTGCATGAGGGCTTTGGTCATGACACATAGTTGGACAGACCTAAATATTCAGTGAATGAGACAAACAGAATGTGTGCGCAATATCACTTTTTCATTTAATAACAGATAAGAGACTGATGCCCACCTGATCACAGATGAGCTCCCACTTCTTCTCGTTGTCGTACTGTCTCAAAAGTCGGGCTTTGTCTGGAGGAAGATTCATCGAATTCTGAAAGAGAGGAAAAGACCACAGGTAAATGGGGGCATTTAATAAAATATTAGTGACACAAGTAAAAACAACTGAAGAAAGAATAAGAAAAAGAAAAAAAAAACAACAGCAACAACTAAGACCTTGCCTTGTCATTTACCATCCTGTTTTAATCACCCTCATAGGACATTTGCAAATGCCACTTGGTTGCAAATGCTAGCTTCGCAATCACCATTATAATGGCTATGCCAAAATATTATGCAATGGTATATATTCTGAGGAAAAATCAACAGGTTTCTTCTTGCTGGCAGCAGAAATTTCATGCAAAGCTGGCCATTAGTTTTTAATTTACAGTTTGTTGGTCATTATAAAACAACAATAAAACAAATCTACTCAAATGGCAAGCAGAAGACGAAAGATGAATAGGTAAGAATGCAATGTTTTATTGTCTTCAGTAATTTAATGACTAATACTATATAATGGAACAGGGCTGCAAATAACTCCAATGGAAAACAATACAACCCCCCAAATAATATGAAGAAAAATTTAGACCTTAAATGTCTTCTTTTGTCCACCAACAATAGAATTGCTGTCATAGAGGAGCACTTAAACTTTTTTTCAGCAATGACGACTAAGTGGTTGCGCTGCAGATATGGGAACATTTAGAGAGTCTTGCTCAGAGGCACCTTGGAAACTGTTGTGAAGGAGAACCAAAAACAAATCTTCATTTTCTTAACCTACAAGGTTTCATTCTATTCACATCTGTGTTAAAACACATCCCCTACATACTTCCACATTTTTAAAAACACAGATACCAGAAAAGCCACTAAAAGGAGACAAAATATACCGCATGCGAACTGCTGTAAAAGAGATTTTTTTAAGAACCTTGTATGATTCAGACCAAATCTTTTGTGGCCTATGTCCTTAACACTCTATGTCTGAAACTAATCTCCACTCATCCAAAAAGTCTTACACAACTCCTTAATGCTGTTTTCCTTTATCAACATCTGGAACACCTCTGCAAAAATGTGTCTCATTCCAACACATGTGTCTTTACCATGCCCTCATGTGAATTAGAAGAGCTTGGGACAATTAATTAGCACTTGATTGTACCACCTACAGTATGTTCAGTGCAGAACATTCACATATGCCCATTAAATAAATAAAAAAAAATGAAACACTCATGGGTAGATTGGTTTAGCTGACAAATTGAAATCACAGCCAGAAATGTCACAAGTGTTTCCTCTGCATCCTTCATCGGCAGCTTTGAGATTAAGATTTGAATTTGAATTAAAAAATGACTTTGAGACAATATTTTCCAGTGATGGTGGAAATGAGAGAAATGTGGCCACAGTGCACAGCTCAGCTTGGGATTCAAGATCACTGCGTGTTCAATGAGCTGGCTATCAGTGTGTGTTTGGTGCTCAGCCTCCACATTTTCTATATTTTCTAGTAGAGCTCTGGGGGGGCAAGAGGATGATGGATGAGGAATATCCCTGGATGGAGCCTATTCCCATGAGCTACTAACACATGCCAACATACAGCCAGACACTCCTTGAATAGTCTGATTTCCAACTTAGACAAACATGGGTTGTAAAAAAACTGGGAAATTTTTGCATAGCAGCACAGGCATATTAAAACTCCTTCAATAGAAGAAATAGAAGATATACGCAAAATATACATGTAAACATAATAAAATAATACATAAGATATAAACAGCAACATAATAAGGATTAAATATTACAATAAAAATTGTAAAACTGTGAGGACATACACCTCAGCTATACAGGGAGTAAGGATTAAAAACTTGCAAGATTTTTTTAGAGAAATATTTTAAATTTTCGTTTTATATGACACTGTGGCAAAGCGATTGGCAATCAAATTTGAAACAAAAAGAGATCACTGTAGCTCAGAAGGAAAGAGCTGTAGAGACTCTACACACAAGAGCAGGTTTGTATAAATAAAGTCAAAACGTCAACTAAACCATCAAAAAAGCATGAGAATAGATACAGTTACCTAGTTTATAGACCTTTATCTTTATCATGAATGATTAATTGTGTTCTGTCCCTAACATAATTAAGCCTGTCTGGTTTTCTAAATGGATATTGATGTGGCACTATTGATTTACTTCAAAATAATCAAATCAAATAGAAATCAACGAAACCCTGCAAAGCAAACTGAAACTTCCACATACGAAAATAAATGACCACCTGTGTGTACATCTATACTGAACATGCTTCAAAATCAATTCCAAGCTCAACAGTTGTGTTTCATTTGGTATAAACACAGTTTGAAGCCCTTCCAGTGCTCTGTACAAGAGCCACCAGGATGTTGCATCAGTATTCAGCAGACGCTGCGAACCAGGCTGCTGCTGTGCTGACTGCAGGGAATTTGGATTCAGACGGGCTCTATTGACTCAGTTTGGCTGCTCACCAGATGAGTTGTGTTATTTCCCCTTAACACATTAAATTACAATCTGATACCTGAGTTAACTATCATCTCAAATGAATAAAAATACTTACACACTGCAGTGTGCAGTTAATCAACATATCTACATACAAATAGGTTTATGTCATGATATAAGTGTGTAGTAAAGGTGCAGTGCCTCTAAAGTCCGATTGGGTGAGTCTGTGGTTTGCTGAGTCGCTGCGTGCTTCACTGAGCTGTGGGCTTCCTGCCTGGTGAGGCTCCAACTAAAGCAAAGAACCACTTCTACCAGTCTTCATTTCATCTCAATGCTAATGAGCTCTGACAGGCACTCAGCTCTCTGGGGTCGGGTTACCCCATGTCTTCAACTGCACAATGTGTGTGTGTGTGTGTGTTCTTGTATTTGTTGCTGAGTGAGGACCAAAATTCATATAAACCTTACAAAGTGAGGATATTTTGGCTGATCTTCACTTTTTGTCACCCCTTAAAAGTGCTTTTCACGGTTAAGACCTGGTTTTAGGGTTAGAGTTAGAATTGGGTTTAGGTTAGGCATCTAGTTGTGATGGTTAAGGGCAGGGAATGTATTGTGTCTATGAGGGTCCTCACTTTGATAGAAGCACAAACGTGTGTGTGTGTGTGTACATACAGCATGTGCATCTGTGTCATTAACAGTGAACTGTTGAGAAGGGTGCAACAGTGTATCACCAGCATCTGGCAGCAGTCCATCCTCGTGAATACAAAAAACATCTACCTTTGTGTATTAGTGTTTCATAGAGAGGAATCTGCTGGCAGACCAGCTTGCTCCTGTGTAATGCTTGCTTTAACACTACAACATCTTCATTCTCGCTCCATGCTACACAGCAGCTGTCTCTCATTAAATCCTGTAGATTTGGAATTTCAACTAAAAATATATTGCAAATTATATTCTTGCTATTGACTTAAAAAGTGTTTAAAAAGTGTGAATGTCAAAAACTTGAAAGACTTGCTCTGTTTTTCCTTCATGTGAGTGAAAGCATTTATTCTTTAGCTCTAATTAACTTGAATAATCGTCTTTCGAGTCAATGCACCAATAAGTTCACTTGGCTTTCTTTTTTAAAAAAAAAAAAAAGAATGACCACTATGTTGAGGATTGTTGGCCTTTAAAACATAATGTGCACTACTGATCAATAGCCTGCATCTCTGTCAGCAAGCACACACCTACTAAGCACTGCAAGCTGTCATCTAACATATATATAATTCACTTTATTTCTTCATTATCCTATAGGACTGATATACTAGCCCACAACCCTGCTGTAAAGATCAGAGAACAATAAAACTGCAATAAAACCCCAAAAATAAAAATCTTATCATACGTCGGAGATGAAACAAAAAAAAGAAATATGACAACAATAATAAGCAAGGTGAGAATAGTTGCAGTAGGCAACACGGGGAATTCCCATGATCTTGTCTCACCAAACCATGGTCCAGCCTTGGTCCTTGGATCAGGACTTGAGTTTCTATGACAACCATAGCTTATGTCTATATTTGGTTCACATCAGTTTCCAGGGCTGATAAATATAAACAGAACCTATTAATGTCCATGTATCCTCTCATTAGGCAGCTTGAGTAATAAAATGAGTAAAAATATACAGTTGGCCCACAGCCCACCAGCAACCACCCACTACCTACCAGGAGGTCTGAGGAGACGCAGCCTTCACAGCACAGCTGGCCAGAAAAGCAAACACACCTCCCACATGAAGGACCTGGTTTAGTTGCTATTGCTGCAAAAGATGTGAACTGTTCTAACAAACTGAGAAGTGAATGGTGAGGAGTCTGAAGAGGAATATGGTGTGCAAACGGACAACTGTGTGTGGTGTTAGAAAAGTTTATTTGATCCAAGATGAGTCAATAAAAGAAAAATAACCACTGTGACCTATTTCAATATAAAAAACTCACAGGCATAATTTTAACTTGACTTTGTTGTTCATCCAATACACTGCACCCTTTTACTTTTTTAAAAAGCCACATCTCAAAAATTACAAACTCTGTGTACGAAAGCAAAGCAAGCACTTGACCATATTGCAGATTTTGAAAAATATGATAATAATTTCAGCCCTCGTTGGTAATTATGACTGATGCAAAGTCATTTGTTTTAATTACATTCGCATTTACATTCAAGGCAATTAAAAGATGGAATCAAAAAGTGGTGCAAAAGGAAGTGATCACACACACACGCACACACACAAGGCTGTTCTGTAATCTTCTGGAAACAGCTATAACACAGCAACTCTGTATCACTTCAGTAAACTTCACTTCACATCTTGACAAACTAGATATGTTTGGTGTTATTTTATGGGGCAAAGTTGTAGAAAATGTGTTGTGTTGTCTAAAATACAAAGTATGAAGCAAACACAAAAAAAAGCCAACTCACTAATCTTCATCCTGCTCAACCATGGTAAGAAAAATGAACTTTCTTGAAAGAAGTTGACTGGAATCTACCTCCTGTGATGTTCTTCCAGCAACAATGACAAAAGACATAAAGTGACTCAGTCACACAGCTTTCTGTCTTATCTTGTGATATCTTTCACAGCAAGGATTGATTTACCCTCGGGAACTTGTGCTGCAATATATTTAGGACGTGCCTATGCTCTCTCATTACTTTTTTCTTCTAATGCATCACCACAATAACAAAAATTTCAAGGTTCCTGAAGGAGCCATCAGATGCAACATTACATGATCCAAGTCATCAGAAGAGTTCATCTCAGGCCTTATAAGCAACACAACACCTTCTGTATTATTCATAGTAATGTTCTTACATTAGTCTCATTTATTACTAATCATCCACAGTCTTTTTACACCAACATTACAGACACATAACAGCATGCCACAACAAGAAAAAGCCTCTGACTGCATTAGTTACTGACGACGACTCATAACAAATATTTGCAAATTGCTCAATACTCCGGAAATGACTGGATGCTGTAGTGTTCTCTCCCAATACAGTGCCATATCAGTCACTGGGGTGTTTCATGCTTAAAATGCCCTTAATTAAATAATGATGGTAGTGCTGCAGACTACTCGCATGTCCATAAGTGTACGAATACATGACAGACTGCACAACTGCATGTAAATGTCATGTACATTCAGTTAAATCTCTTCTGGTTTATTGAACAGCAAAGTGGAGGATTTGTGCTGTTCAGGCTAAAAGTAAAGTTGATGAACAATGAAGAATAAAGAAGTGAGACAGGCCTGAGGTATGAGCTATCTAAACTGTGCTGTCCGCTGCTCATTAGCGCAGCATGGATTTGTAATCCTCCCCATTCTTTGGGGGCACAGGTGTCCCCTGTCTGTCCTCAGATTAGTTTTGTAATCCCCGGGACCCCCTGCCCCTTTTCTAGCAGGATAGTAGTGTTTATATTTGCAGAGCTGTTCACTGGAATGCCTGTTGACCAAATGGAGACTACAAATGCTTGAGCCTGGCCTTCTCATTACTTATCTCTCACAGGCACATTCCAACTAAATACCTTTCATTTATCTCACAGGGGATGACTAAACTGAAATCATCCATAAAGCCATAAACCAAAATGTAAATGATTAATGGCACAGCCAGAGCATGGCTCCTTCTGTATTTTAAAATTGTTTTAATGTTTTTTCTAATCACTTTTATAAATCATATGGGCTTGACCCCAAGCCCATATGATTATGAAGGCTCTTGACCCCTTAGATCCTAAGGTGGGACTCTGTCTGAACCTCAACTTTGAAACAGCATACCTGACCAGATCAGACTCAGAGATTCAGTAAAATATTTTAGATCACATCTTGAAACTCAGTTTTACAGACTCGCCTGGATGTGATGTCATCGCTTTCTTCTCATGTATTATTACTTTTTACATTTATCTTTACTCGCTTATTTGCTCTGCTTACTTTTGTCTTTTGTTTTATTTTTTGCTTTGTCTGTCAAAGGAGCTGTGTAGACTGTTTTTAAGTGTTTACATGAAAAAATATTATTATCCTTATTACAATCTTACAATTGGAGTGAAAGACAACGCTGTACTTTTAGATGCATTTTGTTAAATAAACCTTAAGGGACAACATTTACAAACCCATAACACTTACATAGCTATGTTGTGAGCAAATATACAGCTACGTATATGGCTAAAAGTCTAGTGCATATTTTATGTTGTGGGTAAAATCACTTTGGCTTGAAATAGAATGTCTTTCGTGCTGGATGTTATCCAAATACCGGAAACATTATGGGGATTGTTGGGAGCAGCAGGAAGTTGTCCAAATAAAATTAGTGATGCATGAAGACAGCTGAGTTCTTGCCAGGCCAGATGTTGCAAGGTTGTGAAAGTGTCTGGACAGAGGTGGAGTCAATGTTCCTGTTCCAGCTCCATAATACAAAGAATATGAATCAGAAAGGTTGTTTATCTAAAACAAAAACAATAACTCTTCAGAGTGGGAGTGAGTTAGAGGTGAAATCACGTATTTACTTCAATTACTTATTTAAAAGAAAACATCTTTAGCTAAAATTTCCACACTAAAAATTCTTACTTTAGTAGGAGACAGTGGGATGAACAGGAAATCCCTAATAGATTGCTGCTGGTTAATAAAGCCTGTAATGTCCACTGTTATCTCCAATAGGTCCACAAATACAACCACACTCTCTTCCGCAAAGTCTTGAGATAATAGTTTATATTTTAAGCTTAAACTGTCACATTTTCCACACCTTGTCATCTTTTGGTTACGTTTCAAATTACGCCTTGGGATCTGTGGAGCTTCTCTTAGTTATATCACATACTCCTATGTTATGGAAACATTTTATTGGAGCAAATCTTATATCATGGCAAACGTAATCAGATATAATCCAGCTATTTCAGTTACAAGTTAATTTTACCAACTATTTTTAATATATTAAATATTTTTAATATTTTTAGCTTAACTGTTAAAATGTTTGACAAGATACTTTGGCCTTTCCATTGCCAAAGGAAATAACAGCCCATTCAGTTTTATTTATGTGGGAAAAGGTTTCCTTGCTTTCTCGTGGAACACCTGTTCTTAAAAATGGCACAAAAACCTGCATTCCCACTAAATGCTTTCTGTTTGTTTCTGCTGATATGTAAACCTATATTTGCTGTAACCTATATTCTGGTGTTTGGTGATTCAAATTGCATGTGAGCATCTTCAAAACTTAACTCTGAGGCTTCCCCTTTGCTCTCCCTGTGCTACTTCTTTGGCTTCTCAACTACAATTTCTGACAGAATAGTGATTCCTGATAAAAACAAAACCTAAACTCCTAAACTCCTTCTAGTGATTTCCCTCGTATCTAAAAACATCACCCTTCCAACACAAACAACACAAACCACCATATCTATGCCACTTCTAATAAGATGATGAATGTCCTCTGTGCAAGTGTGCAACAAATAAATGTTCTTCTGTATCCTCCTGTGGATAGGAGCTTGATAAAAAATGAAGAAACAAGCTCACATGTCATATTAAAAACGTGTATTAAAAGGAAAGAAAAGTAGATGACGGCACAACCCTGAAGGACTGGCAGGAAGCACAGTGCCGCCCTACAGAGAATTAGAATTACATTAGAACACAAGAGTAAGTTATAATCTGTGTATTCATCTGTCCTGCATTGTAACTCATTGCTATCATTGAAAATAGCCTGCTCTCATTATAGTATGTTCTGTGACTTGCTGTATGTTGCTATAGAATTGTTTTGTAAAGTATTTTAACCAAACAGCAGCTGAATAAATTAGTCAAAACTCCCAGTGGAGTAAAGAAAAAGTAAGTCTACAACAATAGGGCACGTGGATCTTGAGACTCTCAACTGAACAATAACCTCAATTCAGGAGCGCATTTTGTCACGTCTGTGCTTTGGGTTTTACTTGGAATACTCAATTACTTAATCTAAACCCCAAGAAAAAAAAGACTACGGCTGGTTCCCTGTGCTTTGCTTTCATGTGGGAGGTCTGGGGTGAGAGGCATATCTTCTGTGTCCAATAAAGCCAGATGCAACAGAGTGTTGCATTGTCTATAGCAGTGATGGGGCCTATATCAAACTCTGTCAAAGAGCAACAAAGTACATTTAAATGCTTTAGGACCTCCCTATTCTGCTCTGCAGATGTTAATTCTGGCACGTTGCTACCAAACAAAACCTGGCTTTTTGTCTTTGGTTGCAAAAAAAAAAAAGCAGCATTTATCCCAAGACAACATTCAAGAAGAAAGGCTTAAAAGAAGCAAGACTGTCTTTCCACAGTGTAAGTATAAAAGTGTGAGTTACTAATCAGAACAAACATATTGAATTAGTTAGTAAGATGTCATGTCCAAAGTGTCAGCTGACACACTGTGACTCCTTGCCTTTAATCCACATTATTCACTTCCATGAAGCTACAAAATGCAGTCAATAAAGCATTAGATAAATCTGTGTTGACAATTCTGTTTGCCAGACTAAAATCAAATTGTACACTTCCTCAGAAAAGATAAAGCCTGTGAAAAAAAAGAATGAAAACACTGTCAATGTCACAAGATAAGGCTGACACTGAAGCCACAACACCACCAATTTGTCACAGTGACAAAGATATTTGAAGGCCTTTCCGTACTTGGTTGCGGTTTGAACTCAGCACTATGAATGTCAACTAACCTTTAATAGTTCACAACAAAACATACACTCTTGTGTGGCCAAGCCTTCTCACTTAATAGTGCAGCTGCCACTTTGGAGCATGGACAGATCCTGGCCATAATGTACTTCTGCTCACAGCTCTGGCTCTCCTGTTCTTTTGTGTGGCCCCTCAGACCAGTGCTGTTGGACAACACTGGCAACCGACTGTGTCTACTGAAAGAACCAGACAGGCCTTTTCAAATCTACGTCTATCATGCACCTGCTCCCAATACAGGACGACCTACAGCAAAGAAATTCAAGGACAAGTTTAACTCACCTCTTCCCTTTCCTTAAAACAGTTGATGGCTAAGTAAAACTTAAGTAATTTCAACCAAATTTTAACTGCACATTCTCAAATGAAGACATAAGGTCACTATTCCTGAGACTTAATCCCACACAAGGATCAGGTACATTTACGACGTCTGATCACAAATGGTGAAAACCCGCTGAAAAGCTGTCTTCTTAGTAAACTCTGCCACCCATGCAGCAGTGGACAAAATGAAGCCACCCACAAATGTGCGAATGTCAACACTGAACTGAGAACTAGAATAATGATTGAAGCCCCAGGGTTTTCAACTCAGCAGTGCCTGCACACAGTCAAGAGATCTGCTCCTTCATAATCAGCTGACCCTCTGCCAGCTCCGCAAGGTGCCTCCAGGCCCCGCTTTGGGGTTTTGAGCAGCATATTATGTCGAAACACTGAGGCACCTCACATCCCCCAAGGGCCTGCAAAGGCCAGGACACTGGCCACCGGATCTCATCACTGCCTGAGCATTTCATGCTCCGCTCCGTTACAGTTAATTGGTTGGTGAGGCTCAGGCACAGCAGAAACACACACACACAGACTAATTTGAGTATGTGTGGTGGTCACTCACTGCCTGCCAGGTTCTGGGTTCAATGCCAGGCTCCAACTTGGGCTCTCATTCTGTTCCCGGGGTCTGCTGCACAGGATCCAGCCACTGTTCACCCTCTGCTCCACAGACAATAGGCATTGTTCTGCTTCTTAATGAAGATGAGTGAATGTGAGACTATCTAGGAGAGAGCAGGCATCATCACTTCCTGTGTTCCCTGCCTGAGTCACTGCCTTCACACTTGTAAATGACATACTAAATGTCAGTGTGTTACTCTCTAGATAAAATCAAAACTGTCTTTGAGAATAAAGCAAATGTGTTTATGAATTTTTTTTGCTCAGTCTAATAAATTCATGATTTTTGTCCCTCTTACTTTTTTTTCCACTCATACACTGCCTGATTTAAAAGCTCAATGAAAACAAAAGAGATTGGACCAATAATTCACAGGATGTACTAATAACAGTTAATAAGAATACCTACCATACTGATAATACATTTTTCAGATGAGTGTCTTCTTCTACAATAAATACATTTTGTGATATCAGCTTGTTAAATAAATAATGGATAATATTTCTGCACATTTTTCAAATTTACCACCTAAAGAGTATATATATACATGTCTGCATGGTTGTCCAAAGTAGAATTATAGCTACCTGCTGCTGGAAACAAGAGGAGAGAAATGAGAGGAAAAAGACAGTAACTCTGTTGGCCATAAAATCAAAACAATCAGCTATAACATGCTAAATAGCCAAATTAATCTTGTTATCTAGGTAATAATAATTGCATTATGATTGACCAATTTTTATTACCAATATTTTATTGTATTGCTTACTTTAAAAACACAAACTTTTGTGCAAGTATACCTGATTACTTGGTTTCAGCGTGACAAATTGGACCTTAGCTGAACGTGAAGGCTACTCATGTGATTAATCTAGGGAGTAGATTTCAGATGCAGTGCCTTGCAGCACAAATAACAGCAGCCCGTGGAACTTCAGTCGCCTCTAACAAAGCTGCTTAGATGTAATCTGGGCAGACTATTCCGAGGAGCAGCTCCAGCAACAGCTAAGCCTGATAGCCCCCATATGGCATTGTAGACATCTCTCATTCATGAGAGCAGTGATGACATTCATCAAATGCTACAGTCCGGGGAGTGACGTGGATGGTATCCTGAACATGGCTGCAGTTTTAATTTGATGTTAGCTCTGTGGGTTCGCCGAGGCACAGGAGAAGGCAAGAGGCCTGAGATGCATTCCTGTTACACGGAGTCATTTTCCTGTGGTTCAGTGTGCAACATATTGACTGAGATTGATCACACTCATTTCACATGCTTTCGGTACAGTCTGCTCTTTTGGACAACAAGACAAAATAAAATGCCACGATGAAGCTGTGCTAATACCTTCTAATGTTTGGATTGATTAGGCAATAAGTGCAGAGTAAATTGATCTACAATGATGTTGATAAGAAAAGCCCTAAAATAGGTTCACTGGCACCCAGTCTTGTGCTGTGTGTGTGTTAGTGAGGATTGTCCTAATGCAAGCTCATGTGCAATCCATCTCTCCTGGCTTTGGACTTACAGTATTTCACCAAAACTATGGCAACCAAACGAGAGCTGCAAGAATGTTTCCAGGAGTAACTACTGAGCATTTGTTCCCAGGATGCTGTGTGTGTGAAAATGAACTCTACAACCAGTAACATTCATAACAAAACAATCCAAAGTGAAGAAAAGAAAAACTTTGTAGCAAACAGTGAATGATTGTGAATGTGAATGAATTCCTCTTTATGACTGTAGGGAATCTACCTTCTTCAGTACTTAAAGAATTAATTAAAATTAAATAAAATATAAATATAATATTTTCACAGGGTACATGGGAGGAGATGGGGGTGTGATGTTCACATGAGGGTGTTAATTATTTTCTTTATTTGCATCTGATCAATATATTATAATATTACTGAGTATCCATTTATTATTAATCTATGTTCAATCTGAATTGGTTCTTTTCTGCATTTTTGTTTTGTTCATTTATCTGTTCTTTTCTATGCAATGATATGTGCAACTAAGGTTGTTTATTAAAATTATTATAATAGTTATTAGTATTAGCACTTATTATTAAGGAAGTGGGATAAACATATAATATAAATATGGGAGAAGGGGAGGGATTTGATAAGTCTAGATTTCTTCCCACTCCTTTTGAACATTTTGTCAACATGTGTTAAGTTTGGTTTTTTTTTTGGTTTTTTTTTTCTTTTTCATTAATTGCTCTGTTTCTTGTTGACTCTAAATTCAAATGAACTTCAAATGAACTTCAAACGAATATGTGGGTTTAATCCCACCTCAAGTCACAGCCAAGAACATGTGATTTAGCCATCCTTATCACGAAACAGGCCTTGCACTATTATTAGCCTAAAGTCTTTCCAATATCAGAGATTCATGAGACAGAAACTTCAATGGGAGCTTTTCCAGAAAGATGTACGTCGATAAAACAATACTTTTTACTATAGTCACTGAATGACAATAATAAAAAGTCATTCACACAACCCTGTTCAAGAAGTAGGTTTAACTTTCCACCACTTTAAAAGAGTTGAAGCCATGTAACATTTTCTTTAGGCCAGTTTAATTTATTTCAATTGTTTATGAATGCGGACTGTAATACTCTGTCAACAAGAACTAAGCTTAATTTAGGTATAACTAAAGGAAAAATCTCAACTAACATGTCGAAAATTGTTCTACACATACTGTACAAATGTTACAGCAGGAAAACTAATGAAAGACATGGACAATCTCAACAAATGTGACATCTGTAACTGGAAAGAACAAACATTTAAGGCCGGGTGTCAAACATTAGTTAGTACAGCTTGAGTGTGTGTTCCAACAAGTGCACATCAGAAACTCCCAAGTTTCTGATGTTATATATATATATATATATATATATATTCATGTATCTATTCTTTTCATGGTGTAGGAATTAGTCACACAAGTGGCCTACTCAGATGAACTCACGAGTTCATCGGACTCATGAGTCAGTGTTTGAAAAGAGAAACAGCACACAGCAAGGATTCAAACTCAGACACTGAATGTCTTTAAGAAAAAATTCAAGGGTTTTGAGGGATGAGCGAGTTCTTCGGTGTGGTCACACACAGCACAAGCCTTTAATCTACATGGTCCCCAACTGAGATCAAGGGCTTTCTTGTTGATCGGGCATTAATCAAAGCACTGCAGGGCTAAATGTTTCAAGAACAAAGCTCATCATTAGTAGACAAAATGAGAAATGACTAATGAGAAGGTGAAAGCTCATCAATTGGCTGCCATCTCAGTAATGCGAACCACTGATTTACTGGGATACAAAAGGTATAATCCTTATTGTTTGCCATTAAACCTGAAGTGAGGCGGTCAGTGTCACATGTAGTGCCACTTGCTGTGGCAATCAATGAAGGCAACTGCCATCAAACAGGGCTGAGACGCATTAGGGTTTAAATGGTAGTAAATGACACTAAACGCTATGATTATAGCAGTAAATTCTTTTAATGCTGGGGGGCCTTCATCTCGCCAAGAAGTGAGGCATCAATGTTGGCAGCTGGGAGGAGGAAGGGAGGGAGGGAGCGGGGGAGTTCCTGATGCTACGGGGATCAGCTTTTCTGACAGCCCGCCCATGAAATCAGACAGGTAGACAGTTTTTTTTGTAGAACGCACAATGAGGATTAGTTTTATAAGCCCAAACTTACTGATCCTAGTCATTATCTGATATGTGATACAATGTTTTTCCCCACACAATGTATTTCTGAAGAGAGATGGGTTCCTCTTATGCTTAGAAATGGTAGGAAGTAGGTGACTCTAACAGTAGACACGATTAAGAGGAAGAAGGGCCAAATCCCTCAGTGGCGTGACATCAACCCTCCCAACAAAGTCTGCTGCCTCCAGCACAAACTGAGATTCATCAGCTTGTGACATGCAGCAATCACACCCCAACACAACACTGATTCGACTTCCACCCAATCCACTTATTGTAATGGGTTTATGGGCTAAAATATCTGTGACCATCACATTCAATAAAAATGTGGCTCTGTGTCTCCAAGGCAAGTTTACAGTCGTGCAGCTCTGGTTTTCTCAAGTCAAATTCCTTCTCCTGAGAAGCTAATGTTTATATGAGCAGGAGTCTGAGCGACAATCACGTTTGACCCACATTTCGCCTGCTCTCAGATTTCAACCCAACGTTCACTGTTCTCCTGAGCAGCCGTTTATCCACTAACTGAGAAGCACAGACCTGGACAATCTCCTAATCAACGAATATTATTTGTATAATATAATATAATGATGTTTTAAGGCACAAAATAGCAACAAGTAAAAGTTCACTACTATCAAAGTTCTGTACACAGTTAAATAATTATTAACTTGTAAATCAATTTGATATTTGACTATTCCTTTTGTACTGTTTTGCTTTTAATAAAAACAAATTATGCTGATCTTTCAGCTCATGAAATGTGAATACTTTCTGGTTTTCTTTGCTTCTTTTTAACCAAAAAAAAAGTATATATGTGGTTTGTGGAAAAAAGAGGTTAAGCATTAGTGGACGCTTTGCTTTTACTAAAATGGACAGATTGATTAGTGACGAAAATAATAACCTGTTGATTACCCACAGCCTTTTAGCATCGTGTTGTTGGATTTCTGTAAATGTGTGACCAGTTCCTCAGAAAAACTATCATCTAAATGCGTCCATTCAGCTCATGTCTTTTTAATGGACCTGTTAGCACTTGAAAAAGTCCTTTTTAACAATGAAAACAGCCCTGATCTGCATTGTTGTTGTTCCCTCCTACATGTAGGTAACATAACTGCTGCCAGATGCTGTTGACACTTTATGATGTGACAGATGTTTCAGAGGACCTGGCATGCTGGGCAGTAGTGAGCCAGCGCCTGGGCTCATAAAAGTGAAAAAAAGGGTTCCAATAAAAACCAACAATTCACCGGATTATGAGTGCAGGTGGACTTAACACTTGGAAATGTACAGAAGCATTACGGTGTAAAGAAACAGTAGAAAGGTTATCAACCATGTACACTTAAAAACTTAATGAGTAATAAAAAAACAAGCAGATTTTGGGGGTTTAGAACAGAAACACTACAGGAAATAGATAATGGCGGAGGGAGAGATGAAGATCTTGTGAACCTGTAACACGACTAACTAACTTTTTTTTGTTGAACACCCCTTTTTTTCCGGAAAAAACATAGAAAGGGCCAGGCGTGCTGCTGGACAGGCAGAGGACCAACACACACACAGCTGTCTCGTCCCAGGACACAGAAGCGTGGAGGGAACAAAGAGAGGACACACATGGTTTACTCTGTCTTACCAGAACGATGGCAAATCTCTCTTCCAGTTCCCCAGGTTCTGGCATGGGCAGCTTCAGAGGCATGTTGTGTCCTCTGAAGTCAGTGTGCTGCTCCATGCTCCCTGCGTTCCCCATGTTTCCTGTTCGACCAACAAGTACACGAACTTTTTTTTGTTTTGGTTTTTTTTTTACTTCTTCTTCTTCTTCTCGACCCCCCGCGTCCACTTAAGGAAGATTCCCGCACGGCGAAAGCAAAATGAAAGTATCCGCTCAGGTTTTCGGGTCAGCTCGGTCTCCCTCCTTGTCGCAGGTTTTATCCTGGTCACTTCTTCAACGTGAAGCACATGTGAGGAAGGCGGCAGCATAATAACGCGACGGGTCTGAGCAGCAGCAGCAGCAGCAGCAGTGGAGCCTCTGCCGAGGCATTATCACGGCACGAACACAGGAGGACCTGGAAACTTGACTGGATCCACACGGACCTTGTTTGACGCTGTTATCCGTATCTTGCACAATTTCGTCTCCACTCCCAGTGTGCAGTAATGACGCCGGTCATGATTCACGCTTTCACGCAATCTCCAACCGAGAGCGAGCGAGCGGCGCTGGCGTCCCTTTTCCGTACTCCGCTGACCAGCTAGTTAAGGAGGAGGGGTCCTGGTCCGGGTCCTGGTCCTCTCATCTGGCACACACGCCCTCATCCCTCCCTACAATGAGCTCTTTCAGGGATAAACCTCCCACTTCTTCTTCTTCTTCTTAGGGCGTAGCAACCAAAGCCGTAGCTAAGCGAGACGATATTTAGTTTAAATTGCATTGTGGTACTTTGAGTCCACAAACTTGAGTTAACCTCTCCCTCAGGGGCCCCAGCCCTGTAGGAGGCCCCTCAGCAGTCTTGCTACTGAGGGCTTTTAAAATTCACTTCAGAAAGGCTAAACAACTTTTTGACCAGTTTCAAAGTTAAAACATATAACATTTAATTATAAATTTAAAAATTAAAAAAAAAAAAAAAAAGAAAAGAAAATTTGAGGGCAGCAACACAACTCAGATAAGTTGGAAAAGAGGCAACAAAAGGCACAAATCAAAAACAAGTGGAAGAGCATTTGACAACTAATTTGGTTAAATGGCAACAACAGGTCAGTAACATGACTGGGTAGAAAAGGAGCATTTCAGAATGTAAAGAGGGGCAGAGGTTTAGCAATCTGCAACGATCTCCGTCTGAAAGCTTGTGGAACAAAAATGTTCTGCAACGCAAAATTACGAAGACTTTAGAGATCACACCATCTCTAGGCAACCTGAGTTCCCTGACACAATTTACAGAGAGAGAAGCGAGCACAATCTGCAATCCCACCATTAGAAGTCACTTAATTCGTACACATTGGACTTGTAACGTGATTAAAGTGGATTTTCTGATTGGAGACACATGCACAAGTGAGTGCGTTACATACTGTACAGAAGGCAGTGTTCAGCATGCTCCCTGTTTTGAGAGCGAGAGAGGAGAAGCAGAAACACGATTTACACATTGTTTTGATATGAATGGGAAAAGCAGAAAAAAAACACGTTGTAGAAGCCCCTGCTGAGGGATGTCAGGGAAATTCTTGAGGTGCATTTACACTGGACATGACGTGATTTTTTTTTTTTGTGCTATGAGATTATGAGTAGAGTCAATGCAAAGATGCAAGCGGATGCAACTGTCACCACCATCTGTGCCAGGAACTGCTATGAGTTCATAATAGTAGTGGCGGATGTTAGTGATAACACTAACTAAAGGTGTGTTGAGTGGGACGACATTAGTTCTACCACGAACCTGACACTGGATATGTGACACAACCTAACCCTAACATGTGGCACCAACACATGACTTCTTATTTTTGATAAGAACCTTCAAACCACAAACACCAATTAATTAAGCTCACTGATTAAAAGTTAAATCCATTCACTCATGTCTGTTTTACCTTTGCCTCGGGTGATAGTTTTACTTTCTGTGGCAGAAAAACTGAAGGTGGATCTAATAATATTATTTATGTCTTCCATATCTACGTGTATACCCTGTAAACTACATCAGAAAAAGCACATATGGTGTCACCATCCTGGAACTGGCACACTTGTGTGTCATGGAACCATAAAATTAGTGGGACACAAATATGTTTAAGGACTAAATGTACATTTACTAAATACCAATTTGTTCTATGTTATATTGCTTTATTATTAATATAAAATTATATACGTTTATATACATCACCTTTTGGACAGTGACAGAAAATACAGATATAATATGTTTTTTTTCTTTTTTTGTGTGTAACACGCATTAAGATGAGTTTATTTTTATTGTTATTATACTGTACTTTTACACTTTTTTTCCAAGAGAGGTCTGCTTTTATTGCTACATCACTCTGCAGTCGCTGGTTAAAACTTTCATCCAGTCATTTGCAGGTCTTTGCTGTAGGTTGCATAATATCCTGAAGGATCCCTAAATGAGAACAATTTCTGAAAAGAAGACCCCAAATCTCTGAAAACTATGCTGTGCCTTCACTATCTTAGTGAATTAATTAGCAAAACAAACTTGAAATTTATGATTGCAATAGTAATAATAATAATAATAATACAGTCAGACATGTTTATTCCTCCCCGAAATCTTGGAACATGCATTAGTGTGAAATCTGATCTACTAAGAGGGTGGAGACCACATTACACACAAGAGGATGACGTCAGCGTGCAGAGCTCTGGAGACGATCCAGAGGCTCTCCAGATGCACACTGACTTCATTCATGATGCTGAAGTGATCCATGAGGGGAGGGCGTCACATCTGAGGTTAGCTCGCTCGACACACTGAGGATGCGACACACAAATGACTGACCTCACGCGGTCGTTACGTGACCCCAGCTAAGTTGATTTGCTTTGTCTGAAGAATCCTCGCCCATGTGCTGTGGAACAAGCTTAAAAGGCAGAACAGACAGAAATGCAACCTTTGAGCTACAATAATCACAGATTAGGGTCATGCTCGTCTATGTGTCACCAGATCACACTATTCAAATTTCGACTTTAATAATCAAATGACTAAGTTATTATTGATAATGATTATGCAATGATTATGCAATGTCTACCTATTCTTGAATAACAGTTAATTAAATAAATAAGGTAGGAAAGAAATAAAGAATTAATTAATAATATTCATACATGGGCAGACATCTACTACATCATATATAGCATGTACAGTATATGAATATTTATTTAATCCATCCATTATCTTGTTACAACAACAAACACATTGTCCCTACTGTACTCTGACCACCGCAACACATGACAAGTGACAATAACACTGTATTATTATGCTCTACAGTTCAGTTAGTTTTGTATTAATGGCAAGTTAACATCTTAGAATTTATCACTCAGTCCTGTAGGCTGTACATTATATGTAAACAATTAAGGAAATACAAATGAAGTGGATATTCACGTTAGGAAAACCAGAGTGTGAATGTAGAAGTCTGAATGGCTTCCTGCAGCTGCATCTCTGAGAGATCGGGGTTAACACAAGTGACTCCATAAGGACCCATAAAATGCATATGGGTTGCCAAAAATAAATGCAGCACAATCAGGCCAGTGTGTAAAAAATGTCAGAGGGTTCATTTGGCCACTCAATTTAGTAACATCTGTAAAATTAAGTTCTTTTGAATGAGGTCTCATGAAGTTATGGCCTTCCCACTTCGGTTTTGGAGCAACAATTGTGTCTTTGTATTGTGATTTACAGGGAGGGGAATTCAAAGATTCAACCAAAGCAGACATGTAGAGCAATAGTGCCCTCTGATGTGTGTTATCTGTACTTTTTCAAGAATGACAAAAGATAAATTCTTATCTTTTTAGTAAAATGGACCTTTTAAAAATACACAATTATGAGCTTGGGGAAATTTACCTTGGGTCACATATACAAAAAAGAAAAAAAAAAAGTTTCCACAGTACCATAACATAGGAGCTTGAATATTTATTTGCACCTCTGGCTTCATGACAGGTACCACAGATCAAACCACAGCTTGGCATAGTACAAACTATTTCAACACTTCACTAGCACTGAGTATTTTAACTAACCCTGAATTGCAGAATGAAATGCAGGGTAAATAATAATTTAATTACCCTGCATTGTGTATGACAACATAATACAGATTTATTTTAAAAATTCAATTTTATAGGATATCCACAGACATGAAAGCCAAGTCCTCAAGAAGCTGAGTATCAAACTATATTTATTGTATACAGTATAGGGACGACAAATAATGTACAAATCAAAAAAAAAAAAAAAAGAAAAAAAAGAGAAATATCTGCCAATGACATCCAGCAAATAAAACAACCCATAAATTCCAACAAGCTGATATATTTTAGTCAAATGTACTTAAAATTGACGTAATATTCATACACTGACGTTTATAACCCTTAATGGATTGCTGAAGTTGACATGTTTGCTGTATATTTAAAAAGGTGCAGACACACGAGATACATTAGAATTTTACATCTACATCCATTGCTAACAAAACCCTTTCATAAAAGAGCGTTTCTCAATTAGCATTTTTGGTCCAGACTCTTAACCACACTTTTATGCCAACTGAGTGAAATCTGGTATGAGTGTGACATTAGTGAGGTAAACCATTCACATAAAACTGTCTTGGAGCAAGCATGTTTTCTTAGCAACAGCAGAAGGTAAAATTGGTATGGACAGGACACAGGAAATTATTATAAATGTTTCTTTAAAAAGAGACTACTACAAGTTTATTATTACACGTCATAACATCTTTCCCATCTCTGGAGACATGAACAAATCGCTCCAATGCAGCAATTTGAATCCAGAACATTAATTAAAAATGAACCAATCCTCATTCTGATCAAACGCAACTACATATATATATATATATATATAAAAAAAGATTTTGGTTGATATGAGACATGCATGGTGTCATGTCAAATATTTATATATAAAACTTGACGATGTGAACAGCCTAACATTTAACAAAGCACAGTGGAAAAAAGATAAAAGGTATGGATATTCTTCTGTGAATAGAGTCCACATCACACTTAAGAGCAGATGCCTCCTGTCTGTTGTTGAAATACATCAATAGTGTCTTCATCCTCCATCTCCAGCTGTGAGAACAAAACAACGTAGACATTAGTCGTCTCACAACATGCAATTACAATTATTTAGCAGCAAAAATTCTATTTTTTCTTCCAATACATTAAGCTGATGTCAGTGGTTTTATTAAGTTAAAATGTGTATTCGATGGTCTATACTCTATACTAGC
Source organism: Brachirus orientalis (assembly GCA_016785285.1). NCBI lineage: Eukaryota > Metazoa > Chordata > Actinopteri > Pleuronectiformes > Soleidae > Brachirus > Brachirus orientalis. The sequence continues at coordinate 4,222,558 of JAFBJR010019384.1, read as the reverse complement.
TACTACTGATCTAGAGTGTTTGTCTGCGATGAGATTACATTTGTTTGGGTGAATAACATAACTGTTCAATTTGTCACGTTACTCAATTTGCATTTCAATTGTTACACTTTGAGGGGGTACCTAAATAACCAATTTGTGTAACTAGCACCATGGACTGGCTCCTAAAGGGTGGACACACACAGTCCCACACACCCCAAAGTGGAAGTGCAAGCCAGATCTGGGTAAACACTGTGGCAGCTGGAACAGCACTAAATGCTTGGTGAAAATTAGCCTTTAATACCCCCTTACCACATACAGTACATTCATGAGGTGATGGGGGTGTACTCACTACATCAAATTACAAGAAGTTGCCCAAAATATAATATTTCTGACAGCAGCTTTATCCATATAGAATAAGTAGTTAATTCACAACAGCGATGAAAAGCTGTCAATATTTAATTGTACACGATCACAAAACATTAAAATCATCACAATTTTTAACAAATTTATTTTATGTCTCTGGTGGTTGCTTCTGTTTTGAATACATATGACATTTGACTTGTGATTAGTGGATTTATTTCTATTCCTAGATTAATCATTCAAATAAACTGATCTCTGTCACCTAAACATTTAAATTCTTTTGTTAAGGATTTTTATTAAATCTCATTTTACCTGATCTTACACTAATCAACTAGGAAGAATAAATGTGATCTTAAACAATTAGGTTGATAATACATATATATTAGCTTCAGAAAGTATAGACCCTATCACCATGTTTTAGATTTGCCTTGGACCAGTTACGACTCTGAATAATCTAAGTACAAAGCCTTTATGTGAATCTTTGTAAAGGGACTATTCATTCATTATGTCTGCAGGTCTGGATTTGGACATTTAATCTCAATTGTCATGGCATAGCTTTTCAAGAGCAAACAGACTGGAAGGCAAGTGTTTAAACTACCATCTTTAGGTAGCCACTCATTTTGACAGTAAGTCTTCTATTTAAGGATTTCATTTTTTATTAGTAATACCATTTGTGATGACTTCTTTTTACTTCTTCAATCTCTCTTCCCAAATTATGCTTGAGCAATTTGCCAAAGCAGTTTCCCTGCAAGGATCAATTAAGTTTTTCACTGTCAGTGGCACTAAAAGATCAGTAAAGTGTGTCAGTGTTACTGTCAGTATTCTTAACCAATCTAGCACCAAAGGGGAAAAAAGTAGTAGTAGTATATGGACACTGTGACATGGCCTAGGTGGAGATTTGCACTCCGAGTGCTTTCTCCAGTTACAGTGTACTTAATCATAAGCAAAACATTTAAACATAGCCCATTATTTTACATAACATGATATATTGTGTTTCACCAACCTGTGCAGGTGTGTCTGTTTCATTAATTGGCTGTCCATCAAACCTAAACCTTATCTGACGAATCGACAATCCCTGTAAAAGACAGGAGCATTTCAATAGGCTTTTGAGTCTATCAGTTGCTGACAAAACAATACATATAAATGAGAAGTTTTGGTTTCACCACAATTAATTTACCTGTCTTTCGCAGTACGCCTTCATTAGTTTGCTGAGCGGAGTGTGCCTCTTGATTTTGAACTGTACGACTGACCCATCCTGACCAGCTACTTTGAGGTTTATGTGGTCGTTCTCTGTCTTTACTCCTTCCTGCAATAATAACCACATGCATTAGCAGCAGTAACTTGCCAGTGTCCAGGAGAAACTGACCATTGCTGAGCAATTAAAGCAGGTACTCAGAAAAAAAAGAGATATGTCATAAATCTGCAATCAGCTTCCCTGATGCTTTATTATGAGAATTGGCAATAGAATGTACTAGAGATTAAATTACACATTTTAAGGTGCCCACAAAATACATGCCACGACCCACTAAAGCGTTATGTAAAACGTATTCTCATATCAACGTTATCATAGATATTAACAGTTTGAAAATAATACTACTAGGTCAATTAATTACTGCAGTCTGAACATCAGACACAAAGAATGATTGTGGTGGACAGAAAGTAGGAGCCCCATGAAGACTAGGGCCGGCCCTGGTGTCCAATAACATTACCAATATCTGAAATTCAACAGCCGCTATACTAAAGTCTGTTTCTTTAATCGGACAAGCCGAGTTCTGGACCTAGATTTGGCCACCCATAACGCCCTACACCTAACGTTATACAGTTCTTCCGGTCGATAGCACAGCAGCGATCAAACCGGCGCAGAAAAACCACAATGGCGCAAACGGAGAAAACACAAACCATTTATTTAACCGGCAATCTCTGGTACCGACATTAGCCACACATGCCGAATAACGTAGCGTATCGATGTGGACGAGCACCACAATGTTGTGATTTGAACAGCATTACAATAAAACAAATACGACGCACCTAAATCTAAATATCCACTAATTAGCGAACCTTTGTTTTCTCATTTACCCGCTCAAATACAGCATATGTAGCCGAGGAGCAGACTAGCTTAGCAAAGCATGCTAACGTTAACTCTCTAGTAGCATCGTTGGCACCCGACGACAAACATAAACACGGGTTTCCTTCGATGAAACACAAACACTGACCTTTGGCTTTTCCTCGGACATTCTGTTCCTTTGCCTGAAATAATTTTGTATCGTAAAGAGAAGCCGTTATCGGTCAAGCGGATTGTCAGCTCCACCAGCTCTTTCGTTTCGATTCACACGAACGCGCGCTGAAATTTAAAATGTGATTCGCCCACAAGGCTCACGTGTTCTATTTTGCATCGGGGCCGCGTATACATGGGCGCGCAAGTTGATTTTGCGCACTCCCGCGAGTTAGATAAAACAGAACAGGCCCATTTTGCAAATCAAACCTTCAGGACTTAGTTGGATCACCCAAAACTGATTAATCAAAGTGTTAAAACTAACAGTGTTTGAATATTTGTCATGTTTTATACTAACATTTAGAGGGGAAAATTGTTTTGGTTTTATTTGTTGAACTTTACTCTTTACTGTCACATTTTTGTTTTTCACAAGAATCAAACACATCCCCTTTAATTCAAGGGCATTTTTTTGACTTATCTAAGTTCAGAATCATGATCATGATATCAACAGATAACAAACAACAAAACTGTTACATGTTACAAATTAACTTTGTGTACAAAATAAATGAAATTGCGAAACATACATTTTAAAAGCCACCATAACCATCAATCAGCTGTGGAGTTGTGGGAATTCTATAATACTGTATGTTTATGAAAATTAATCACGGTGGACAATGTATCTAACAAGTTTGCCTTAATATCTACTTTCCTGTGTGGAAAGAAAATGATGTTCAATGAGCAGAGTTTCACACAATTATTCACATCAAAATGAAAAAAAAAAAAAGAAATAATATCAAAAAAGAGTGTGTATAAAAACTAAACATTAGATAATCATCAGTCAAGTTACAAGCAAAACATTTTAGTGACATTTTTTGCCATTAATGAAATAAGTCTGCATAATTACAGTTAATATGATACTTGTGCTGTATTTCAATGTTACTGGCATCAATAAAATCAAATTAAGGATTTATTTTTTCTTTAAAAAAAAAGAGTTATCTCTTTGATTCTTCTTAATGGTCGTCCATACGTGAATATGGATTATCCTTTGCCAGACCTGAAAACAAGAATGAAGAACAAATTGTGTTTATTAATACACTTTCAAAAGTACATAAATATGTAAATATGAAATTTAGATGGATTATGATTTGATAGATTTAAAAATGTGCACTCAATGTGTTCTCCAGATTTACAAAATGATTGTGGTAATCCCTTTTGTAATTACTCTCTCACTCTCACTCATTTTCTACCGCTTTATCCACTAAGGGTCGCGGGGGTCGCTGGTGCCTAACTCCAGCTGACATAGGGCGAGAGGCAGGGTCACACCCTGGACAGGTCGCCAGTCCATCACAGGGCCACATAGAGACAGACAACCATTCACTCTCACATTCATACCTACGGGCAATTTAGAGTGTCCAATTAACCTAATCCCCAAATCTGCATGTTTTTGGACTGTGGGAGGAAGCCGGAGTACCCGGTGAGAACCCACGCACCACGGGGAGAACATGCAAACTCCTTGCAGAAGGCCCCTTGTTCCAACCGGGTTGTGAACCCGGGACCTCTTGCTCCTTTTTGTAATTAAATTAGTTTAAATTAGTTAGTATGTTTCTCCACTAGATGGCGCTACTGGATTTTTTTAATGTAAGTCTTTCTCCATGGTGAAAATGTATCTATCCAGATTTCATTTTATTTATTAACTGATTTATTTTCCCTCTCCTGTTCTTTTCATTTTTACAGCTGTTTTGTCACTCTGAATGCAATCTTTAAAAAAATATTGGCAAAACAAAAATCTTTGATTTTCCAATATTGCATGCACTACATCCCAAATTTAAAAAAAAAGAAAAGAAAAAGCCTCACCATATTTCTGCCTGATCTCATCATGCCTCAACTGCATTTCGTTTCTCCTATAATGGAAAGAAACACAATGAAAGATTAAATGTTAGACAATAGATTTGTCATATTCAGTGTTTGAATTATGAATTGTGGATCCACACAAGGTACAATTGAAACATGGTCACTGCATCAACCAAGACTCAGTGTCACTAGTTTCTTTGAATCTAATTGATTCAAGCAATATTATTAATAAAATCTAGACCAAAATAAGTAGTAGTAGTAGTAGACTAAACAGGCAGGTTTATTGACATAAATTCAATATGCTGCCCAAACGTATGTTTGTACACTGTTCAATCACTTTTTCAGTTTTCATAGCCTTAGAATGAGCCTTATATGTACATAAGCCAAGGGCCTTGTTTTACAAATAGCTGCGTGAGTGAACAAACAGCCAGAGTACACATTTTGAGTTGAAAGCTCTACAAAATGGAAGAAGAAAGACATCTTTTCTGGTATATAAAGGCCACCGTAGTTCCTTAAAGCACTTGGGAAAGAGAGGGGTGAGCAGTGGAGTCCTCCCTTTGTTACAATCTGCACTCTCTCCATTAGATGTCACCAGTTCTAACACACTGGACCTTTAAAATGTGAGGTCAATGCTTTTGTGTACGGGTTTGTATGATCAAGTTTGCATATGCCAGACGCCCACATTTACCTTGCTTTCTGACGAGCCTTCCTTGCATGCGTTTGTCGCTCCACCTTTGCATCTTCTCTCTTGGTTCTGGGATATAAGATGATGTTATATGGATATTTATCGTAAGATTATATTTGGTTTAGTCTAAATTACAATATATGTGACAGAAGTGACTCAAGTTTAATGTGTTTATAGTAAATAAGTCTGCCCTCTTAAAATGTTACATGTTAACTAAATTAGCACAGAAAGAGCAGAGTTATTTCTAGAGTTACACTGAAGTCACGAATTCTGGCAGGCTTTTGGAGATGGCCGTATCAGCCTGGCCTTGCAGAGAAACAGTTCATTGTGTTCCTCCTCCTCTGTCTCCTCCTCCCACCTTCCACACTGAACCATATTTCAGAGCCAGCACCTCATGTGACTTTATGCTTACCCAATTCTTTCACATTTGCAACAGCAGAAGCAGCAAATGAGAATGGCGATGACAATGACGCCAGCCAGCACTGACATAGTGATGATCAGAATCTGGAAGTTGACTGTATCAAAGGCAGACACAAAGAAGAAGTTTACACAGTTTTCAGATTGGGTAAATAAGGGATTTTACAGTTTCCCATGGCTTATATTAGATTCGACTTTATTGCTGGGGAAAAGGGGAAAAGTGCCAAATACAAAATATAGATAAAATACCCAATGAAATAAGATTAAAATAGGAATATAAACATATCAGAGATTGAGAAAAAAATTCAAAACTATTATTAATATAATTAATTAATATATTATTATAATCAAAATATTTCCATAATATAAAATAAACAACTTTCACTGCAGAGAGTAAATGAAAAAGTGCAGTGGCATAGGCTTTTTGCACAGATGTTTCGCTGCTCTACACTGTTCTACATTGTACTTGTGTTGCACAGTCTGACGCTCTAGGGCTTGGTGACATCTTCAGATATTTCAGATACATATGTGATATCATGTAATCAAGGCCAAAGTGGCAAATCCTAAGGAGAATCATTGTAAAACTTGCCATTCATTAAAAAAAAAAAAAAACAAGTTAAAACAGCAACATATCTGATTCCATCTAAAGATTTGAAAATTCTTACCCCAGCAAACCCCCCATCGTGCATCAGTCAAAGGACACACGCTGCTGGGCGGCAGGATGTTCCTCACCGGGTAGTCAATGCATTGTTGGGTCGGTCTGCACCACAAACACTGCAACGCACGCAACAACAAACGCTGATGAATATCAGAAGACAACAGTGGACGGCTGCATTTGCATTTGCATCAAGCTAAACTTACAGACACATTTCCCAAACATTCTTCACAGCTGGTGTTGGATCTTTGACCACAAGGAACTGAAAATGACACAAGTGTAAGCAATAAAGCTTTAAAGTCTACTTCACTTTTATTTTGTAGGTTCAACAGCTCTATAAATGCAGTTACAAGACAGAGAAATAAAACAAAAGTATGCGATCAAACATGACCAGGGGTTTAATCCTCTGTGCAAAGAGACACAGATCAACACTTTTCCCACAAGACGGAATCTACAGTAAAGTTTGCTTCCTAATAGAATTCAGCAACTAAAACAAAAAGGGTCATAACATAAATAAAGATGAGTACCTATGCCCATTTTGAAACTCTCAGTTGCATGGCATCATCCAATCCTGCCAAGTATTTACAGCCAGAGCACTGAGGTCAACAAACCATTTGTTCTCTAACATTCCTACATCCAGGATCACAAAACTGTGGTGATAGATCCTTGTGAGTGGCAGATTCTACGCAGCAGAACAGCCTAATCTTCATGTGAGAACTACCCTGAACACAACAGACGTCTTTTAATGTTTTGTCGTTTACCTTAATTCATTTATTTATTCCAAATTTACATTTTAGGAATTGATGTTATATAGGTTTATATAGGTTGCGCAGCAACGTGGACAACTAAGGTTGCTTAAAACGTGCTAAAACTTAACTTAACTTGAATTAACGTGTAGTACGAGTCGAAAATGCCTTTTCTGCCGGGCGTCATGTGACAGCCTTCTGACCTGAGCCACAGCAGCAAAGCAGAAGACTTACCCGGAGTTGGAGACGGAGACGCGGTCGGCGTTTGCGCCTGTGAGCTCAGTAAAACGGCGCACAGAGTGAGGAAGACAAAGGAAGCAGCTGCGTCTGAAGCCCTGCGGCCCCCGGACATCTTGAGAAGAGGTGGAACCAACGAGAGCACGGACATTTGGAGAGAAGTGTTTCTGGAGTCACGCTGAAGGCTGGACTCGCGGTTTACGAGCGGGCTGACGTGACGTCACAAACAGCTGACGCTTGTTGACATGAAAACAGCTGCAAAGCGCAAACATCTGTGTGTTCACGATTGAATGAATTCATCTGGATTTATTTTTTTGGAATTTAATTTGAATTAAAGAAGGGGGAGTGTTTTGTTTATTTTAAGAAAAAGGTATATGGACAAACAACATGTTTACTTTTAAATGGTCGAAAAATATAGATATATATTAACACAAATTGCATTGTACGGTTCTTTATGAATCACTGGACCATATGTTGATGATATATACACTATATGGAAAAAAAAAGCATTTGGCCACACTTCAGGTTTTCCAATCAGACTTTGGTCCAGACCCCTTACGAAGGGCAACAGGACTGACTGCCCTTTTCTATTCCAACATGACTGTGCCCCAGTGCAAAGCAAGGACTGTCAAGACATGGTTTGATGAGTTTGGTGTGGAAGAACCTGACTGGCCCGCACAGAGCTGTGACCTCAACCCTATCAAACACCTTTGGGATGAACCGGAACAGAGACTGTGAACCAAGTCTTCCAGTCCAACATCAGTGCCTGACCCCATCAATGCTCTACAGAATGAATAGGCATGGATTCAAAATGCTTAGCAAAGTCTTTCAAGAAGAATGGAAGCGGTTATAGCTGCAAAAAGGATGCCAACTCCATATTAAAGTACTGTATGCATATTTGAATACGTCATTACAGTCCCTATTTGTGGAGTGGTCATGTGTCAGAATACTTTTGTCCATAAAGTGTATGTATTATGATTATGATGTATTTTATGAATACATTGAATACGTTTGCTGTATTCATACAAGACTTTATGCTATTATTTATGACTTCATAGTAAACCATTCATTACTGCTTATATTATACTGGCAATTGATGGAATAAGTACACATGGTACATATAGTTTATAACTGAAGCTTGTTGTTAAAAAAAACAACAAAACTTTTATTATTATTATTATCACTACATATTGTGTACCAGGTAATCCATGTAATACCATGTGATCAGAGTGGAGCTGAGGAATTTTGATTGGAATGCATAGAAAATGAAACAAATAATAATAATAATAATTAGAGTCACCTAATCTCTTGCTCCATATTAATCTGCACCAGTGTCTGAAGTATATGTGAGGAAGAGGAGGATGATGAGAGAACAAATTATGTGATTGGGAATAAATCTGCCCCCTGTGAAAAGTCCATAGCTGACTTTGCTTGGCCTCTTTACACCACTGTGTTTTAACATTTTTGAAATAATGGCATTACTTTGAGAGCTCAAGATTCTTTCGGGTGGTATAAAAAGCTTGAGAACCACTGGTCTAGTCCAACATAAGACACAACAAAATATGAGATACTCATAACAAACATACATATTTGATATTTGAAATACAATAATTTATTAAAGCATCTTTAAGTTCTTATAGAAAACATTTTCTGATTTTTTTTTTCTTCTTCAAAACAATCAGAAGTCTGAGAAATACAGTCATCCTCAGTGACAACATCAGTCTCTGGTGTGGCCGCCGGCAGCTGACCAGAATGCCTAAGTGAGTATGATCGGAGCAGTGGAAGACAGTGATGCAATATGAGGTAAATACTAAGCTCATTAAGTTTGGATTATGTGATGATTCAAGTGAAATTTACTGTAGGCTGATTGGCTTAAACTTGAATCGTTTGTATTCACTTACAGTGGCCTTGAACAGGAAATGTCCTCTGCTTAGTGAGGCTGAAGGGAACTGAGCATGTCGGTTGCTGAAGACAAAACATTTAGGTTATTTCAGTTTGACAAAAGTTCAGGAACAGGGTTTAAAAACTGGGGAAATCACTTGTAACTCATGGACAACCGTTCTATTTCAAAATCTTCCCTGAATGCACATATAAGAAAGTACTATAAACTGCATCATTATATTTCCAGCACACAGTTCATTCCTCTGAGCATATTCTCCCACTTATACTTCAATAAATAGGAATTCCACCCTCACATGGCCTTTGACACAAAAGCAACTGTTTCAGACACTGTTCAGAAAATATCACGCCTGCCTCTTACAGCACATCAGTTTCAGCTACAAAAAAGTTTTAAAGACAAACTCTCAACTCAGTACACATGAAATTGAGTATTCTAGACCAGAGGACATAGTACTTCCACTGTTTTTTGTTCTGTGGCCTTTTTAATGTTTTACTGCAATGTTTAACATGTTGTATCTCCACTGATGCATTGGCTGTTCCAACTGAGTTTCTGTGTTTGCTGCATTTATAACTTGTTCATACATTTTATTTTACTGTTTGAGATTTGTTTGAGACAGTAACGGCCACTGCCACTACAAGACACTACAAGCAAGACTCCAAAATCTATGCTCTGTTCCTGAAAGGCCACATTTTTACTTGAACATTTAATCCAGATTAAATAACTGGAATTAAAAACTTAAGTAAGGCAAGATGAGGGAGGTGATCTCCCTGGGAGGATGTAATTTATATTACACACTGACCTGAGGGAATCTCCGTTCAGGAGAACATTCATTACATAGGGCTTAAAAACATTTAAAGGGTAAATGTTTGCCACTGCAACACATTCTTTTACACAGTTTGAGATAAAGGCCTGGCAGAACGTCTTTCAGGTTCTGGATCATATTACATCATAAATGTGGTTGTGAATGTATCTTGAATAATTTTTTTTTTTGGTTGAAAAAGGGCACGTCAGCTCTTTAAGCTGTTTTTATATATTAAAATAAAACAGATACCTGAATTGCTTTTCAAGTAAAATGAAAGAAATGACCAGTGTAACTAAGGAGAGTAGCAGGTTTGGAGACTGCATGAAGGGAGGCAACACTTATAATGTAAAGCTTATAATGGCATGTTACTTAGTGTCCTCACACTTGCCACAAATAGTAAAGTTAACAACAGTCTCTTTAGAAAAGAATCATTGTGGATGCAATTTGACTGTGTTCAGAGGAAACAGTTCCTGTGAAAGGAATTTGTTCATCCTCTCAGTTATCTACTCTCCACTCCTTTTCTGTCGTCATTGCTAAGTTCTTGTTTCCCATACAGTCAATCATCTGATCCAGTTGGTTCCATAACTGGAGACAGACTTCACACTGCAGCGTTTCTTCACAATCATATTTATGTAGGCTTTCATAATCTTCGTGATCTCTCCAACCTGGAAATGTAACGATAAAATGCACAGTCAAAAAGAGCGACGTGACAAAACAGCAAAAAATGCAACAAAGTCTGCTGCTCGACTTTATGCTGTCACAAACAAAATGTACACTTATGCATAAAACTGTGTACCTGTGGCGTTTCAAAAAACATTTCTCGCTCATCCACGGTGACCTTAAATGTGCAGGGTTGCGGAGCACCAAAGAAGATGATGTGTTCATATGGGAATGTCTCCAGAGGTTTGGGTTCTCCTCTCTTGTAGATGGACACATTCTCAGCACTCACACTCAACCAGAGATCATGAGGGAAGCCTCCTTCTTTGCACTGCACAGATGGAAAAGTTGGAGCAGCATTATTCACTGTACGATCATTTTTAAGGCCCCCTGTAGACAGACCTTGCAGATTGGGTACTTTACACTGTAATGTGTTTTGTGTCTATTAGTCGATTACTTCATATCAGTGTTGCTGTGTATTAATGTGTGTACATTACTGTGTGTTTTTATGTGTCAATCCTGTTAGCCAGGGACGATAGATAGAAAGGAAACCCATAGTTACAATCGGGCACATTTACATTTCAATGTTTATTAATGTGTATTGTTCCTATTTTCATATTTATACAGATAAATAAATGGCTGATGTTTCAGCAATGCCCTTTGCCATCAAATTAGTATTCATTAAAGACTGTGATGATTAAGTGTTCATTTTTTTTTTTAGAGTTTCCCACACTGAGGTAGGCAGATTTTAAATAAATTATATTGAATATATAAAAGAATTCAGTGTGTCCTGGTATCAAACTTAAGTCATGATCAAGGTCTAAACAAACTTACCTCAACATCAAACAGTGTGGATCCATATCCCTGCCACTCTTTGATGATGGTCATGTATTTGAGCATAGCCTGATGCTGATCCAGACCTGTGAGGCGAGACCACTTCTCCGTGATACTTGCTCTAGTTGCAGACATTTCTTCCTTGATCCACATCTCCAACATCTGCTCCTCCTCCATGCGCTGCTTTTTCATTGAGCCTGACTTCAGCCCCCGACGCAGCGTCCCTTCTAGGAAGCTCGTCCTCCGACGCTCCAGAGTTTGGCCCGACCCTGAACCAGACCCCGACCCTGAGGCTCCGCCCACCTTGGTAAACTGCAGAATGCGAGTGCGCAGGCGCCCCAAGGGGTAGACGTTTTCCAGGCTCCAGGAGGTGACCCGAACTTTGTCTCCGTACAGAAACTGCAGGCGTAGAGCAGCCAGGTGCTGCAGGGTCTCCTCCCGGGCAGGAAAGTGGCCTCTGGTCAAACTTTCATGAGCCTGAAGGAGCAAATTTTAACATTTACTGCAACACGTGAGTAAAATTAACTCTCGGTAAAGTCTAATACAATGAGTAAAACACACCTGCTCAAACATAAAGGCAAACTCCACTCCTTCTTTAGGCATGCTCTCCACGTCCAGGAAGCAGTAGAGTTTGAAATAAAGTTTCCACTGGCCTTCATCCTCAGCTTCTTCACTGCCAGCCAGTCTGGTGGGAAAGTTAAAACTCTGTCACTTTCACATCTCATTATCATGTCCTGAAAACCTGTAAAGATGCTGGACCATGACATCTAAATCACAAACATATCATAAAACACAACTTAAAAAAAGAAAATAATCCTCATAATCAATAAGTTTAACAGACCTTTCGAATTTTGCCAAAACATCAGCCACGAGGACCCTGCTTTCCACAGCCCTATCAATTGTGTTGTTGTGTTCAAAGAGAGCAAACATGTTGCGACTGTCCTCCATGGCCAGACCTCTGATGAGTTTCTCAACCACCTGAGCAAAACAAGGTACCAAATCAATAATCACCTAATCAACATTTATGTAAATTAGGAAAAAGATCAACCAAGCAAATAACTGTGCCACTACAGCATATTTACCTCTCCAGCAGTTGTGTGTGAGTTGATGGAGATTTTGCAGGAGCCTCCTCCATGACAGTACACTGTCGTCGTCATTTCCTGTCTGGTGAGCAGTGCCATGATTTCTTCTTGGCAGGGAACAAACTCTCTGGTTTTGGTTTTCTTCAGAGATTCACCGATGAAATGAGCAAACATCTCAATCTCTGTACTAGGGAACAGCTCCTTAATCCTAAAAATAGCCAGTAAAGACAAAAGACAGTGAAGTGGAGTTTCAGCCATCTGCCCTATCTTATGATGGGACTGTCAGGAAAAAAAGGTCACGTGTGTAAATGCAGCCTGTACCTTTTCAGGTGAAACTTGAGGTAGCGTAGGATGCCTCGGCTGGGCAGAAAGGTGCAGCTCATGCAGGTCAGGAGGTGCCAATGGGCACGATTGGCAGGACTGTTGGGGTGTGGGACGTGATTGGTTTGTTTGATCAGCTGACAGTAAACCTCATCTCTTAATGGCCTCAAGTCTTGGCAGGTCTGTAGGATTCCCTGGATGATTGGCACGGGATCAGAAACTGCCTCCATCTCTTGTAGTGAGTTGAAAATTTTCACAGCCTCATCCTGCAGGCTGGTATAACCCTTTTCCTTTTGCACTGGGAAAGAGAACAAACAGAAAGGTATGCTCATATAAATATTTTTATATTTAAAGTTCTTAAATGTACTTAGGTATTAACATATTATATATCATAATATATCAATGTGCATTAGAGCAATCTTCTTTAAGTTACACTGATGTTTCATTGATTTATTTCAAGTGCACATACATAGCATTTCACTGAAAACCTCCTTTTCAAGAAATTTGTGTTCTCTTGAGCTCGTGAGTTTTTATGTCTTAAAGATATACATAAATAGACACTGTGTTTTGGAAGACACCACAATGCAATGAAGATATTACCTGCAATACAAATTTAATGAACTGAAAATATACAGTTTATAGAGGCACTAGTTCCAACAAAGAATCTGGTTCACTCCAGGAAACTAACGTGTCAGAATCAACAGAAATCAACAGGAGCAGATGCTGTCAAGAACACCTACAGTGGACACTGACATCCCCATAGGGAAGAGGTAGAAGAGGAGAGTGCAAAGGATGCTGGGTATATCTCAGGATGGGGTTCCTCCAATATGTCTGCTCCACAGCCTCCACATTCAGACTGCTCTCCTTAAATGACAGAAAACTGCATCAGTAATATTTATACAGGAAACTATTTTTGCAAAGTATTTTGAAATAAGTGAAGGTTTGTGTGTTAAAGTCAGATTGGAAAAATGTCAAAGAAGCAATATCAGTAATGAATTATCACAGTGAAACAGCTGAGGGAAACTCGGAAAACAAAATAGTTTTAAGGTGAACAAAGCTAAGACTTAAAGAGAACCACGGCACACATGTAGTGAGTCCAAGTACCTCATTTTACTACTGTGTTTGCCCCTGCCAAAGGTTTGCAGGACTGAAAAGAATTCCCATTGCAATATCATTAATGCCCAGATGTTAATAAATGTTATGCAGAATTGATTATGAAAATAACTTGAATGAGACACATGCTGTACAAAATCTACACCCACACAGTAACATGGATCACAACAAAGGGAAACAATCAAATGAACATTGAAATACCTTGATGTCCCTGATCAGTTGCTGGGTTGGCGTTTCAATGGGAACTTTGCTGTCTATTGCTCCTTGTATGGCATTCGCCCACCTCATCGCTTCATTCAGCATTTTGGTGTAAAGTCGGTAAGAGTGCTTCCGCCCATGGACAATTATGTTCCAATAACCTGAATAAAAATAAACAAGGTAATTAGACTCAAAATAAATCACTGGAAGCACCTGAAATGTTTTAAAATGTATTTTTAAGAGAATGAATTGCCAACATATTTTTTGAAGGTCAAGTAGATCATGTTGAACCATGAACTGACCAGTGTCCTTGAAGACCTTCTCATCAGGCTGTGCCACAGAGCACAGACTGTTCAGGACCAAAGTTCCCAATTTGGAAGCGCTGCGATCTGATGACTTATAATAGTCCAGAGAGTTACTGGTGAGAACAAACCAGCGCTTCTTCAACTTCAGTGACGTGCTTTTAACCCCTGACTTCATCTCTTTGTGTAACCAGCCTGTAAGAATAAATTAAGGATTTGCACATCAGGTCCTGATAAAGATATTTAAATAAAAGCATATTCACCTATGACATTCTTTTTTAAATGTAGTTTCTTTGTGGTACAGAAACATATCAGCTCTTCATGGACCTAACCAGAGGAATCTTATGGCAAATACAAGTGCATAAATCAGCTGATGAATCCGCCGACTGACCTCTGACTAGAAACTCCTGTCCATCAACCCTTGAGTCTCCCTTAGATTTCTGCAGCAGGCCGATCCAGTGGTGCATCTCCTCAGGTGTGTCTGTGTTGCAGTGAATCACCCGGTTGGCCGTAATGATTACAAAGGAGTTTGGCCTGAAATTACACATCATACACATGATGTTCCACCACTGTGATGAATAGCATATGTGTTCATATTTCTGACAGTAGTTTAAAAGATTTAATCAGACATAGTTTGGGGTTCCTCACCTGTCTGGGTTGTCAGATGCACAGACAGAATCTATCAAGCCGACATCTAGTGTTCCCTGTACAGAAAATAAAAATAATTGAAATTGGAACCTGTTGTCAAGTTGGTGGGTGTATTTTAGCAATTTCATCACATTTTCTTAAATTAAGACTAATTTAGCATCATCACTATAAGATATATAGTAAATAATAATAAATATAATATATATAATAAATAATAAATATAATACCTAGGCAATTTTTAACAAGATGTAATTTATTTAATGATGATGATAAGATGGATTTACTTGGTGTAATGGATTCTTGATGGTAAGGTGAAGGAATGTAAATGGATGTTTCCACTACTGCATGGCTAATTTTAAATGTTGATGAATCACACTTCAGCCGATTGAGTTTCATGCTTTGTCGGTACTGGTGAAAAATGAATTTGAGGCTGGGGCCCCAGAAGTAAAGAGGTAAAATGACACTAACCACTGCATTCTTTGGGTTGGCCTGTTCATGGTGCATTTCCATGAGCTGCTCTGGACTGGCGCTGTGGACCCGACTCAGCACACTGAACCAACCACTGGATGGGGTCAAAGGGAGTTCAGGAAGTTAATGTTAGCCAACATGTAATTACACCATGAATTTCCATGGGCAACCACAAGGGGGAACTTCATTTCCACACATTACTTACACAAAAAGAGGATGCAAGTTTGAAGACTAATAACAAAAGAGACTCAAATATGGTTATGTCATACCTGGCATCCTCTGGTGACTCTGCATAGATGTGGTAGGTTCTCTCCTCAGTCACAATATTCAGTGCATTTTCCTTCTCATGATTGTCCACTATCTCCCTGCAGACAGACCAGGTATGAACCAAAACTGTGTGAATCTTAATTGTTCAGCAACTTAAGAAATAGTAATTTGGGACAAGAGAAAGGGTTTTTTTTAACCCTGCTGACTGAGAACAGGATCTTACTTGGCTGTGCGAATATCAATGGTTCCTTTCAGTTTTTCTTCAGTGTCATTCTCAAAGTACATGAGCTTTGTCTCCCGAAGAACGAACCAGCGCATCTTCCAGTTGCGTCGAGACAAGGTGGACATCCCCCCTCCTTTCTTATAAAGCCAGCCGGATTTTAGTGAATCCTGCTTGGCCCTAAACCACATGAAGGTCTCGTCCTTGAGCACACACCAGCGACGACGCCACGGGATCATCAGACCACCTAAAGGCAGGGAAGAGGCCGAGAGCAGAGGGAGAAGGAAAGGATGTTGAATTATGTCACTTCATATTATTTCTCAGTATGATGTTGGAGGCAAAAACAGACACACAACACACCTCCCACAGACCCACACACATACATTCATTCAATGGAAGCAACAACAACATTAAACTCAATATCACAAAGGTTTCACAAACCTCCTGCACTAAAATAGTGATAAAATAGTGATAAGAAAATAGTGATAAGGTACAAAGCATCTAGGCAAAGTATGGCATCTCCAAAACTAATATAACAACCATATGAGTTGTGTTCAGCTGTGCATTAATCATGTGCATGCCTGTTGGGCAGTGATTTGGTAAAGCCACTTACTCTTCATGTAGAGGTAGCCATGGAAGTATGGAGGCCCACTGCCATTCAGCAGATTCACTCTTCCATTGGAAACCTCCTCATCAGTGTCCACATAGCCATCATTGTCCTCGTCGCTGTCAATGAACTGAAACAAATAGACAAGCATTTATGATGAAAGAGGGACTTCAATGGAGCATAATAATAACACAATTATAACAATAATTAATAACAATAATTATATATATAAGCATGTGGTATTATGAGCTATCCAAATAAGCAACATTTAAAATATATCAAAACTAAGGGTTTTTTCCTAATTTCCTGAAGAGGGAGACTTCATTTTGCAAGAGAAGCACTTGTTTGCTAAAGTATCAGACCTGGCTGCCACAATCTGCTAATTAAAATAAGTCATCAAACTGGTTTATTTACAGCCACACACACTCTGATGTGCAAACAAACACTCTGCTTGTTCCCCTTTGACATTTTGCTGATCTGACGGTTAGGGCTGAGTTCTGCGTTTGACTTGCAGCACCTCGGAGCACATTTATATGTTCTGCAGCAGAGCCAAAACAAATAACCACAACAGTGTCTCACTGTTATTCCAACATGAGAGGATTTTGTGGGATGTACATACCCAGAGGTAAATCTAGGTGTGAACATCTGAAGTTATATTCTGATATGAAAATGGAAAATACATGAATGAAAGTTTAATTCAGCATATTTTTCTAGACTTATCTGCTGTTGCTCCAAATGATTAACCATTTGGATAAATTGGCTGTGAGCATGTTCTGTTCTCTCACCGAGTCTGAGCTGCCTCTGAAGGAGTCCAGGCTGTTTTGGGTGCAGGAGGATTTCCGTAGCACCTCCTCATCTGTGATGTGGCCATCGTTGGTACTGGCACCTGAGCTCCCATGAGCCTCCTCAAACTCCTCCTGATCATAGTCTGACTCTATGTCTGGCAGGTTTGATTGGGATGGCTCCCCATGGCATAGCTCCACATGTCCATTAGCAACCACAGGTAGTGGTGGAGGAGATGGTAAAGGGGTATGGGAATCTGTGAGAATGGCAGCATGAGTGAGTCCATTGGTGGTTAGTGGAGAGATCTTCCTCTGTGCAGGAGAAGAGCTCGAAGAAGGTGAGACCACTTGTCCCTCTGCAAATGCAGGCGGAGGCGGGGGGATACTTTGGAATACTTCCTTGTCCAGAGGAACTGTAGCCGGAGGTGGAAAGTCAGGCAGAGGAATACACTCGTCCTCAGCGTGGAAACCCTCATCCACCTCCTCTTCAGCCAGAGGGGCAGTGGATTCAGTTGGATCGTGGAGGTTCTCCTCACTTGAGAGGGATGGCTCCAAGCCGCCAAAGTCCAGCAGCTCCAGGAACTCAGTAGCAACACGGGAAGCTTCCTTCTCCAGTCTGTAGATCTCAGCATCCCTCATCTGACGTAACTCCTCGTGAGAGACATCTCCAAGGAGTGACACGCCATCTTCCTGTTGCTTCTGTAAACGCTCGATCTCCCTCTCCAGCCGCAGGATCTCCTCCATCTGACGGCTCTCTTCCTCTGAGGTGTGGCTGTGGGACAGAGTCTGAGACAATGCCTTCTGTACACAGGACAAGACAACAAAAACAAACAAAGTAAAATGCATAGTTCATATTTATTTCTGACCCAGTTTTATGTCATAGTTATTACAATAATACCTTATAATAATAATACCTTACCTTCTGACAAGCACCATTAACCAGTGAGTTCCTAAAGACAAAATAATAGTTTGTAGATACCAATTCTGTACATTAAAGGATGATAAAAGTCCCAAGATATTAATGAGCAATACTATACCTTTTCATATCTGCTGAAGATGCCATTTTCTCCTCTTCTATCTTCTCCCTTAGTCTCATCTCTTCCTGCCTCACTGACTCCTCCTCCACCCTCCTCCTCATCTCCTCCTCCTCTATCAGTCTCTGTTTTTCCTCCTCATCTCTCCTTCTCCTCTCCTCCTCCTGCCGTATCCTCTCTTCCTCCATTCTCCTCCTCTCCTTCTCCTCCTCTACTCGTCTCCGCTCCTCTTCTTCTTCTCTTTTTCTCCTCTCCTCTTCCTCCTGCTTCCGTTTCTCCTCCTTGAGTTGGCGATAGAGGGATCGGGCCACCTGGCCTCTGCGATGTTTCTGCAGAATGATGGAGGCCAAGCGCAGGCGCAGGAAAACACGTCTCCAAAAGTGAGCACGGTAGTTTTTCTGGATGGTGACAACACTGGACAGAACCTTTTTATATTGTTTCCTGGTGAGAAAATCAAACAAACACAGTTATATTCTGTCTAAAGTCTAGTCCCATAATTTAATCCAACATTATCTTCGTACATTGTGCATCAGCACAGACAAATATGCGATGTTGGACAGCTTCTCACGGTCTCCTTCAAACATCCATGGGCATTCTTTGTTTAAATAAACACACGGATAAGAAAGTCTGTACATTGTTCAGTGTTTACAATCTGATGAGTTTGTGCTCTTCCATTGTGGCCATGTGGGCTGTTGTGTTTGGGCTCGTGACTCAACCCCATTATCTAAACCCTGCACATAAAGTGAACAGGGACACACACACCACATGTGACTAGCAAAGGACCACACACAATGCTGTGACTCTCTGACCCTTGGCCTGGCCTAGTCTCCGTAATAATGACTCCATGGCCTCTGACTGTCCTCAGGACAGGCTCAGGCACAGATAATATTACAAATAATAACACAAAGGCTTTACTTGTGTCTTTGGGGAACTTCCTGTGCCTCTGTCTTCAGTGTGAGTGGCTATGAAGGGAAGGGAACCCACAACCTGAACGCTGTCATCAGCCCCATTATACTCTCCCAGCGGAGCCTTTCAGAAGACTGTATGTGACCTGATATACAGCCGCACACAGTTGGAGCATGGCTACATTACATACATAGAACACCATAATGATGGATGACCTGTCTGTCCGCTGGAGCAGAAGGGAAGACAGACAGCATCAGTGAGACTGCTGTTAATCTTCCATTGAATTAATGAACACTATTGATGTCACTGTCTCTGTTGAAATAATCCAACAAAAAGGACTAATATCAGCACATCATTCAACAAACTCATGAAAGACATGAAACAAGACTTGTACATTAGATGGAAATATAGTAATTTACTTTATTTTTCAGTGTAACACTTAAACTCACTATATCAATCATGTTTTAAACTATACCTGAAAATTTTTACTTGATAATGGCTTATGGATTGACACAACATCAACATCAAGTGCGGACAATTATACACAAGGCAGATTTTTTTTCTCAGTCCAGTGTTTATGATGTGACACAGTGGTGCACAAATAAACTGGGAATACTGTGAGCTCTTCCGTTTATTTGGCTGCACACAACACATGTTTAAAAAGGCTGACTAACTGGTGAGTCAGCACGAGTCAAGCATCGAGTGACACACATTTCATAAATGAGATGAAATAACTGCAAAGTTGCACTAATACTGTATCTAAACCCACATAATCCACATACTGCCAAGGTAACAATTCTACGACCCCTTGGTTCCCCATCCAAACATAAAAATGGGCCGCACACCGCTATTACAAAACAAACACTGACAACTGTCGCTGCCACTCAGCCCTTC
This sequence comes from Brachirus orientalis, assembly GCA_016785285.1. Taxonomy (NCBI): domain Eukaryota; kingdom Metazoa; phylum Chordata; class Actinopteri; order Pleuronectiformes; family Soleidae; genus Brachirus; species Brachirus orientalis. The sequence goes on along the minus strand of JAFBJR010019384.1, from coordinate 4,202,381 downwards.
ACCCCTCCTCCCTACTCCACCACTCACCTTGCCACATAGCTGAGGATGTGGGCGCGGATCACCATGCCAGCCCTGCGCCGCACCTCTTCCCTCTCTTTCTCCAGCCTTTGCTCCAGGGCCTCCTTCAAGAACACCTGTGGGACCAGCAGCGCCACGGCCGACAAGGAGCGATAGAAATAGAGACACAGAGAGGAAGGTTGGTGGAAAGCAGGAAAGGTATAGGTTAGTTCCTTTTTTTGGTAAAGGTATTAAAGAGGGCCCGCAGAGATGTAAGGACCCCCTGCTGTCTGTTGGCAGCAGCTTGTGCCCAGTGCAGAGGAAGCGGTGGTGCAGCTGAGGCTATCAGGCGAACTGCGCTCCAGGACTGCAGAGCAGAGCAGATGGGAAAAATGGCACAGGGACTGCAGCATTGCTGCTAATGCTGTTGCTGCTGCAGAGCCTCATTGTTTTCGTGCATCCTTCCTGAGCTTTTCTGCTGCTGTTGCGGCTTCTGCTGCTGCTACTGCTATGTTGGTAGCTCGACTGACGTGCAAAGGCAGAAAGGCACAGAGTGGGAGGGGAGAGGTAGGGAGAGGAGGGATGGAGGGATGAGGGGGAGGGATGGTGGCTGGTGTCCAGATAGCAAGCCACACCCCTCCTTGCTCTTATGAAGGAAGGGGGAAGAGTTTAGTTAACCCTTCCCTTGCACCTAGAGACTTTTTCCCAAGTCGGTATTACCTCTGTGAAAGATATGGCATCTTACGACTCCTCCTAAACTGAAAGGCGATCGATAATTGCAGTACATATTCAGCATTAACATTGCATCAGAAAAGATAATCAGATTTCGTCTGTCCTGCAGTGTTATCACAGGTGAACGGGTGTGCGATCCTGTCACAGTGTGTGTGTGTGTGTTTGAGTCACAGATGTTCACTAATCAAAGGCTCCCACAGCTGCAGCCCTGCCTGCGTCTGTAAAGTCTGTGAGAGGAGGAAGCTTCCTCTTCATCCACATCCTTCCCTCTTCTGTAAAACAAATGGCACACACTAACACACTAACACACACATGCACGCCATCCTTGCAACGTGACCCAAGCCCACTAATTCTGGGCACACACTTCCTCTGTACACAATCAGTTCACATATAATTACACACAGATTGTTTCTCCAAAGGGAAATTTAGACCCCCTCTGTCTCTCAGGCCCCCCAACACAACCCTCTGCCCAAAAAACATTGTGCTGCCATCAACAACACAAGCATATGCACAAGATGACACACGCTGAGCCACCTGGTGTGTTTTTTTGATTTTCTTTTGGAGAATGTGTTATAGATGCATTTTAAAGTGGGTAAATTATTCAGCCGAAGGTCAGCCATAAGGTTCCAAGTGTCGATCCTGGAAGCATAATGAAGTTTAAAACCTGCAATGGCATGTGCATATCAGTGCTTCCACATCCGATACTATATATTTATTTAGAACCATATGGTTCACATCAAACCTATTCAATGTCAATGCATATTTCACTCTGTCATGTGTGCAGCAGACACAATTCATAGTGTGCAACCCAGGTGGAGAACAACAAACTGTCCAACAAATCTGAAATATTTGAGTGATTTTTACAGCCTCAGAGGAACCGCAACTTAGAGCAGGAAGTAACAGTGGGACAAATGTGGATTTAGCTGATTTCAAGAAAGCCCATAAAAACATGTTTTATTTATATCCCCTCCCTCCTTCTCTCTCTTTCTCTGCAACATGGAGAGCATTTCTGCTGACTCCAACATGAAGCAGAGCTTTTGCTGTCGAGATTAAACAGGTCATTAAAAGGTAAATCATTCTCTAAGAGAGTAGGGGACTTTCCAGTGAGGGGAAATGACAGTTGTTCATGAAAGAATAAAAAAGAAACAGAGCTTCTAAACAACTGATAAGAGATTATAACATGTTAATAAACTTTTGGAGATGAATCCACAAGATGCTACTTAACATCTAACCTCTACTCAGCTGCAACATCTTAGCCTCCAGAAGTTGAGTTTATTAAATCAACAGCTAAGTGCCTCTTGAGAAGCTAACACCCTTCCAGCTAAAGAAGGCTTTCTTAAGATTACTGTTAGCCATCGTAATGGGCTACAGTTACAGTAACAGTTGTTGGTGTCAGGGTTTTTCTTTGGAGTTGTCATGTAACCCTGTGGTTGCCAACAGGCAAGCAGTAGATTGACCACAACCGGCCAGAGAAATCTTTGTGTCATGAGTCACAGTGGGGGCCATCCAAGCTGTGGCACACGTGGGAATGAAAAAAGGCTTGATTTCTGAGAAAGAAGTTGCACCAGAGGACACAAACCCGAACCAATCTCCAGTGAGAATCTAAAACAGACAATTCACCCGATCCCTCAACCTTCTCAACTGTGTTCTTGTCTGCTTGAAGCCTGCAACTCTATCCTGTCTGAGCGTGTGCACTTTTGTACTTGTATTAAACTCATTGATGGGGGGGGGGGGACATCAGTTCACAAAGGACTCACTGACCATTCTGGAGACAAAAGGCTCTCCCACAAAAAGTAAAAGATGAAAGTTTAAGGTTATAAGTTTATGGTTCATGTGAGGGATAAGGTTGAAGGCTGGGTAAAGGGTGGGGTTGGGCTGGGGTAGAGGGTGGTCATGGTTACTGTAAGTATCTAAGGCATGAATGTCAATGTAATGTACCTCATTGTGTGTGTGTGTACCTGGTATTCCTTATGTTGTGGGGACCTAAATCTGTTTACACAGTCATATTATGGGACATGTCTTCCTTATTGGGACAAAATTCAAGTCACCATAATGGAAATTGCTACATTTTAAAGTGAAGACATGGTTTAAAGTTAGGCTGAGGTTAAGGTTAGGTTAAAGTTAGTAATTATGGTGAAGATTAGAGTAAGTCTCCAGGAAATTAATGTAAGTCAACGCAATGTCCTCTGAAGTCATGGAAACCATAGTGTGTGTGTGTCTCAATGTGCATGTGTGTGCTTCACCTTTGTCTTTCCCAGTTGCCACTCTTTCTTGGTTTTGTCGTGAAGCAAGAGAAGCTCTGAGCACTTCTGTTTCTCATCGTCTGAAGGGATTTTGCTCTTCAGGATCATCTTGTACCTGTGGAAACACACAGACACACAAACACAACTTTCAGTGCAAAAATAAATACTTGATTATTTTTTTCACTGAGCTGTTTTACAGTAACAGTAGTTATTTTTACATGCATATACATATTTTTCATACCTGCTGTAAAAATCGTTAAAGGTTCTGCGAACAGGGAACCCAGCCCTGCGGATCTTCACGGTTTCCAGCATTCCAGAATATTTCAACTGGTTAAGTACGATATCAGGATCAAACTGGTTGGCCTTCTGTTGATGGTAGACGACAATACAACATGAGAACTAACATATTACTATACAGTAGAACTGCTGTTTTTGTCTGCATTTTACTTAGTATTTATTTTACTTGTGTTTTAGGGTATTTTAATGTTACTGTGCAGCACTTTGGGCAATTGTGTTGTTTTTTAAATGTGCTCTATAAATAAAGTGAAGTGGATTGGATTGGATATTAAAATAAAGTGTTCATATCTTTACTAGAATATGTTACTGTGCAACAATTAGGCACTGGAGGTTGACCTACACACAAAGACAATTTATGTCTTAGTGACTGAGTATATGTTCTCAGAATATGTCTGTCTGACCCCTCTGGTATGTGTTAGTGGAAGATATGGGACACCTGACCACTACAGGTAAACATAATCCTACACTGGTGAGTCAACACACCTATTCAAATGGTCTTACCACTGAGTCCAGTTAAACTTGAACTGAAAATCTAATTACCATAGTGAGCAGTATCATTTTACAGTAACACTTGGGTCAGAGCAAAAAAAACACACACCAACACAGAGAAACCTGAACAGTGTTGAGCAAGACCTTGCTGAACGGGTGGGAAGGCCTTTCTTTCTGGAATAATTAGATAGCATTGTCCAGAGGTATGTGTTACCACTGATCCCCAGGCCTGCTTATTATAGTGGATCTGTAATGTTGGCCACTTTACACCTCTACATAGGCTGTCCAATCACTCTTGAGGTCCACATGAAGGGCACACGGTGCTGGATAAGCCCCACACAAGACGAAAACATTCTCCAATGTGTCAGTCTAATAACAGGCTAATGCTACTATGCATGGAAACAGACATATATGGAAACAGAGGCACTTCCACACTTGCATATGCTTATGGTCATATAACACATATATAAGCATACACTCCTCTGAGCCCTGACCTCTGCTCTTCAGCAGAGGATTTAGGCAAGTGAAAGCGGTAAGAGTGGGTGCGTGCTAATCACACAAATAAATTGCATACACATACACTCACTGGAAATGTATTTATTTGGTACACCTGTTTGTTCAAGTTTGTTCATGCAATCCTCCAATCAGCCAATTATATTACATGGTTATGGTTGTTGAAATCAATGGGCTAGTAAAGTATTTCAGAAACTGCAGATCTACTAGGGTTTTCTTTTTTACATATGACCATCTCTATGGTTTATAGATATGGTCCAAAATGGTGACATATCCAGTGAGTGGCATGTGAATATACCTTGTTATAACAGTGAGAAGTTAGAGGAGAATGACTAGACTGGTTTGAGATTATATAAAGGGAACAGTAACGCAAATAATTACTGAATCAAGGTATACAGAAGACTGTGCCAAATGGCCACTGATTGAACGTGTGTTTGTGTAAACACACATTTTACTTCTTTAGGACCTTTTCGTGCATAAAATCTGACATTGGCAGGACTAGTAGTCCTCATTGAGACCACAATCTGGTCCTAATGAGGCAAAATTCTGAGGTTCTTGTTAAGGTTATATTAGGCAATAACTGGTAATGGTTAAGGTTATGGATATTGGTTTGTTTAGGCTCTCCAAATGAATGGAAGTCCGTGCAGTGTCGTAAGAAGAATAGCTGTGTTTGCATAGGACTGTACATGAAATCACATCAGAGAACTGCGCATGCAATCCTGTCATACTGTAGGCTTAACAGAGGCATGGCTTGTTTTGTCATGACCAGCAGAAGACAGGTGACTGAATGACATGCAGAGCAATGAGAGCAGGGGACAGATATGGAGAAACAGCAGAGAAACTGAGGTAGGTGCAAAGGAGGGAGGGAGGACGCCAGCCTCCATGCAAATAAGTAAGTGAGAAAGTGTGGAAAGACACAAGGGAGTGGGTGGTAGTGAGCAGGGAGAAGAGAACAATCACCACACTGTGTGTGAACATTAATAAGTACCTACCATATCACACTTCAAAACAACAAATTCACTTTGTCACACAGAAAAAAAGATACAGAATATGAACAAAACTAAAAATAATCCCAGTACCAAGACTAATGATAAAAGTGGGGATTTTGAAAGCGTTTATAGTCATGCAGCCAAGAATAGTGTGGGAAGAGAGGCTGATAAATCAGTGTCCTGCTGTGGTCTTATCTTGGCATTCCACTGATGCAGCCAGATCAGTGAAGCATCAGCCAAGCCGCTGCAGCTGGAGCAGCCTGCAGTGACTTCTGACCTTTGGTAAATACTATACTATACTTAAGTGGTAGGAATGTGCTGGTACACAGCCCTTTATTTCAATTAGTACAATGAGAGTATTTGCACCAAAGCAGAGTTGTGATGGTTTGTAAGTAGTGAAGAATTTGAATGTACTTTTGTAACGGAAAATGTATATGTCTTGCAGTAACATGTGCAATTACACTGCAAAATCACTTCTTACAGAGACTCATTAGAGCACAGAAGACTAAATATTAGCTTTGAGCAATGCAAGCTATGAATAGCACCAAGGAGGTTAACTTTGCAGGCTCTGACCTTGAAAAGACCTGGCATTTTATTTGTGCAATTTAACTTGCATGACTTACCTTGTCCATGTTTGGTTTGATGCAGCGTACAAAAAAGGGGTTGGAGGCACTTAGCGTGGCCATCAGGGAATGGAGAGAGTCCTACAACACAACAGCAAGGGGATAAAGATCAAGGCAGCAGAGATAAGATAAGATAAGATAAGATAAGATAAGATAAGATAAGATAAGATAAGATAAGATAAGATAAGATAAGATAAGATAAGATTGCAGTATTCCAAAGACACATTATTTGAAAAAGTATTATTGGCAAAATAACAGTAAAGAGTAAATTTACTTGGTTACTTCATATCTTTTACAGTCCACATTTAGCTCAAAAAACATAAACAAATGTAAAAAAAATACACATTAGCAGGAACTTTGAACCCTGTGGTCTATGTCAGCCTCACTCTCCTTGCTGCCTCAGACAGTCTGTCTCCAGCGAGGCCTGGCCTGGCAGAGCTGAGCGTGATTGGCCCTTGGTCGGCCCCTCTCTGCCCAGCCATCAACCCTAATCCCCCGGCTTTAGAAACTGTAGGCCAGGGCAGCCTGCCAAATCCTCCCTGTTTCTTCTCTTCACACGGCACTTACAACATGCTAAAGAACCCCCCCCCCCACTCAACCAAGCCTGGCTCACAACCACATATTTCACACACCTCATAGCACATAACAGACAGCATTCTCTTTCCCGCTCTGTCTTTCCATGAATTCTGCACTGGTTTTTTCCCTCTGTGACCCCACGCTCACATTCCCAAAGCCAAAATAACAAGCCCAGTGTTACGGGTTAAGTGATCATCATATGCAGCAGCACATGGGAGACAATTAATTTGTTGTCTGTGTGATGACACAATCATACAACCATGGGCGTTGAACTGAGAGTGATATTCAGTCTCACCCTGAACTGAGAGCTGACGGTGGGCTTGCGTCTGGCTGTGCCCATCTTTAGGGTCTCATCACCATTTCTGCTGCCAACGCGCTCAAAGAGGTCATAGATGAAGTCAAGTCTGTAGAGAGACAGTGCAGGACAGGGCATGAGACTGTGTGTGAACTGAATTGGTATGAACTCAGTGAGCAGAGGAGAATGTATAATACACACCTGCTGTCCTTGAGAATAAACAAGATGTCATCTCTGAAGGTGTCTCTGTTCTTCTCAAGAATCCCTCGCACATCGTAAAGCACCTAAGTAGGTAAACACAATGAAGTTATAAAACAATATCATAATACATGACATAATATCAATTTGTATGTCTTATTACGAAGGAAAAATGTATATTAGAACTACAGTATGTGTCTATAAACTGCAATATGGCATCTAATGTACTGGTGTGCTGTATAAGATATTATGAAATCACACCTGCTTTTACCTAACATTTATGAGCACAATAATACTGGTTAAATAATCAACTGACTGATTGAATGTGAGTGTACATAACAAATTTGCAGCTACTTGAGTAACAAGTTACGGTTCAGACCTGAATGAAAAATAATTTGTGTGTTAATCTTTTCATCATACAAACTTGAATATTTTCCCAGGAAAATATACATACACATGTCCACAGTATGGGACATGGAAAGGAAATGCAAGCATGTGAACAAAGACGGGGGGATGGCAAGCAAAGCCTGCGAGTGAGCCACTGACTTCGAGTTAATTCATTCACCTGTTGAGTTCTTTTCAGCCCTCATCTCATCTCTGCAACACTACATTCTTCTGCTCGCCCATTATGAAAATACACACTATAATCTGTGTCTGTGTGTGTGTATATATATGGACAGACAGAAAGAAAGAGAGATCATGTGTGGACCCAAACATGACAACACATACACGTTTAGAAATCAGACAAACAAATTACACTCCATTCCTCTTTCATTGGACAAATAGCTCCTTTGTCCAATTGGCTGTCTGTCACTTTCACCTTTGTTAACAAGAACGGTCTCATGGGTGTCACAGAGATTTGCATTTGTCAGAAAATTGGACTCAGTTTGGAAGGCAAAACCTTACAGGTGGTGGGTGCACTCGTCATGTATACAGTGGTCATTAAACCCACAGATAAAACTATGGAAAAGTCAACATTTACTGCATTGCTGTGACAGCACACAGATAATCAAATCTATGGGAGAATGTCACGACTCCCCCACTAAACTCACAGCACCGTTTCACATAACAGTGGCAGCTTTCAGGGGACTCAACGAACAACTGGCTGGCCTGCCTGTCTTCTCTGAAGTCATTAGCATAGACAGCCATGCCAGGCTTGTGACTGAGCTGCCATGCTCACACTGAGGAGACCTTGTCTAAGGCGGGCTTGATAAGGCCATTCTTTATAACAGAAAATCTGTCTACTCTTCCCCCACATCTAGTGCCTCCTGCCCTCTCCACTCTCCACATTCATTCTTGGTGGCACTTTCCTGGTTTCTTTTGCCATTCCATACTCTTCCACCAGGAGAATTTGCTGTTGAAGTGAAAGAAGCGGAAGCAAAGGATGACAAAGTAGACACTTCAGACCATCCAACAACCTCGTCACTTCATTCACTGTGTGTGTATGTCTGTGTATGTGTGTTGTCAATTACCTCTCCAGCATAGTGCTTGATGCCAAACTGGTGGTCGGTCACTCTGGGCTTCACATAGTACAGATTGGTCTGAGGTGAAAGTACAAAGACACCTCTAAATTTTAGAAAAGCCATACATGTCTTCTTAATTCGAAACAAATGATGAACACAGAGAACACTGAGTCTTGCATTAGTGGCTCAGAGGAAAACTGCAAGGTCAGCAACACATCTGCAACTCATGATTTTCACTATAAAACCAGTTTATGGAGGTTTTCAATTAGATTATGGTCATGCAGAGGCTTTGCTGACTTTTGGGTTTTGTAACACAAATGGTCTCATATTCAAAAATCAATAATTCAATTTAAAAAGAAAAATCAAATCAGTTGATTAGACAAAACAGAGATCCAGTGTGTAACATTCAGGAGCTTAGTCGCAGAAGTATGTTATATACTACTAAGTGTTTAAATGTCTTAAAAATAAAACTGTTTGGTTTACCTTTAAAAAGTGACTAAGTCTTTTATATTTTTTAGAAATATGTTTTGTATTTTGAAACAGAAGCTTACTGCACAAACTACAGTAAGAACAACATCCTTTCTGGTTCACCAAGGCCACCGTAGTTCCCTAATTTAACAGAAGAGTCCTCCATTTGTTACACTCTGCAGTCTCACTATTACATGTCACTAATTCTTACAAACCAGACATTAACAAAACTAAACTGGTAAATCAATTAATGAATAAACATAAACATACAACATAGTGGAAAAATTCATCACATTTGAGATACGCTCAAATTGGACATTCTTTATTAATAAAATTATTGATCAGTTTCATGTTAGATTCTGCCATAAAGGTGAAACAAAGAATCACGACTCCTCTGGCCATGACCTTAACACGTACCACATGGATGAGTTGTAAAGACAGACACCTTAGGGAGAGGTCAGACAGTAACTCTTCTGTTTTTTTTTTCCCATCAGACACAGAAATACCCGCTGGCTTTTCTAAGGAGACTCTTTTCTCTTGCACACAAAGGTGATCAGGCTCAGCGAAGGGCTGATCACATTACAATATTGTTGTGTTTGCATGTGAGGGCACTTAGGGGTGTGTACAAGTGCTACACAGACATTCAGTGCGGCACCAAAGGCAACAGGCGACAGCAGAGAGGTTTAACTCTTTGAGGCTGTGTGAGCTGGTGGGTGGCGAAGGCACCACCCCCAGGTGTTTAAGTAAAAGTACATGGATCACTTTTATGACTTTGCTAGCGTCTGCCTTGGAGGACAGCGTGTGCAATCACTTCTACATGTGTAAATGTTGAATGTCAGTGTTGATGTGTGCATGTGGACTCACTGCGTGTCGGCTGTGCAGTTTCTCCAAAAGAGTATAGTCTGTGCCTTTGGGGAAGCGACTCTCCTCATTGATAAGAGCCAACATGCCCAGTTTCTAAAGGGGAGACAGACAGAGGAGCAGAGTGAAACACATTGCAGTCATGATGGAACTAGTTATAATCCCACTGGGACCCATCTGGCAGCTTTTAGTATAACAATACATTCAGGAAACAGCACAGCAATTCATTCTGTTTGCTTTTGTATCCACAAAGAGAGGGTTCATTGTGTTTGGCACCAACAGCTTACTTTAAATTCCTACATGTACATAAAGTCACACTAATTTACATCAATCATCTGAAAGAGGGATACCAAGCAAAACCACAGAGTCTGTTATCAATACCTGGTTGGAGAGTAGTGTTTGCCTCCAGTAAAACTTCCAAGGTTGTGATTTTGACCCAGAAATTTCTCAAACACAGACCAACCTCAGTAGAGGCTCAGCTGTAACCACCATTACGACCAGAGTGATTAAAATAACACAACATTGTATTTATGCTTCAATTCTCCTATACCTCTAACCGCTGACTGGTCTACATTACTGTGCACGCAACATGCAAAATGAGGCTATGTAATGATAGAGTAGGGCGATGGGGGGGGTCAATGTAAGCTCAGTGTGGCGTCTGGGTCAGCATGCTTGGGCAGGTGGTTCGCGGTCTCTCCTGGTGGTGACTTAGCTCTTGGTTACCTTCTCTATGAGATCCAGACACTCTGCGTTATCCATCCAGTCTATAGCCTCCCACTGGATACCCTCCCTGTGAGGACACACAGACACGTACACGAACACAGACACACACACATTGTGTATATAAAAATATAAACAAACCAGGGAGACACAAGGGCTGCATTGTTCAGAATGAACATGTGATGAAATGAGCCATGTCCAGGCTGTTGGTCCATTAGATGACAAAACAACTGTCTGTGGGAGAAACTGAGCAGATTCCGTCTGGCAGTTTGCCTTTATCACTAGGAGCAGAGCCCACCTCCAACCTTATCTGTCCCTTGAACATTCACTGGCACATGCAAATCCTTTATTTTCAATGTATCCAGTAGCCAACAAACAAGCCTTATCTTTATATAGATGTCTTTATAAGGGGATCTGTTTTTTTGCTGCATCAACCACTTTTACCTGTTGTACTCCAGCTGTTCCAGTGAGAAGATGTGCTTGTTGAAATACTCCTGGAGTTTTTCGTTGGCATAGTTGATATTAAATTGTTCAAACCGGTTCACCTACAGGACAAGAAAAGAGCCATTGGTTTTACAGCTCATCTATAATTGTTTTATTCCAAAAAGACATGTTTGCAAACATGTTTTTTTCTGACTGAAAACAAAAGGAAGCACCCACAGGTTTCAGAAGTCAATTTCACTATTAAGTTCTTCGGCAGAATGATGGAATCATTTCTTGTACCCACCCGCCCCTGCACTGCTGCTGTACATATGCAAACGCTTTCTCAGTCAGGTCTGATAGTACAGTATTGTTTGACATAACCCGTTTTCAGATCACGACTCCAGGATAAGAATGATATTACATTGTTTCTTTCACAAAGATCAAACAAAGGCTAAAAAAACCATCAACAGCAACAAAAGAAAATCCCCAAACGTTGCATATGTTTTAAAATGCTCAGGTTTGGAATTCAAACCAGTGAAGGTATCTTGACCTTTTTGCAGATCTTACTTGCTCTTTGATGGAATTGTTTCTCTTCACTGTAACACTGTAATGATTTTAAAGCAGTGTCAGTGAACACACTTTCACACTTAATTATGCCTTTAAACCTTTTTTATCAGGTCCCTTTTTATCTTATGAACCAGATCCTTTATGATATCATATTCATCAGAACACAATCTTATTTATCAGAAAAATGTTTTTCTGATAAATAAGACTGTTCTGATGAATACGATATCATAAAGGTGTCATGTCCTTAAAGTAGCTGATGGCCTTATGATTTAAGAATGATTTAAGTTTTATTTATTTATTTTTCATTCTTACAAATTCCTCTGTCTAAAATAAATGATGGATGGTCCAAACCTGTCTTATGAGTTATGTAAAGACAGTCTTTACAACTTTCTCCACATAGCAACAGAAACTGTTCCAAAATCATTAACCTACAGTTTCAATAACATTGTGTTCCAGGACAGAACACATACACAGTTAACAGTAAAACTCTCACACTCCATTGATTATGTCCCTGAAAAAATCATGTGTTTGCTTCTGACAGAGAAAAATCTCCTACTGCAACACTCTCTTATTGTGAAAAGAAGCTGCGCATTAAATTCTGTGTGTGAACGTTCACCTCAAAGTTCTCAAAGCCAAAAATGTCCAGGATGCCAATCGACTTGAAGTTGTCATTTCCTTTAATCTTCTGGTTGATCCTCATTATGATCCACGAAAAACACTGAGAGTAAAGTGCCATGGCAACCGAGTCTCGCGAGTCCAATGCCTGCAAAATCAGGACATGAAAATATAATTTTAATGAAAATATATTTTAACTATTAAACTTCGCTGACTGTCTTGTGAACCCGAGAAACAGTAAATCACAAAATTTCATCAGTCCGATCAGATTTTTGTTGGGTTGAAGTTAGGATTATGCATTAACTCACTGAGCTATGAATAGGCTGTACAAATGAAAGTCAATGTGAGTCCTTAAAATGACAACTGCATGGACATGTGTGTGTGCTTGTAGTGTGTGAGTGTGTGCTTGCATGTGTGTACATGTTTTTACATGTATAGCTTTGTGGGGACCAAAAAACATACAAACCTATCTTTGTGGTCGACATTTTGACCTTGTGGGGACATTTTGTCTAGTCCCGATTATGTTACGATGTGGTTTTAGAGTTAGGGTTAGAGTTACGTTTAGGGTAGGGGTTAGTGTTAGGCACTGAGTTGTGATGGTTAAGGTTAAAGTAATGGGCTAAGGAATACATTATGTTTAATGATGTGTCCTCACTAAGATATAAAAAAAGGTTTGTGCGTTAGTGTGTGTCAAACCAAACAGTGGTTTGGAAACAAAGGTGTGTCATGTCAGAGTCTGTCTGCAGGTGAGACTGTTTTCACAACAGCCAGCGTCCTCTATCAGCTAAATATCTTAAGAATGATGCACAGCAACTCAGTGTTTGACATATTATTTAAAAAAACTGTAACAACAAGGACAAGCCATATGTGCTTTTGAAGAGGATTTCCTCCTCTAGTTTATTGGGACTCTCTTTAAAAAGCACTGAGGAGTCATAAAGTTTGGACATCTGAGTTATAACTTGGCGAAGTCAATCTGCTGAGGAATATCATGTGATAAAATCTGGAACAAGCTGTTAAAGGTCCTGTGTGTATCATTTAACAGGATTTACAGACATTGAATATACTCCCCAAAAGTACGCCAAATAAAAATTGTTTATTTCAAATAAGCAAATATGCCAAATTATATGTACTTTAGGCAAGGGCTTTCTCTCTGGAGGCTGCCATGTTGCACTATCGTGTCACTGCAGCAGCCCATACAAACGAATCAGCCACAGTGTGTAGCAGAAGCTATTCATACAAATGTAAACAAGCAACATCCTCTATGGCTTGAAAGACCACTATAGTTACATGTGTGGGAAAGAAAGGGGCTGAGCAGAGGACTCTTCTGTTTGTTACGAGAGATGGCATTTCCCAAGGCAGCTATAACTGCACTGGTTTTGCACTCCAAAAAAGGTTTTTAATTAAAAATTCTAAAAAAAAAAAAAAAAAAAACCTCCAGCTACCATGAAGTCAGGTTTCCAGCCAGACACCATCTGTGTTTGTACATAAAAAAGCTCAAGCTTGCCAGCTTTGCTTCCTCCACACTCATTGTGCTTGAATTAACAACAAAACAAGAATATGGCAGCATGTTTACTGTATTTGGGGCAACAATGCTCCTGGGCTTTTGAGTAATCAATCATGACCCGTCACCTCTTGCGACAGGCGGGTGTGAACGGAGCGGCTGGTGGCTCCAGGATCTCCGTCACACGGGTGAGAAGAATGCCTGTTTGTCCTGGACTCAGGGGGAGGAGGCGAGGGAGCTACTGCAGGCAGTGGTGGGGTAAGTGACTCTCTGTGAGAAGAAGCCATTCTTACCAACTCCAGGATTGAAATAATGAACTCTATTAAAGGACAAGCTGCTTCAAAGGCCGGGCAGAACGAGCAGCAGCAGGGTGACAGCACAGGGTCTTTGTCAGCCGATGAAAAGCTTTCTTGTGACTTTCATGCCCCTGTAATAATAGTAAAGGTCTGTTCTGCATATTGTCTGACATTTGTACATGTGAGTAGGCTGAAAGCTTGAACTGAGCCAAAAAGGGCTGTGTCGTGTGTCAGAGTTTTCCTGTGGCGCATGGTGAAAAGTTAAACACATGCAGATTAAGACTTAAAAAATGCGCACAACTGTGTCACACAGAGAGTGAGACACAGTTGTGGGTGAATTATTACACCAACAACCTTGGGTGTCTGACTGTGCTGCCTCCAAAGGAGAAGACTCTCGCTTCAGACCCAGTCATTGGCTCCATTGTGCTTTTGACTCAGATCACTATCATGATGGCTTTATTGTGCCAGGAATCTGGCAGACAAAAAGCAGGAAATGGCTGGGAGTCATGCAAGGGATCTGGAGAGGCATGTGGGGGAGAGAGAGAAGCACAGAAAGACTGTGTGTGTCACCACGGCAGTGGTGGGAGAGGAGTGAGGATGGCAGTTGACAAACAGGCATCTACTGTACAAACTGTACAAATGCTCGCCCCTAATTTCAAGATACTACATGGAATGATGAAGTAGGGAGAGCAGGATCGCTTTGTGTTGGGCGTATTCAATGAGGAGTGGAGGAGGGAGTGTTTCTGGATTTGTTGGTACCTGCTCCACAGTGAGTGGTGAGCAGATCTCCTCTCCTCTGAGGATCATGGAGCGTTGGGTCAAGACCTCAGACAGCTGAAAGCAGTCGAGGCCAAGCAGGTCACTGGCGTTGCTGACCACTGAAACACACACAGACATGGATATACACTTAATCGAGAGTTCAGGTGACTCCTATTGATGTCAAACAAACCGAAGTGACTGTGAACCTTCACAGGGAACTTCATTCTGTTTCTCTTCTACAGTCACTGTTCTTTGGAAAGGAGGTCAGACCTGGCAAACAAAGGAGCCTTGAGCTCATGTTACGGCCTGTTCACCGCTGTCTGCGAGTACAATGTCATTCAACTCAGGGGCATAAGGAAAACCGCAGAGAGGTCCAAAGTCAGAAGAGAATCTGCTGGTTTTCTACATTTAATTCCAGTTGAAAAACAAAAAATACATTTAACTGACTATAACCACTTGAACCCACATGTTCCATGTTTTCTGATATAATGTCACCAAACCGTAATAAAAATATTTTCTCTATTTCTCTCGCACACATATAAAGAATTAGAATCTAACACTGTTAGTCTCACTAAAGAGCTCATGTAGTTAAAAAGATTGGCCCAAAACCAATTGTTGGTTTACAAACAGAATAAGTACTTTCAGTTCCATTATAAGTTAAGAAGCTGAGACAATTTCCAAATTACCTTCTAGTGAAATCCAAACAGGTTTCTTGGGAAACTTGGGAAAATCAACAGATATTTTCTTAGAGTAACTGTTCAATTTGAACTCATTAATTCAGTTTAAAGAGTGATTTAACATCAGAGACATCCACGTATAGTCACATCCTAGAAAAAAAAAATGACATTTTCACTTGCTCCTCTAACCTACTTTAAATAAAAGATAAATTCATCCTTTGTAAATCTCACAGTGAGGAAATGTGCAATGTTATAGCAACATAGACAGTAAAATAGTAGTAATTAATTACAAACGAATTACAACAGAAAGAATTTACAAAAAATACAGTATTATATATTAGAAACAATTAAAAATAGAATCATATATATACAATGTAAACTGGGTCCGCACAAAATATAAAATACAAAGTGAACAAGTCTGTATTTTACATCGACTATATTTTGCATCAAATTGCATCGTTCTTACTAAAAAAAATTCCTAGTATTAAACTTAATCTTTGGAGCAGATAAAGTAAGTATGTGTGTCAAACTTTTGTTGCGGTCAGTCTAACACACCCTGAGTGGTAAATGTGTTGTCTGGACTATTATCATATATTAATGATTAATGATTCCTTGCCTTACCAGCTTTTGAAGTGATCTGAGCTCCACCAGCTGTCATGAACTCGATGTTGCCCAGCTGGAGAACAGCAGACAGCAACTTGAACACATCTCGGATCTCCTCCTCAGTGAACTCCATCACTTTTAGAGCCTCCTGCAACATGGAGTCAGACAACATGTTTCTATGTAATAAAGCATTAACCCTCTGAACACATTCTGTATGTCAAGTTAAGCTTTTGTTTTCAGGTATAAAACAATATAAATTAAAAAAAAAAGAAAGGCCTCAATCATGTTTCTCCCAGGCACAGCTTCCTAAAATGCAAGATAAACTCATAATTAAGATTATGGCGCCCTCTGGAGACAAAACAAAGTGCATACATACAAAAAAATTCAGCTGTTTTCTGCTTCTTTTCTTTACCATCACACTGTCAAAGAGCTGCTTGTCGTCCAGACTGCTGTCCTGCACACAGCCCGACTGGCTCAGGTAGTGATATGACTCTGGACCTTCAGACAGTAAGTACATGTCTGCAACGCACAGAAATGAACAGACATTGACAATTAGTGAAATGAATTTTTAAAAGTAAAAAAGACAGACCTTGTTAGATCTTTAACTTTATACTGTTCATCCTTCACTATACAAAGCATAGCAGTATGGACCCACTCTCACTCATTTTCTACCGCTTTATCCTCCACATGAGGGTTGTGGGGCGAGCTGGTGCCTAATCCCAGCTGACATAGGAGGAAAGGCATGGTACAGTCCATCACAGGGCCACATAGAGGCAAACAACCATCCACCCTCACATTCACACCTACGGGCAATTTAGAGTGTCCCATTGCCTAATACAGTATGAACCATTTAGACCAATAAGATGAGACAAAACTGATAGAGACAGAAGAGAACAAATAACCTTGCTATCCACCATTTACTATTATTTATCATTTAAAGATATTGAATAAGAAGAAAACTAAAAACAAACCTCTGTGGTCTTTGTCAGCTCCTGCTAAAAGTGCGTAGAAGATGTGATAGTTTCTCTCTCCAGGATTTTGTCGAACCACGCGATTCTTGGAAAGAATGATGATAATGATTAGAAGAAATGTGTATTTAGCTGATAACTTTGGTGCAACATATGAAACATTAGCTTGTCAGTGTTTCCACACTACACAACCTTACCTTTTCCAGCAAGTCTGATTACTTAAAGTCAAGGACAACAAAAAATTTCAGTGTCTTCAGAACAAAGATGCTGTAGAAATAAAATTCCTTTACTGAATATCTGGGTGAACTGCTGTAGGATACAGTCAATGATGCAGCCTCCATGAATGTTCCCATTTTGGGAAAAGTGGAGCTGGATGAACTTCCCAAAGCGACTGGAGTTGTTGTTGTACACAGTCTTCGCATTGCCAAATGCCTCCATGATGGGGCTGGAGAGAGACGACAGACAATGTTTCTCAGTTCTTTTTATGTTCTAATCTCTGACACTGGATTTAATTGTAATTCTAAATCGATTTAATTTTAATTTCCATTTTAATGCAGATCCAGATGCAGATCTGATATGTTTTCTGCAGCACTGATAAAAGCACATATTGCCGTTAGTCAAATGTGATGAAGAACGTGACATGATGAGCTCTTTGTGCACAATATACTAAAAAAAAAAAAAAAAAAAAAAAAAAAAAATCTACTGTATAAACACAACATCGTGGGAAAAACTAAAAAGGTGAAGGACCCAAAAATCTGCAAAACACCACAAATAATGATAAAGAAATTATGCCTTTAAAATGTCAGGTGTTGATTCTTCAGAAAGAATACTGAAAATCAAACAAAGAGTTGGAGGTAAGTGGTCAAAGAGTACCTGCTCTGGATGAGGGCCTGCTCCACCCTAGTGGTCCTCTCTGACAAAGGTGCGCCTGCTGACTTTTGACTCATCACAGAGAGAAACTTCAGCAACAGCTTGGTGCTCTCTGTCTTCCCTGCACCACTTTCCCCGCTGAAGATACAAAATATAAAGTCAGACAGACAAAAATTGATACAGTGATGATGACGGTATGTCACTTCACTTTAAACCAGATAGATCCCATGACATAATTCATGACATTAAGCCTCTCAGTCCTCACCTGATGAGAACACACTGGCTGTCATGCCTCTTCCACAGGCAGCGGTAACACTCATTGGCCACAGCAAAGATATGAGGAGGCAGCTCCCCCATCTGGTGTTTGCTGTACAGATCCACTGCAGTGCTGTCATAAAGTCCTGCTATCTGCTTATATGGATTTACCGCTGCTAGGATCGAACCTATGTTAGTCTGTCAGAAATGGAAAAAGTCGAGAACAGGTGAAGAGGAGGACAGAAATCACAAATGAAACATGACTAAGAAAATTGTATTTTACACCAGACTACTTTGAAATATTGCAGTGCACACAGAAACATCAGACTTTAGTATAAGACCTGCAGCACAGGTACGATTGAGTTCGTACCTGTCTCCTTCCATTGACTCTTTACCTGTAGTCTGTAATATTCTTCAACAACTACATTTGGCCTAATTCACACTAAGGATAGTTGTATTTTAGGATCCGGTTCTCCTGCTCGGGTAATGCACTTTGGGGAAATGTGGCTCACAAAAGTGTGTTTGTGGGTCATCATACTATTCTGTGTTGCTGTGATGAAATAAATGCTATGAGACTGATGAGATAGGATTTACAAATACAAAGTTACCATGTGTCTTTGGGCAATGATTATTTATAATAAAGCATAGATAGAGTTTCAAGGGAATCCCAGTGGATTTCTATCATGAAATCAATCTCATAACCAGGGTATGAGAAAATGCAACTCTGAGTGCCCTATTTTGTCATTGTTTTCTGTATTGCTTTTAATGATAATAATCGTTTCCCAAAATGTCCTCTGATAACATCCAGAAAATGTAAACACCAATGTGTTTAATTCGGCTGCAATCTGGTACATACAGTACAATGGCAAGAGAAACTTTCCTGAAGTTGCAAAACAAAACCTACATTTCTGTTTCCTGTTGATGTTTTTGATGGACGAGATAATTTTACTTCTAAATCTCAGTTCAGTTGAAACAGATATCACAGCAGACCCACAGATGTCAGGTACATCATGATGGTTCGGGGTAAATGTGAGACAGTGTGATGCCTTACATAGATGTTGTCTTTCTGGTAGCGCAGGAAAAGGTTGTGCATGATGGCAGCTTCATGCAGCTCTGCCAGTGTCGACATGTCCTCCACTCCATGGACACTGCTGGGGTGCATGGCGTACACTGTTTCTCTGTTCAGCTCCACCTTCTGTAGGTAGATCACCTGTAAAAACACACAGTTTCTGGTTTGAGTCTGCCCTATGTTGTTTACCACTGAACTGATATTTCAGGGCTTCAAAATGCTGCTGTGAATGTGAACTGTACAGTAAACTGCACCTCACTTTTTGGGCTCCCTGTCATAGATGAGACAGGCAGCTGACACCAAGAGGCCTCAAGGTTCGAACAGATAGACAAGCTTACACAGATACAGCTGGTACATACAGCTGGTGCAACGTCAGTCACTCCACTGTGACCACAGCGCATGAATGCAACGCTGACAGGCAAATTCAGGAGAAGACACAGGAATCACTGAGGTTGAAGTGACAGACTGAATCCCTGACGAGTGCCTGCTTGTGCAAACCCCTGTCTGATACATGTCTGGACATCTCTAAGAGATGTGTTCAGTTCACTTTATAGTGTATCACATGCCACATTCCTGCAACAAGGTTAAATATTTGCATTTTTTAAGTCAATGTGATGACTGGAGATGTCCTCATTTCGCCTTTCAATGCCCATCTTTATAAAGGTTGCACAATATTAGGCCACTGTGATGATATGGATTGGAATAACCAAATACTCAAAGGGACAGAGTGTAAAATGTAGGTGGGATTATTTTCAATTGGCAGAAATTAAAAACAAAAGAATTATACTACCCAACGACCCCAACCCGACACACACACACGCAATTCCTCTGCCTACTCAGTAGCTGCGGTATGAGGGGTGATTTAGGGGATTTTTAAGAAGAGTAAAGTGTGCAAAGGCACCATAATGGGAAAAAACAATACAAAACCAATTATCTATCCTATGGTAAGTTGTTTTTGCAAACTGCACTATCTTCTCTAGAGAGTTGACTTGAAATGGATCAAGGGGCAGCAAGTGAGAAAGATGTAGAATGCAATGAGACTCACCAGTGTCTCAGAGTGAAAGAGAATAACAGGCAGAGACAGACTCTCTGGCTATCACAGCTCTAATGGATGAGCCACGAGATAAAAGAACAGGCTGAGAACTGTGTTGGTCACTTGATGGGAAGCAGTGTTTTAGATCAATACTGATGGAGGACGGGCTGGGGCTGTGGTGTCCCACTGCATTACTGCTGGCCCTTTGGGCATTTCTGGGTTTCAGACATTTGCTGAGTCGGCACAGCGGAGCTGCTGGGACTCTGTGGGAGCTGCTCAAAGAGTGACATGAAGGTGATGGTTTGAAAGGGTTAAGTCGATTTATTTTAGGTAAAACCAAAGAAGGACACCAGTATATTTTTCATATTGGACAAATAGTGTTTTTAAACAGAAGACTTGATAAAGTTCAAATGCTCAAACACTGAGATTGTTCAGATCATCCTCTTTGGGTTCACACTACGAGAGAGACACTTACAAATTGTCATTTGACCAATTGTTAATATGGAGTTATTGATTAGCACAGCTTTAACACAGTCAGTGGCTTCAAAAGAAAACCTCAAGACCATCCATTAGTGACTCTGATGTCACTTTAGGGACACTTTGGTGCTGACATCCACTCTTGTTAACATCCAAACCAAATATAGTCCAATTATTTAATAGGAGATAAACAATGTACACTGCATGACTAAAAAAAACATCCACTATGTTATAATGCATGTGTGTCTCACCCTGTACATTATTTCTCTGAAAAAGATTACATTGTATGATTGCTAAACAGTTTAGGGAAAGTATCTACAATTTGCTGTTTCACATTGCAATTAGGGCTTCAGTTAATGATTATTAACTCGATAAATCGAGTAATGGTTTGGTCTGTAAAATGTCAGACGATGTTGAATGATATTGATCGGTGTTTCAAAATTTCTTTGTTATTTGGAGCAAAAAAAAGAGAAAATATTCACATTCAAGAAGCTGAAAAATCAGAAAAAAAGGAGCCCTAACTGCAATTCCAATTTGAAGATGATTAACTGTTTAGCCCAACACTACTGTGCATGTAAAAGGATATTAAATGACTACAAGAGGGCGTACACTGAGACAAAAGCACAATAACAATGCAGTCATCAGTGATACAATATTTCTTGGTATTATAGTGGACAGGCCATTTCTTTAGGGAGAAAAGCAACATGTGCACTGATGTCATCCTTTGAGCAGAAGCTTTACAGATGTCCAGATGTCCCTGAACATTTGTCTTTAACCCCACCCTCTCTTCACCAGGCAAAGCCTAACGGACTAATAATTTAAACGAGCTTTTCACTTGTTTTACATCCTCAATCACCATTATCATTTCCTTCTCAATTACATCAGTCACTTAATCACCACCTGAACACAGTGTTGCAGTTGATTTATGATCATGTAAAACACATAAAAATATTTTCTCTCTTATACTGCAGGAATGTTCAGTGCTTGTGTTCTACCTTTCATTAAATAAACTGGAATCTCCCTCACTTTCACTATGTGACACAGAGTGAGAGAACCAATCAACTAAACCTCACAGATATGGGATACGTCTCTTGCGATTGTTGCATTCTTCACATTCTCCAAGCACAAGTTCAAAGTTGCACTGACATGGGAATCTAAGATAACAAAAGATAACAAACACATTGGAGAGGCTGCAAGACAAGATTAAATTCTCATTTTCACCCCAGGCTACACAGGAGGAAAACAAATATAGCCAAACACAAAATGCTGTGAACTTGGGAATCACCTTTTTTTTGTTCACAGAAAAAATAGAACGTGCCTCTGAGGAGAGGATTTTTGGTTCTTTTTAGAAAAACAAAAAACAAGACTGTGTCGATTCACTTTGTGTTTGTTTTTGTAAGATCTTTGTTTTTCATCTACCTCACATAATGTACTGTTCAGATTTCAACCAGACTTAGGGACTTTTTTATGCCTAAACCATCAGATATGCTCTGAAGAGAAAACTGAGCTGGAGTTTGCATCATCAAAAGAGGTTTCACATTCTTCTGCTTTACCACACTGAAGTGTTTTATTGTTTGGTCTCATTCCTGTGAGATAAGCCACAAAGCTTTACATTTTATACTTATTATTTCATCTATATAATCTACCTACTAAATAACATCCCATAGACATTGGCAAAAGGAATCTTAGAGCAGTCTAAGTGGGAACATGAGAGCAGAAGAGATGCAGACTAATAACACTTTCTATTTCCATTACCAACTCTACGAAGTGCATTAATAATGTCCATTACTATGGTAAATGGTTTGTATTTATATAACGCTTTCTTTCAGGATGACCACTCAAAGCTGCTTTACGCTACAGTTTTTGCCGTTTACCCATTCATTCATTTATCAGAGACATTTTCGCAGTTGGAGCAGAAGCTGATCTCTGTCTAAATAAAAACAACAATGAACAAAATTCTGACGTAAGCACATGATTTCATACCACGTATTCTTATTAATATTCAACTTCCAAAAGACAAATTCAATTTTAAGGTTGCCAAGTTTGCCAAAATGTATCAAGTCAAAAATCAAATTAATTAATATCGTTACTTGTTGGTATTAATACAATGACTGATAATTATTGATTTCCTTCGCAGTGGCTGTTTCACATGAGGACACAGCACTGTCAGTGTCCAATACTGTATGCGAGCAGCGCAATGACAAGTGCCACATACAACAAAACAGGATTGATTAGTGAAAATGCTCACAGCACAAATCAATCATTTCCAAATGGAGCCTGTTGTTGACACAAGGACATTATTACACTGTGAGGATGATGCACAAGGCTGCATGCAAAAAAAAAAACAAATAAAAAAAAAAACACCAAGCCTCACACAGTTGACTGAAATACAATTTTATACAAGTTTATGAACAGTAAATAGAGTGTGTGTGAGAAAAAATTATAATCACTTCATCATTTATAATAAAAGAAGTAAGAAGACTAGTAATTATGCATGGGGTATGCAGTATCTTACACAAAGATTTAAAATAATGTACAATGGGATAATTCAGTCAGTGCACTAATATATTTCCAGCACTCGCAAGTGAGTGCTTATAATTATATGTTTGATTATGGTACTGTCAGTATTCTGAGTGTACTATACCGATTCTTTCATTCTGTTCGATGATTTATTGGTCTAATGTGACATTAAACTGAATATATGTTCAAGTCTTAAAAAGTACAAAAAATCATCAGTAAGAAATACAAAAATAAAGGTTAATTTATAATTTATATAATTTATGTTTTTATTTAAATCTCTGTAGACTTTGCCTGGCCAAAAAGCCAACATAACAGGAACACTTGTAATGCTCTTTTCTTTCATTTTGACCGAAAAACAGAAACCACACCCCATGGCTGCTTTGTTCCACTAGCTCTACTGAATATTCACACATAGGCGGGGTCAGGGCTTGGCATGTCTGTGAATTTATGTTACATTGCCACACATATAGCCTACTCTCTAAATAGCACATGTGTGGATGAGAAGAAGTCATTGGCGTGTGGACATGAATAAAGCCTTGTTCATTATGGTCTTGTTTGTGCCTCTGTCTCTCTCTCTCTGTCTTACACTGAGTCTATCTGCTGAGAGGGATCTCACCCAAAACCCCGGGGATTAGGGGAGAAGGGGGTTACAGGCCTATCAACGGTGAAAACTGTAAAACAAGCATAACAAGGAGGTTTCACATTTGAGAAATGACATCACTGCCTGTGAAACAACAACATATTGGAGGTATGTCCAAACAGCAGATTGTTTACTACACACTGAGGCGCAGATGCTTACTGTGCTGTTTGCGTGAGTGTGATCGCGCTCATGAACGCACATCAGTCTTGTTAAGGATCACATAATGGCTCCTTTGACTAATAATACAGAAAACACTGAGGGGCACTCAAAGACCTATTTTAAACCTCAGAGACTGTGCATGTGGCCATGTGGACAACTGGGATAAAGTGCTAATGAGAGTTTTGTTGAGAGAAAAAGCACATAGGCTACTTCAAAGGCTTACTGTATATGTACTGTACAAAAGAATTATGGAGTGTATGTGGTATTTACGCCTTGTGGACCAACATGGTTTCATTGTTCAGTAGGATGACATCATCAGCAGCAGCTTTTTGATTCAGGTGACACAACAGCGCCTCTTCCTGTTTCTCTTTACAAGTCCACCCGTCTGGGCAGAACACACTCACTGTTAATCCAGCGGGTGCCATCTGGCAAACTCACACACACACACACATACACACACGCACACACACACTCACACACATGCATGCGTTGAAGCACACAAAGCCACAAGACATGTAGCTCTGAGCTTCAGTGTGTGTGCTCCATCTCTAGGCGCCCCCAGGTTTTGTGGTGCAGCAAGGGATGAGACAATAATAAATGCTGATATGATGAATGATGTGACATGCAACTCGGATCTGCACCTTTAGTGCAAGCACTGAAGCATGAATAATGGTATATTCACTCCCTTTTTTTTTGCAAGGATGCATTTGGGGTGCTGGGCAAAGACAAACACAAACTGCCAAACAAACTCATGTCTAATAAGCTATGCCTGTTTGACAATATGCTGATATTTTCATACAGTGTGTAATCCAGGAGCAGCAGTCACAGCAGGTCAACCAGCGAGCCTAAATGTGGAGAGGGTCTGTTTCTCAGTTTCACATTCCTGTCATTCTGGCTGCACAATCTTAACACTGAGACTGAGAGGAAACATCCTTGTGCCTAGCCTGATGACTAAAACATCCTGAGCACATATGTCACATGTGAGGATCAGATAAGCGCACAGACTGAGAGCAGCAACCTGTGGTATTCTGCTATATTTAATCAGATTAGTAAGAGGACGATTGCTGTGTGGCTGAGGCTGGATGTGGAATATTGGGACAGAATCTGTTTGTCAAGGCCCTGATCGGAGCATAGACTGTATAAGAAATGGACATACCTCCAAAAATAAAGCCTGGAAAGTAGGACAAATGTAATTCTTAGCCACCAGGGGGAGGTTGCAAAAAGAGCTCCATTTGAATGGATGTCAGTGAACATTTTCCTGAGGAGTTCATGGTCTCATACACTAGTTTCAGGTCTTCTTCAGTAGCACGTGATATATATTTTGAAAATGTATATTTATAATGTATACATGTGGTACATGACTGGCAGTATGTACCACATAGAAGGAGACATCTGTTGCAGGTGACATCTGTGCACATCTGTGCCGGTCAAATTGCAAATCTCAAGGCTTCACAGTGGGAGTTTATTTTGAAACTGGAAGACTATGTTTATTTTTATATGTTTTTATATGCAATATATGGATGAGCTGAGTTTGGAGGTGACGAACGATCATAAACAAAACAAACAATCAAACTAAAAGCATTAGAATCCCATTTAAAAAAAACTCTCTTCACTGCTCACTTAGCTGCTTTTAAAACATCCATCACCACCTCTCCCTCTTTCCCTCTCTCTGTCTCGTTCTCTTTTCTTCTAACAGGATTTCCTCCAGACACAAACACCACCATGCACTGCCACTGAGATAAGCTCAGGCCAATGACTTGTATGTCTTGTCACTATAAGGAGGCCATTCCTGTCATTCTTAGCTTTATTACAAAAGGTGTTGATCCCACTGCTGAGTGCTGGGATGAAACACACGTGAGCAAACAATTAACTCACCCATATACAGCACAGAGTGGACTAATCCACTCCACTGACTGTATATAAAAACACTCTTCTTGATGCAAAACAACCAACAAACAAAGGTCACATGACATATTGAACGATAGCTGTCAATCCCTCAAGAGTCCACATGTCTGCCATGTGTTATTGTTTATTTTCCTCTAAATGAGTACATTGTTTAAGAAATTGACATCATGTGCTATTGAAGACCTGTACCCACCGATTAAGACCAGTACCTCCGCAGGAAGATGCTTACTGAAATTATAAATCCAATGAGAAGTAGGGTCATTATCCCATCTTCTCATCTATTCAAGAAGACTCACCACCTGGTGGCTAATGACTACTTCCATCATGGGTTTTGCTTTTCAAACTAAACAACTAAGTCCATTTTTATATCAGTCCCAGTCGGTGAGGTATTTGGTCTTCAGCTTTGGATTCCTCAGCTTCAGGGCGGACTTGAAAAATGTACGTATGAATCCTTAGAGCATAGAGAAATGCTTCATGTGGCAGACACAGCCAACAGATGATGGTTTGGAGCTGTTGTAATTGTCCAGTGCATAGAATTTAGGTTAAATTATTGTCATTTGGCAGAAATCTAATGTAAAATAATTCATCTAAATTTTCTAAGGCCACCACTTTGTTACACCATGTTTTTACAATAGTCTACAATGGACAAGATACATTTTTTTTTGTTTTTAGTTCTGATGATAACCGAAGGCTACATAGGCTCTCCCCTACACACATTCTTACCTTCCCGTAATCGGTGGTGAGGACCAGAGATGAATCATCGCAGGAGCTGACAGTGGAGGGGAGGAGCTGCTCTTTGTGTCTCATCCAGACACGGGCCCCCTGCAACACAGAAGCCAGCACAGCCCCAACATTAGCATCTAGACTCAGGAGTTGTTTAAGATGTATAATGAGACATTTTATCTCATATGTTGTTCATGAAAAGAGGGAAAAGGTCAAACATAAGTCAGACATTAAATTATATTTAGACATAAGTTGAGTCCTTTTTTCCATTTTCCTTTGCTTACTGCCGTTTGCCACATAGCTACTCCCTCACCACACCAGATTGGCACAGTTATCCTCTTATTAAGCTGTCATTGACTTTTGGTGGAGAAGAGCCGTTTGCCTGGCCTGTATGCCGAGGGTGTGTCAGAGACTAAAGCTACTATTCAAAGTGATACACACTCTGTAAAACTGTCAAAAAAGCTTACAGTCTTTGACTTTGGGATTAATTAATTCCATAAAAGAGAAGACTCACATGGGCCCAAATGAGTCTTTTTCACTTTAGCAAATCAATCAATGCAAATGTTTCTCTGCCCACAATCCTTTCCTTTTTTTCTGCATTTCAAACCACAGCACGCTTCTCACCATTTTTTTAGCTCTATGACTGATACAGACGGCCTGGTCTCCTGTATTTGTGTATCCATGCTAAGTCGAATTTATAACTGACATATACGAAATATATCTATATACATAGAACGTAATTAACAATAACATCTGCTATAATATAACATAACATATTTATACTTAAGGGTGGGTCTGTTTTGTGTTTTTTAATTTTTTTTGGGGGAGTGATGCTACCCTTTCTTTCTTTCTTTCTTTCTTTCTTTCTTTCTTTCTTTCTTTCTTTCTTTCTTTCTTTCTTTCTTTCTCTGTCTTGTGTGTGCAATCTTCTTGGTGCTGTATTGCTGCTGGAGTTCTAATTTCCCAGAGGGAACCTCCCAAAGGATCAATAAAGTTCTCTGAATCTGAATCTGAATCTAAAATGTAAATAATGTATGTATGGGTGACTTATTTTAGATTTCTAAGGTCAAAATAAAGAGAACTATTTAAAAAAAACACATGGTTATATAACTACAATATTTCCTTTAAAGGAACATTTTACATTTTGCAAAATATTAACTTTACTACTGAGAGTTAGAGAACATCAATGCAGTTGTCTCGTGTGTTAATTTTGAGGTCACAACATGATAAATTCCAAAGATGGGCGATGACATTAACATTAACAGTAGCTTAATGTTCTTCCTTTTTTTTATATGACCAACAATTTTTATATTGACCAACAATTGACATAGTGAGTGAAAATATGGAGGAAGAAAAGGTTAACTGTGTGACCAACAGGGCATAAAAACTGAACAGATCAATATGCACGAATTTCACTACGAAACCGTATACAAGGTCACCACTTCCAGACATCAATCCTCATTAACTATTAACAACAGACTGCTGGTGTGCACGTGGACACACACAGAGACACATACTCACACAAAGCCAAAATGTGTTTGCTATCAGGGTCAGGACAAAGATCAAGATGCTTTTGTTTCATAGACTCAATGTTTATGTGAAGTCCATTCTGCGGAGTCACAGAGACACAGTGGGAATTGATCTATCATAAAGAATTATTCTTAAGGCAATTTAATGAAGTTGCTCAGAGAGAGGGCTGCTCTTAAGTCTTTTATTTTGTAATTGTGTCTTCCTTATTGGACAAAGGGTCACTCAGCTCGACCAGCAGCCTCAAAACCTCTCTCTCTTCTCTTTCAGTCGGCTAATGGTGCGCAGCTAAATGTGGCTCTCTCTCAAATCACAGGGGAGAGCAGTGAGTGGGATAAAGGGGTTGTGTGAATTAGGAAGAGGCTGGGGGGAGGCAGGCAATGTCTCACCTCCTATTGTCTGGAAAAAGAAGAAGACAAATACATCAGGACACAAAAAAAAAAGAAATCGCAGGTATTACAGTAATGTCGTGGCCTCATATGTTTTCTTGCGACTTCCACACCAGTGGCCCACGATGTTTGCCTGGCACCAGCTGGCATGCATGGCCCATTCGAGGGAAAGCTGGTTCACATGAGTTCACTGAAATCCCATGAAGAAATTAATGGTTGCTTACTCTATAGATTTTAAGAGGATCAGTTGCTGTTATGTAACTGGAAATCAAAGACGCTGGGATTCAGCAGAAAACTGCTCACAGGCTTCAGTCCATCCTGTGGACTTTTGTGGGCTCATAAGTGGAGTAAGTATGATAAATAAATGTGAATTGAGTCAGTAAGAATGAGTAGATTAAATAGATTGTCACAGAGCAGTACACAAAACTGTATGTTTCTAGACCAAATTGCAGTATTTCTTCAGTTCAACAACCCATGTGTACAAATTAGTGACATCTAGTGTTAAGACTGCTTTGCTCACTTCTCTATTCCCAAAGCACATTTTGGAACTACGATGGAGTTCTTATAACAAAGAGGATGTGTTCTTAGGAAGCCTCATCTTCAAAACACTAAATGCACTGATTGTCCATTCAGGCTGCAGTAGAAAAAGCAGCCCGAATAGAGTAAAAGGTTTATTCTAAGGCTAATCAAAACATTTTTTTTAAAGTGAGTTTACACTTTTACAAAAAAAGACACTCTATACCCATATACAAACTCTACAACCCATCAACATAAAACTATACTTATTGGTAATACATTTAATTTCTGCCAATAAACCCTCCTAAATGGTATGTACTGCGTCTTTAAGACATTTCTGTGATGTAAACTAATTAAGAATATTTTCCAAAATCCTAAAATTGGTACACTAAATGAGTCACCAGTAAATAACAAACCACAAGGCAGGAACAAACGGGTCCATAAAGATGCTAATGCTGACATGGCTTGCTGCATGAGCATCTGTGCAGCAACCTGCTCTCTGGAAAACTGCCCATCAGCCACTATAATTAAAATCAGCCAGACTGATACCCTGCAAATGAGTCAAATCAGACCTTTTTCATTGTTACGCTTTTTGTTAATCAAGATATTAACAATCAACTAGCCATAACACTGGAGACTTTCGTTTTTGGCAGTGATGACCAAAAGCCAACATCAGATGTGTTAAGTTGTTTTTATCTTTTAAGTGTGTGCGTGCGCACACGCATGTGTCTAAAGCCAGAGGATACAAAAGTCAGGATGTATTGTTTGGTCAACAGATGGTCTCACTTAAACTCCTCCCCCTTGTCCCCTCCATCTTCAGGAGTTTCGTCACCGAGTCAGGACAAAAGCACCCACCTCTGACTGAGAGCTCAGAAGTTAACCAGGCAGAAACATCCCAAACAAAAGCCAGCTGGGACGCAAAGGGACATGGGTTTAGCATGTGTCAAGTCCCCCTGACTTGAATCACATGCTTTGGTATAACTGACCACTACAAATAAAACTGGATCATGTGCACTTCTCAAATAGAAGTCAATGGAAAGAGCTGTGTTTGTTTGGTAACATGATCTCTCAGGCTCAGGATAATTTTAACACGTTTTAATAAGCATGTGTGCCAGTGCTGAGGCAGAACTGACTAACAATGGTGACCTGATCCACCAAAATGGGCGACACAGCGACGTTCCATCATGCCTTCTGACACAGAAACCACACAGGCTGAATGATGTGATCCTGATGTTGAGGGCTTGAGTTTCTGCAGCTTGTATAATGACATCCAGCTCAGAGATTTGCTAATGAATGAGCCTTAAATATTTAAGGGCATACATAGTACAAGGTGCCAAGGCTCTTTCTCTGCTGTCTGGCATAGCATGAGCCCAGGCAGTATCAGGTGATCGCATCGGCCAGAACAAAAGTGAGCTCATTAACTCAGCCTGACTTGGACACAGCTGAATAATCAGACATGATAAAATAATTTTTAAGATCATAGAGTAGTTCGGGCCATGACTACCCCGCAGACAGCAGTGAGTGTTGCATTATGGGCCTATGAATGAATAAATACATTCAATAATGAGCTGGACAAGCATCTCAGCTGTTGAGAATGTTCCAAAACACCTTTTCTTTTCCGGTTCAGCTTCTTTTTTTTTTTTTACATCAAATATCAGCATTATCATTACAATAGAAAGGCATAAGTCTGAGTCACTAAGCCTTAATGACCCCACTCAGTGTGCTTGGACAGATGTGCCGTCCTGGGCATTGACAGGCTGGATGAGCTGCATTTAACAAGGTCAAACAGCATATTGGCACTTGCTTTCATGTTTCAGGTTGTTCTGTTTTTAATAATAATAAGAATTAGGTCTGTTGTGGGTAAAAAAGACCATTTTCGTCAAGTGAAAATTTCTTTTCTTTTCTGTTAAGATATGTTCTAATTTCTTTATCTCACATGACTATGAGCAAAAACACGGGCAAGTTAATGTTATTCAGTGGGGACACATTTTGTTTTGATAGCTCTAAAATCAAGTCATAGACTGAGTAGCAACATGTCAGAGATAGAATAAAGGCTGTTTGTTCACATTTTCCAGATAATTTGGTTTTACACTGAATAATTATAGGTCTATTGAGGCCAGCATAGTTTCAAAGCCAGTGAACAATGAAGACATTTATTAGTTTGTCTATAAAAATGGAACCGTCGCCAAAATCAGGGATTGAGACCAAATCCTCTGAAGGCTGACTGAGAGAAATGAGGAGGAATATGCCAAGTAGCTGGTAGAATTACAAAAGTGGACTGAGTCAGGAGGAGAATCTGGGCAATCTGGGCCTCTGGTTCTTTGGTCACAAGATTTGCACTGGTGTAAAATCTCTACATCCTACAAACAACCCAAACCTCAGCTGTATCTATGTTATTCTTATCTTATTAGCAAAACATTGTACTTTGTCAGGGCACTGGGCATTTTCTTAATTTTAAATTTTAAATATGAAAACAAAAACTGGTTTACTGAAAATGTAGTGTATGTCTGCACTGTTCTGAAGTGCAGCTCCACACACCCAGTCAAGGGTTAAGTTTCGTTCTCCACAGCCATTCAGCAGTGGTTATTGAGGTAAAGGAAAAGTGTTTCACTCGCTTACTTGCACAGATTTTCCAAAGGCTCAGTCTTGAAACACTCTGCTAACATACCGTCTTTCGCGCATTCATTCTCATCGTATTAACGAGCACTGTGAAGATTAGACAATAAAATGTAAAACTAACAGAAGTTCAACGAAAATGCACCTCTGCGTGTGTCTTTTACATTTTCTTGTTTCTTTGTTTCCTCACTGAGAATCATGTCTGCCTGCCGCACATGGTGCTGTCAGTGCCCAAACACAGCATGAGATGACGGTGGGGAGGGTGACAGAGGGGAGTAATCAGATGATTAAAAGCAACCTCTAGCATCTGTGCTGGAAGACTTATGAATTAATGATTTAGGGAGCAGCTGATCAGAAATTAGCTAATGCAGGAGGAGGAGTCCCAAGGGGAACAGGGTTTCCCCCACTCCCTGCTAGAGGAGGGGGCCTTCTTGACCTGAAGGCACTGCACACACCTCCTACAGAGGAAGTGATAAACATAACGGCCTCTGGTGCTGCAGCCTCATCAGTGAACATTTGGTCTGTAACTCACAGATCACATGGATTATGTTCATATTTAAAGACTAGAAATCGAGCCCAAGCAACACAGCAGCAGTCTGTAACATCACTTACAGGCTGCTGCTGTTGCTGCTTGTTAAAGCTACACTGGCTGTGTAACTTTTGGTGATTTTTTTTTTTAATGTTATTATCCTGCCTCTGTTTTATTCCCCTTGAACAGGGAGAATGTAACATTGTTTGTGTCCTTCATCTGCTCTGTTATTAAGCAATAATATCAGACCAGACTAAGGGAGGGCTTGTGTTTATATCGCAGAAGTGCAGGGACGAGCAGGAGCAAGGAGCATTCATCACGTCAAATTCATTGCTGAAACTTTTCGTGGGCGCCTCTTTGTTTTTTTTCCCACATACTCCTTTACTAGCACAGCGTGGTTATTGCTGTTGCCTCCATCTCTCTTTTCATAAAACTAATAACTTCCTGTGAGCAGCACAGGAATGTGGCTGGGCAACGCAAAATTTAAATAGCGGTAAACTGAGAGACACAGCGGGAGTCGTGTGAAGCTGATAAGCATAATCCACATAGTATGAAGTCATCGGACACTGGTTTGAATCTCACTGACATTTGTTTATATCATGAAAAGTTACACACTACAGTGTTAAGACGCTAAATGGAAAAATTGAGTCGCAGCATATTCTCTGCAAGTGGAGAAAGCGTGACAGGCTTTTGTGCTGCTTCAGGATCATGCTGTCTGTCATGTGACGCATCTTATCTGTCATATTGCAAATGAGTGTGCTGAGAAGCGTTTGCTTAACAAATTAAAATTTCAGGGATCACAACCGAGAGGAAAAACACTTGACACTTTGCCACATGCTCCTGATTTACATCCTTATACTGTCTGAATAGATTTCCATCCGCCTCCTCTTCAAAAGAATATTAGCATGACACAGTGCTCAGACAGTTTCTTAACAACGGAATATACTGCAGGGTTGGATAGAGAGGCAACAAATCACTGCACATTAGATAGAATTTGAGAAAACCCTCTTGACAGATGACTTCCATCTCCCCTCCTGCCTCTGATCTACATACTGTATGTGTCTAACGGTCTCTGTATTCATCTGTGGACAGGGTCACATATAGCCAGGACTCTGAAGACACTGTATGTCAGGAATGCTGCTGAGTGTCAGGACTGTCACAGACTGTATCTGTGTCAGACCCTATGAGACTTTACAAGCAAACCAGGCTCCTGTAACACTGCCTTTGACCTTCAACTCATACTTTACAAAATCTCACAATAATGGGACGGGACTGTACAGGAGACCCTAATGTCTTATCAAATATTATCAAACTGGACCAGTGTCACATTTGTGGAAAATCATGTGTTCAATTTAAAGCACTTTTCAAGCACTTCCTAGGTCCATTTTCATGATTTTTGTAGCACCTTACATTATATTATCACACCTATTTATGCCAATAAAGGCATGGTGCTGTAAGCAACCATGATTTATAATAGTCATGGTCACACTTGCAAGAAAGATTCACAACTTTCTGACTTTTTTTTTTATTTTAAATATAATCAACTATTCAGTCAATAAGCTATTTGTCATGAAAGACATAGTCACCATTTCAAGCACTTTATCCAAAATTCAAGCACTTTTCAAACCTTGAAACACATCATTGGATAATTCAAGCATTTTTATGGATTACAAGTGCCCAAACAAATCCTACATTTATATACATAGCAACTATTCTTAAATGTGCAGTTTTAAGTTTTTCTTTTGTTATAGCAAAATTAAAGATTTTTTGAGTTTTGGTCTATTGGTTCTGAAAATGTCATGTTAAGCTTTATTTTATTCTATAGCTCAAATTATTCATCCATACCTGAAGAAAAGTGAGAAATCAAAAGTGAAAATGATGATATTCATAATGAATGATTGATATTTTGTAATTATTTCCCAAAACTCATCAGTCTGAAAATCTCTGCAGTAGACGCGTCAATGATAATCAGAGTCCAGGTAACATGTTAAATACTTCCTTCAAATGTGTCCCATTATGTCAGTGTATCATAACACAAAAAGCCTTAGGTCTGACCACACACAAAGAGGTAACAGTACATACACTCAAGTTTAATGGGAATGGATGGGAAAACCATCAGGTTGGTGGAGTGTGGATTGTGCCATGCTGTGTTGTTTGCTTCTGTTACACACTAAAAGGTGTTAATTACAGACTCCATGCAATCATGGCTCCTACAGTGCTGGATACATTTAAACCTGGCAAGATTTCCTTCCTGAAATTAAGACTGTAACGGTAATTTCATGTCAAAAGAGTCAATAAAGACTCTTTTTTTCCCATCAGTAATATCATTGTGTGTTGTGTTAATGTATTTATACTAGACACACACACATATTCCATCTCATTATAGGTCTCCTCCATCATTCACAGTAATCACAGGGGGCTAAAAAAAGGAAAGTCCACATCTGGGCTGGGAGCAGTAATCACAGGTTGGCTCTTATTAAGCTGCAAGATGAGACCTCTGCACTGAGAGGATTTAAGCTACACACACACACACACTCCTTCATTACCAGCTCACATTGTCTGTCAGGTATAGGGCAGCCAAGGTGAAGCCTTTATTGTGTGAGGCTAAGAGGTGATAAACTGGAACTTTAATTTTCTCGGGGCAAGTGTCCTGGACGAATACACTGCACACAAATCCTGTCAGAATGATCCAGTTTAGAGACAGGCGGCTTTAATGAAAATCATTCTGAGACAAAAAAAAAAAAAATAGGCTGAATGGGACGCCTGGCATGGTAATGTGAGCAGACCACAGAGACATCCTGTCAGCCTTCACTAAGAACAACAACTAATTATACAGAAACATCTCTGGCTACAAAGAGACAGCATCATGCCACAACACTACAAAGTGTTGAAAAAGAAATGATCAAGTGCAAACTGTTTTAGACTGTCAAATAAAAAAATTAAAACCTTTAATTTCCCATCAGATAAGTTATGTAACCGTCTCCCAACTTTACCTCTGTATTGACAATTAAAACACAAGTGACCTGCTGATTCAGCAAGAATGTGAATAAGCAAATTCACAAAAATCTTTTTTTTTTTCAATTGTTGACAAAGAGTTAGGTTAAAAATGAAAATATATACCTCTCTATAAAAATTGTTTTATGTCTTATCTCCCTTGAACTAATCCATCACTTGACCTGGAAAAGAGTGAGCACATCACACAATGTACAAGTCCAAACTTAGCTCTTCATGAGTGTATAACGATTTCATCATTTCACTTTAAACCCACCACAGATCTTAGCAGACAGTTGCTGGGATGTCCTCTGACGTCACAGCCTTGTTGACGTGTTTAAATAGTGAATCATCTTACATGTCAAAAGGTGATTTATATTTCAGAGAAAGACACACCCACGGCTGACCTGTGAAGGACAGGAAGGATGGGCAGGAAACTACAGTAGTCTAGTGCAGGAAATGTTCCAGCATGTAAATCTGCGACTTGTGAGTTTTATATTTTTTGAATTACAATACAAATTAAATGGAGGAAACTCAGTAAGCATTGATTTGGTATCAGTTTCCAGTCCTAATGCTGACTTGAGCTGACCTACTTCTGGATTAAGTTTGGTATTTATCAAGACAGATTTGAAAGTGGAATAAATGCTTTAACTTAATTTAGGCAAAGAAGCAAATAAACACAACACCCAAAATGTCAAACTATCAGCAATAAAAGCCAACAGATGCACCTTGAAAAAAGTTGACACACTTCCACCTCACTTCCATCTGTCCATCGTCATGAGATAGGCAGGATGAAACAATACTATGCTGAAAATGAAGGTTCTTCTTATCACAATAAACACTGACGACTTCATCCTGACAGGTAACATAGCAGGTTAAAGCTTAAGTCAACAGCATGGAGTCAGCAGGAGGTTATGACAGCTATGAGCTCCCTGATAGACAGAGGTCAGGTTACTGATAGAGATGCAAGCTATTGAAGCGAAAAAAAACTAGATTCAGATCCTAGATTAGATGAGACGATCCAAAAAACTTGAGTCAGAGTTAATTAGTGCGTCAAAAATGGTAAATCCAAACTTAATAAATCCCAGAGTTCTTTAATTAATATGAAAGGTGGTTTCAAAACCTGGACTGTGGAAATGTGTCATCATAAAAGAGTTTTATCTATGTTATTTAGTGTGTGGTCAGACAATGGCTGTTTGCAATTAGTCCTGGTGCCCTGGTGACAGACAAAACCGCCTCCAGACTCTATCAAAGCTGCAGGAGTTCTGCTGACACACATAAACCACTGCCAAATAACACCTGCCTCCGTTTGTTCGTAAACAACCAGCTCTGTTGATTCACAACGATTTTAATACCATCAGCAGCAGCACTGTTGAAAAATCCCCTATGTTAATGCGATCAAGCAAACAAAAACCACTTCAAATCCATTAAAGGCTGAGACAACAATTCAAGGGAATGCAGAACCTATAAGCTATTTTGTAGCTTTCCTTCCTTCCTTCCTTACATCCTAACTTTACTTCCTGACTTCCTTCCTTACGCCCTCAGCCACTTCTGTGGCTGGAGGCGAAGAGCAATGATCTCAGATTCTCAGCTCTCCAAAGGAGCAGCTGGAGGAAGTGACAACTGGGTAGAAAAGGCCTCGCCTTCAGAAGAAAAAATAGTCCACCCTCAGGAGTTGCAGGTTGGCCTTTCTCACGTTACTCATTGCACCACAGAATGCTTATAGAGCGTGCCCATCCACGACTCCAGCTTCAAAGAGCCAGACGTACACAGCACATAGAGCTGTGAGAGACAAAGTATGTCAGGATGGGGAGAGTGTGTCATAGTTGTGTGTGTGAATGGGACAGAGTTGATGGTGTGAAACCTAAAGCCTTGACCACCACTGCTCTACAATGCATGGATGACAGGCGGCCATGACCGGGATATTCAAAGGTCAGGGTGAGGAATCTCGGATTCCCTGTGTCAGAGTATCTCTGACAAGGTGGAATTTGGTGTGTAATGCAAGGAAGGACTTACCGGGTGGGGAAAGGTCCTTATGTGGTTTTACAGTGTGCGGCAGCTGCCACTATAAAGAGGCTCATTACCAAGTTTAGAAATGCACATAGCTCGGATTCAACTTCGTCAACAAGATGTTTCTCAGAGACGTGAATTACCTGAAAGGGGTGCTGCTGTGTGCATGAATGTGTGATTGTGTGTGTGCTCACAGTGTTTTTGTCATCTATAAAGAGATGAAAGAGAGGAAGGGGAATACATTTATCTTTAAACACCATCACACACACACACACACACACTAAGCCTATATTTGGGAGTAAGGCTGAACAATCTTCAATTCAATATTGACTGTGTACTTGATTTGACATATGATGGAACAATTTACATGATCTTGCATCAACTATTAACTATGTATTAACTAGTTTATGTTCTCATCCTTGCAGTAGATTTAAAGGGTTGGGGTTAGATATTAAAATATGAAATACCATTACTGAAACCAAAATTTGAGTTTTTGCAAAGAGGTCCACTGGTCGCCACACATATATAACTCAGCTCTAAAAGCCCACTAGGACGTGCAAAAGAGGGTGAACTCCACAAGACCCAACTCCCAATAACAGACCCACGTTTTAGCATGAGCGGGACCATGGAAGTGGCTCTGCATGAACACAAAACATAATAAATGTAACCAGGATCTGAAATGTAGCCTTTGCAATTTGCGAGTTGCATCTTCAAGTTTTGATTTCAATTTCAAAATGATTAATTGTTCAGCCTTGTGTGGGAATAAACAGTATACATAACTCACATTCCCTGACACAGTAGGATGACTACATGCAGATCTGACACATGAAGATCTCCGTCTAACTTGTGCGTGTTGGTTTGGAGACTTCCATTCAGAGAACAGACTGGGTGTGGATTGCAGCTAGTGGTGCTGAGGGTTTTATGGGACTGTGAGTGCCTGGGAGGAAAGGCGGTACTGATGAACAGGATGGGCTCTCACTAAGGACATAGCACTGACCTTATACCTGCCACTCCTCTTTACTCAACTGTGACCTCTGATCCCATCACCAAATTCATCATCACCGCTCAAAGTGACGAGCTGCGTTCTTTCTAACAAACCTAATCGGCAGACAGATCCCTCTAGTCTCCAAATAAGAAGCAATTTCTGAACTGGTATAAAATGGTCTTAAATGTCCAATCAAATTTTTGTAAATGCCTTAACATCCAGTTCCCAGGAAAATGTTTATTAATTGGATTATCATTAATGATCCATGCAGCATTTAACCAACTGCACATGTTTTCACTGACCTGAGTTCCATCTGTGTCCTGCTTGATTAAATCCACACTGGCCACAGTGTAGCATTCACAACACTGGCTTAATTCCATGACCCATTAAACATTTAAAATCTAGGGCAGCTCATTTTTAGGAGTTAGCAGCAGAAAAGTGGAATAGTTTGAGTTAAGGAGAACACTGAAGAAGCCTCTTGGATTAGAGGTGAAACATCTTCAACGTACCTCAAGCCATACCTCAGTACAGAATATCTTCAGATTATGACCCAAAATTCAGCTCACTCAATCTGTTAATTTTGGTAAAGAAATATTAACCAGTTTGACCACTTTCAGACACAAGTGGCTAAATGACATCCCTGCAATGTGCAAGCAAACAGCATTACATCAATACTTTTGAAATCTCACAGATAAACACCATAACCATCACGTTTGATTATAAATATAATAAAGTGTCACCAAATTAACAAAAGAAAAAAAGAAAAAAAAAACAACAACTGCAGTCCTTTTAATGATACAGTTTGGGTCAGTTACAACTTTCATTAGGTAGAAAGAGCATATGCTCAGAGCCTCCTCCCACAATATCATGTCTCTACTGAGTCACAACAGACAGATGATGAAGCTGCCAGGGAGGCACAAGAGGTGAGCGGAGGAGGAGGAGCTACACATCACTGCACACACACACTGTGAGCGAGTGAGTGAGTGAGTGAGTGAGTGAGTGAGTGAGTGAGTGAGTGAGTGAGTGAGTGAGTGTGCCCTCCTCTGACTCAGAGGGAGGATGACAAATCAGACCTATAGCTGTCTGGGCTGATTTCCAAATGACACATCCAGCCTAGACGGGCACACACTCAGCATTTGCGGGCAAATTTTCAGTGGTGTCTGTCTGCCAGAGAAATGAAGGAGAAGTAAAGCTCATAAATGCATCGAAGGCTCGTAACGGAGTCTAAAGGCATAGTTTAGATATTAATGAAGTAGGGGTGAATGAAGCACCAAACTTGATATGTTATAGCCCTGTAAAATCCAAAATATGCTACATTTGGAATATTTTCAGAGGATTAGCACGCTGTCAGATGGCCTTTATCTTGGGTACATTCTCATAATATTTCTGCATGCATTAAAGCTATGTTATGCTTTAAGTTATGATTATTGCTATATATCAGCTGGGCCTTCTTACAGGGCTACAGCACATTTTTTGTGCTGTAAACAGTGCTAAAAATGGTTTCCCCATCTCCCTCTCCAAACTGGTATCACACTTAACATTGTCTACTCTATGTAAACACACCAACTCAGCATTATGCACCTCACACATAAATCAGTTATGTTATTAACACTAGTTATGTTTAAATGTTGTGGCTGATTACTGTATATCCTTCCTTTTTTCTTTTTTTT
Source organism: Brachirus orientalis (assembly GCA_016785285.1). NCBI lineage: Eukaryota > Metazoa > Chordata > Actinopteri > Pleuronectiformes > Soleidae > Brachirus > Brachirus orientalis. The sequence continues at coordinate 4,162,624 of JAFBJR010019384.1, read as the reverse complement.
TTTTATTAATTTGTACATAACAGTTTCAGATGATTTGTAGCTATATTTCACAATTTCATGTTTGCTTGTTTTACATGCAATAGCAGAAATAGAATCATTTACAAAAACAATAACACCTCTGAGTCCACGTGCCGTGAACTCCGTATAATTGAACTATAACTAATGTGAAAGTGCAAAAAAATGTGGTTGCTGTTTGTCTCTCTGTGTGTGACACGCATGTTACCATCTCAGTACAATACTGGACCTTTGTGTTTTGTTGTTCTATTGTCAGTTGCTTTGTTAGTGCCACAACCTGAGCAGTACAGTGGATAAGGATCAATGCACACACTGCGGCAGCATTTATATACTGTATGTAAGCCTATATGTATATGTACAACCGCAAAACACCCCCCCCACTTAAAACAACAAAGCAAAAAACAAACAAACAAAAACAAACTAGTCCTGTAGTTTAAACCAGCATAGTGCAAACACAGGGACGTGTTTTATGTAACAGAAAGCTCCACGCCAGACGGCAAAAGACACATGAAACGACAATACGAATGATGCTTTTCTGCGGGGAAAAGTAAAATTGTGCTTTCCACTGAAAACACACACAACACAGCACCGCAAAACACCAAAAGGACCCGCCGCACCCCGCATCATTCCGAAAGGAAATAACGAATACAAAGACTTTTATTTTGAAGGGGGGGGACTTTTATTTGGAGGGGGGGGGGGGGGGGAGTGAGACAACTCACCTCTACAAAGAAAGTATCCATTTTTTTTGAAACTCCTGTCCCTTTGTAGTCTCACTTCAGGGTACCACAGAGGATGAAGGGGGGGCAGCTGCGCTCCCGACTGATTTCCATCCGCTTCGCTAAAACGAATCAAACTTGTTTCCTTTGCTTCCAGTTCTCTGTGAAGAGTCAGAGGAGAAACATTCTGCGCTTCTCTGACAGGAGTGGAGTTCTTGTGAGCGCTTGCTGGTTTGTCCTGTGCGTCCCGGAGAAAGAGAGAGGAAGAGGACAGCGTGGAGCTGCTGCGGCTGCGGCTGCTGCGGCTGCTGCTGCTGCTGTTGCCGTGTTTCTGCTGTCCAGTCGTTTCAATGAAGCCGGCACATTATGCAGAGAGGAGGAGCTCAGCAGGGTCACAGTCGCAGACAGACCTCCCCTCCTCTGCACACGCCCTCTTTGTGTCTGCTCTGCAAAGGAGCTCATGATTTTGGAAGGATGTTGTGCACATTTTTTTTTTTTTTACCCTGTTTTAGTCCAGACTCCAGGACTAATTTAATGACATGGATATTTGTATTTATTTTGGTTCGTTCTCAATAAATTCTTTGAAATAAATATTGTAGCCAATTCTGCGTCCATTTCTTGGATTAAATGTATTGAATTCACTATCTATCTATCTATCTATCTATCTATCAGAGGATGAAGGGGGGGCAGCTGCGCTCCCGACTGATTTCCATCCGCTTCGCTAAAACGAATCAAACTTGTTTCCTTTGCTTCCAGTTCTCTGTGAAGAGTCAGAGGAGAAACATTCTGCGCTTCTCTGACAGGAGTGGAGTTCTTGTGAGCGCTTGCTGGTTTGTCCTGTGCGTCCCGGAGAAAGAGAGAGGAAGAGGACAGCGTGGAGCTGCTGCGGCTGCGGCTGCTGCGGCTGCTGCTGCTGCTGTTGCCGTGTTTCTGCTGTCCAGTCGTTTCAATGAAGCCGGCACATTATGCAGAGAGGAGGAGCTCAGCAGGGTCACAGTCGCAGACAGACCTCCCCTCCTCTGCACACGCCCTCTTTGTGTCTGCTCTGCAAAGGAGCTCATGATTTTGGAAGGATGTTGTGCACATTTTTTTTTTTTTTACCCTGTTTTAGTCCAGACTCCAGGACTAATTTAATGACATGGATATTTGTATTTATTTTGGTTCGTTCTCAATAAATTTTTTGAAATAAATATTGTAGCCAATTCTGCGTCCGTTTCTTGGATTAAATGTATTGAATTCACTATCTATCTATCTATCTATCTATCTATCTATCTATCTATCTATCTATTGGAGTTCCTTTGTCATCTCTCTTAATCCTGTGCCTTCTTTGACCCTTTTTCCTCAATGTACATTGGCTTGATATTGTGTTATTATCTACAGTGTTTAACAAATGTTGAAACTTAAATATAAAATCTTTCAAAAAAAAAAAAAAAGAAATTATTTTAGAATTATTTATTTGGCAAATAACAAACTTAATTCACCTTTTTATACCCAAATTTGAGCCGGCTCACTGGGCTTCAACAAAACATAACATTCAACCACTAAAATAAACATAATTACACATCAATTTGACATCAAGAAATTTCACATCAATAAATAATAATGTGCTTAATTATTTTTTTCAGTTTTTTATATAAATCAATAAATTTGAAAATTCATGGATTACAATAATGTTTATTTTTTCGCATTAAAATATCCTTTTGTTTAAAGAACTTCTATAAACTGGTGTATTAACATTACCTAAAAACATAAACAATGATTTTGATAATTATTAATGCTGTTAATTTAGGGCTGATGTGGCATAAACCTTACATTGGGCGGTGGTCTAATAAATTGGTTATTTTAGCATTGTATTTCCTGTTGTACTGTCTTTGTTTTAGTCAGAGAGACTTGAATAAATACATTTCTGCTGAACTGATGATTTCTTGTCACTTTTCTGTGTTTTTCTATTGGGGTTGTTATTTTTAATGTGAGCAATAGGGGTGTGAATCACCAAAGGGGCCATGACATGATGTTATCACAACATTTAGGTCACAATACGATATTATTGCGATATATTTGCAAAATCATATATTGCAATATACTCACACATCTCTAACCAGAGGGAGCACTTGGCACCATCTAGTGGACTGAAACAATTAATTTTTTTAATGAAATCCACAAAAAGTTAAATGTTTATTTGTAACAACAGTTAAAAAGATCCTTGGAGTCTCAAAGGCACGCAAAATATCGCAATATTTCACTGTGTCCATTTTCCCTCCACCCCTAATGAGGGAGTAGTTGTTAAAATAATAAAATGATTTTAACTGAATTAAAGGTCCAGTGTTTTAGTGAGGGGAGGTTAACTGACAGAAATTGAATACACTAGTCATTATCTATGTTTGTAAGTGTATAGTCAACTAACTAATACTTATTTGGTTCTTGTAGCCTTAGATAAGCCTTTCATGTGTATTTTAAACAAGGGCCTTGCTTTACAGAGGCTTCCATCTTGTTTCTGCAGCAGTCTGAACGGACATGTGTTTTCACATTTTTAAGGGGAAACTTAAACCAATGAAGAAGGAGGCGGAAATGGCAAAGAGAGTGGTGTAATATGGAAGTGAAGGCCATCATAGCAGTAAAGGGAGTAAAGATTATTACAATCTTCAGTCTCACCATTGTCACTACCTCTTACATGCTCTTGTCACTATCTACAGTACATCGGATCACAATGGGTTGTCATCTTCAACAGAGTATCCCATAACAAAAAGTTTGGGAAACACTGAATTGAAAAATGGGCTACAAAAAATATGAACATAGCATAGCAATATAGTTTTGATTTTACAAATGACTTTCAGTCAAATTCAGCAGGGGGGTGGTATTTATAAAAAGTATGTTTACCTCATATCTGGTCCCATAATTTTGTTTATGCTTAATAAGTTTACTATAAATGCGTAAAGTTTAACTGATAATCCTAAGCGACCATATGTTCCATTGTGGTCTTCATACATGTTTACTGTTAATTTAAGACAGGAATAAGAATGTACAATGTACAATGGGAGGAATTTGTTGCTGATCATATCAGGCCCATTCCTTCAGCTCAGTGAATCCTGTACTCCCAGTAATCAAAGTGAGTGTGTGTCAGACTGAGGATAAGACAAATCATTATTTTGATTTCCTCCTTAGGGGAAAATAAACTGTAAAGGAAGAGGAAGAGGCAGATCGGGGGGAGGGAGGAGGGGGGGGGGGGGTGGGGGGGGGGGGGGGGGGGGGGGGGGGGGGGGGGCAAGCCACATTTATTTTAGGAAGTGGCTGTGGTTTTTATGGTCTCAAGTCAGGGGACAGTTTTAAACTAAATGCTAAGTAGATGGGACACTGGAAGGTGGATCGTACACTATATGAAAAGTACTGACTCAGTATTGACTTCTAACTTATTCTTTAATCAAATATCTTGATTTAATGTCAGCCAAAAAGTACCCAAGTTCACTTTATATTGTAGTGGATTTGAGTGGGATTCTTAAACCCGACTTCTGTTTACATAAAATTAATCTGTACACACAGAAACTATTGTAAGCAGCATTGTTAAGACACTGCTGGGTAACCTTCAATTATTCCTTGCTCGTGGTAAGAGCCTATTCAAGAATATTCAATGGAACATTGAAAAGAGTGGCTTTATGTCAGTTTTGTTATCATTGGCATTTGGATTGAAAAAATGTGACTAAAAGTCAGTCTTATACTATACGATCAGCCTGTCAATGTGTTTAACTTACACAACATGTGTATGTAATGTTCAAACATGTCTTGAGTAAACCAGGTATAATAGACCTTTTTCACAGCAGCTATTTGGTGGCATGTGTTATTGTTCAAGTGTAAATGTAGGTCACACCAAGTATTTGATATTATAGAAGCATTTTTGTTGTTCGTTTTTTTTTGAAAAAGATGTTATTTTCAAGTTTGCATGATCTCCTCGTGTGTGCGTGGGTTTACCGCAGGTTCTCTGGCTTGTTTTTGGACTTTGGGAGTGCAGATTTGGGGATTAGGTCAATTGGACACTCTAAATTGCCCATAGGTGTAAATGTGACATGTGGCTCTCTATGTGGCCCTGCAATGGACTGGTGACCCATCCAGGGTGTACCCCGCCTTTCACCCTCATGTGGAGGACAAAGCAGTAAAAGACGAGGGACTGAGTAATTTATGTCTTGAAAAAAATTTATTTTATTTTATTTATTTTTTTATAAAAACCTGGTACTCCACTCGGCGACAGACAAAAGCAGTCACTTCGATAAGATTGTTTACAAGTGCAGGCTAGAAAACAAAACAATAAGGCCAAATACATAACATTGTACCATCTTCACACTTGCTGGATGCTTTTTGGTTCTAGTTTAAGCTTAAGCTGTTATTTTTAATGAACAAGAGGACAAACAAGCAAGCGCACACACACACACACAATCGTGTCGATCTGTGACCTTATGCCAGTAAGATAAACCAAGCAGTCTGGACCTCTGATAACAGAGGATAGGCAAGATAATCTGTATAGTCATGCAAGAAATCCAGCCTGGGTAATTGTGTTGTGTCTGTTATACAATCAGTGTTGACTATAGCGCAGAAAATTGAGCAGCATGATAGAGACTTTTACAGTAAAACTCATGTAATAATGCTGAAATGTTATAGTGATTGGCGTGAGTGATGTAATTTGTAAATACAATATATTACTTTCTTATGCTACTATAATGTAAAGTGCAGTTTTATTAGTTATATTGTCTGTTTTTATTTGTTTGTTTTTTCATAATAAAACCCTTATCTACACTCCTTGGTCACTTTTTTAGGTACTGTACTTCTTTACTGCTTGTTAGTGCAAATATTGAATCAGCCAAATTACATGGCAGAAAATCCAAATGGTCAGAATGAAGAAAAGGGGTAATCTAAGTGACTGGGGCATTCCCCTAGAAACAACTGTTTATAAACTGTCTAGAAAAAGAGAAAATATGCACTTGAGTGCCTTACTGCCTTGAGATGACAGAAAGGCAACACTAACTGTAATTAAAAGGTTGTGAGTAGTGAGTCGATCTCACACTGCTGTACCATTGATCTTTGATGGGCTAATACAGTTTCATTTAATATTTTCACATGGCATATTGTGTGATTTGCAGCCCTTGCAGTTATCGAGCAGTGTAGGCCTGTAAGTAACTCTACATTTGCTGTCAGAATCGTTTCGGAGATGGAGGAGGAGGAAGAGTGATGTGAATAGAGGCTGTAATCAAACATTTCCCATTATGTTGTGTATTTGCCAGGACCAAACAATAGTGAAAGAACTACTCTTTGCATGAGTCACTCATTTGTGAAACTGTGGCAAGTTGGCAGGCAGAGGTTAGATTGTGTTTAACAGTAAAGCACCCTTTCATTCTACCTGAGAGGACAAAGAGAACAAGAACAAAACATCCATTTGGTCATCAGATCTCCAAATGCAGTGAAGGGAGGGAGGAAGATCACAGACCTCCTGGTATTAGTCCACATACTGTTTGCTGCTCTGGGCCTTTTGGAAAAACAATTGCTCATGTGAAGTATGAGCAATGACACCTGGAAATTCTATACAATAAACAATAATAATGAAGAAAAAAACGGCATACTTTTGAACAAAGGACGTTTGCCTTCGTGGTTATCTGACAGAAATCTTTTCCGTGAGGTGAATGTTATAAAACCCAAAACCCAAACCTGTAACTGAGTAGCTTTATTTCCTAAAATTCATCAAACTTGAACTGAAAATTTAGGCTTCTGCTGCAGGAATTAATTTCCATGTTGATATCAACGAAAGCATTTGTTTTCCAAGGACATCTTGAAAAATCATTAAAAACCTTTTGTTTTAATTTCAGGCTTTCAAACACTTTTCTGTCAGCATCAACAAGGTATTTGGATTAGTGTTCTGTTTATATAAGGTTTTCAGTGGCGGGTGAAAAAACAGATATGTGACCCTACATACCAGAGTGACCGTATAGGAGGAGACAGCAGGCATACCACAGTCTGACAAAAAAAATCAGCTGTGTGTCAGGTCTGCGAGGCTGATACTCAACATACATGGTGTAGGTGTCCAGTGTTTTCACAATGGAGGACTGTAGTCAGTGACCGAGATGACCATTTATTTATTTACAAGCAGGGAAAACAAGAAATATGGATGGTGAGAAGTGAAGTGTAAAAGGTAACATGGCAACAGAAATGTTTTTAAAAGCTTTAAAAAGTGCTGCATTTTCCAAGCAATACACAGATAATTGAGGCAGCACACATACCAATCCACTGCACCACTTCTCCCCCACTTCCTGCTCTTCCAGCATGTGATATATTTTTGGGATCAGTGGGTGCAGAAATGGCCTCTACAGCTTCATGCAGAGTCATGGAATAAAACACGAGATATACCTCAGGCATGAAAGAAGGCTTGTTGTTTTACTTACTCGTCAAAACAAGGTCCAAAACTAAAAGGTCACATGACCATTTCGGCTCAATCATCATCTGGTTAAGCATGAAAACAGAAAATGGCTTGTAATAGATGAATTGCCATGTCACAGCAGAGGAGACCTCGGGCAAAGTCAGCCAACTCAGGTAAAGATCCTCATGCCATGTCAAACAAAGGCTTAATCTGGAGGTTCCATTCACTTACTGTTTGATCTGTGCTATTCTGCACCCATGAGCTGTTGTGCTTATAACAACCAGATAATAATCACTGCAGCTGGTTTGATTATTTAAAAGCATTGTTTGTTGGTTTGCACATTAAGTACAAAAAGCCAAAAGTAACAGAAAAGTACACAAATCATGTTAGGAAGAGCAATAGAAGACCCGTGAAGATACCTTCCCTAAATAAATTAGTCGATAATCAACAATAATAAACAACAATATAGCCTTACAATAGCAACAGCAAAGCAATTAATTTAATTTAATTAGAGATAATTTTCAATGCTTTTGAATGATAATGTAGATGTTTATTCTAGTGATATACAGTGGGTAGATCTGAAGTGATGGTCGTCTGTATTTCGACATGACCTGATTAGAGATCCAATCGTTTAACAATGCCGATTATCCAAATCCAAATATTATATACTAATAGCAAACCTGTGAGGATTCTTATGATTAAATACTTCCTTTCATTGCTTATTTGCAAACATGGAGGTAGTTCAAATGAGGCATAGTTTAGCTGAAGGGTGGCTAAAGGTGAGGAATAGAAATGGAGCATCCAGATGAAAAAGAACCATGTGACAAAGGTGATTGAATTTTTAAAGGATGTGTCTCACTGGCAGCATTACATTATTGTATAAACATGGTCGATGACATATCCCAATGTCATATTTATTAAATTATGTGGCCAATGCCATAACACCACAACACTCTGGCTGATAGCATTACCTGCACCTAGTATGTCAGTAATATCTCTCCTATGTTTATGGTAGAGGCTCCAAGGTGATAGGACACAAAATGATTTAGTGGATTAATGTTTCAGTGGCATCGCACTCAGCCATTTTTTTTAGCACTTAAAAGATGACCATAAAGGAAATCTATCCTCAATTATGAATGTAATCAAGTCTGCTATAATTTTTGGATGCTAGATTAAAATTCTGTTTACAAAGTCACAACCTTGCAATGTGAGGATTTTTACAGGGAGCCGGGAAGCAAAAAAGTAAACACACATTAAAAAAAAGAAAAATTGCTAAATAACACCAACTGATGAGGCTGTACTAATCCTTGTTTGAAATTATCCTCACTGCTAAATGCAATGTATAAATGCGGCTGTTAAGAATAAGTTCTATAGATAGACCTACTAAACAAAACTTTAAATATCTGTCACATATTACTTTTTGGTGGTGGTACATATGATGGCATTATCAATAACGAAGCCAATCGGAAACACCCTCTCAAAAGTATGTCCGTAGTGGATGTGGAGAGGGACGTTTCAAGGGCTCTACACTCAATGAAATCAGTGTTTGGATGCTCTCAAAATATGAGCTTTTCAGTACCAAGCAAGTAACATGGAGCCTTTCTGGGGGTTTCCAGGAGTTATTGCAGGCTTCTCTACATAATTCTTTATGAAATGTATGGCTGTTCTCATAAAGCTGTCATTTTTGCAGACTAATTTAATCACCCATTCTTAGAGGCCCCCTCCCAACTTAGAGCCCCCAGGCACTTGCTTGCCTCAGATGGAGATGAAGAGAAACCTCTGGCAGAGGTCATCTAAACTCTGCGGGATTCATCCTCTGTGGATCTTTAAACTAATCAACTGACTTCACCATGTACGGACTTCACAATGTACAGTGTGGCTAAAAAATAATGTTACAGAAACCGAGAAAGCTTGTGCATTGGCAGTAAACATATCCCATATAAAAGGGATGAGAATGGAAGAACAACATTAATCACAGTGGTTAGTGTCAAATACTGAGCCTCTTCATCAGCTGGACCTCAGCTGGATTTCACAATATATCTCACCACAAAAGGTCCTCCTCTGACATACTTTAATTCCCAAATGCATACCATACCTTCCTTAAGGCTGAAGAATGAGTGCCAGCTCACAAACTTCTCATGCACCCAAGCACTGTCAAGTTCCTGTTGGTTTATAAAGCTTCATTGTCCATAGTAATATTGTGTTTACTCTCCCTATCTGTTTAATTTAACCTGATAAATGATGTCAGGGATGCAACAACTTCTTCATCAAATTGGTCATTAAGTGCAAACATGCCAGTGCACTGTTTTCATGTTTGTGGCTTGTTTTTGTTTATTGCTTAGTTGCTCGGGACACTCGGAATGTCTCTTGTCCAGTCCAGCTGAATCCAGATCATTACCCTGTGTGGGCCCAGCAGTGACTCACTGGAGCCTGAGAAAACACAAGGAAACTGATATGGAGACATGTAGGGAATTCTGTAGGACTGTCACACATACAGTATGATTCAAATTTGTGAATCACACACAGCTCAGCATTTTCCCTGTTACTATTACGCCACTAATCACTGAGCTTTACCTTATATGCTCAATTGATCTACTACAAACTGATGTTAATCACAATTTTGTCAGATGTACTGTATATCATGTTTTTGGGACTCTTTAGTGGAGTAGTGTACTGGTTCATGTGGTGCTCTCTTAATATAATAAGATAAATCTTCCTCCTCCAAAAGGCAGTTAACTAGAAGAATAATGCGGCATGTATATGAAATATTAAGCCATTTCAGTATAAGTACTTTTCATCTCTCAATAACATCATTCTCTAGACAAGTGGTTTTCAAACTTTTTATGCCAAGTACCAACTGAGAAAATGAGCTCTCGAAGTAACACCATTATCCACCACCATTATTATACAGTGGTGTGAGCAAAGTCAGCCACAGACTTTTCACAGGAGGCAGATTTATTCCCAATAAGATAATTTGCTCTCTGTTCATCCTCCTCTTCCACACATACACTTTAGACTCTGGTATATCAAAATTAGATTAAGATGACACAAGATATATGGTGACTCTCAATATTATTTATTACTTTTTTTTGTTATTTGATTAATTTCCTAAAAAGTCTGGTCAAAATTCCTCAGCTCCGCTTACCTACCCTGGTATATGTATACAGTAGTATAGTATTTCAGATTTTCCTCCAAGAACCACCAGAGGAAGCTTGTGTATCACTGGTGGTACATGTACTATACCACAGTTCGAGAACCATGGCTGTAGACAATACCTCAGATCCTCCTGTCTACGTCCAGATAAGCACCTTAATGACAACACCGTGGTGTTCATCACAGACCTTCTCGCTTGATGTCGAGGAAACATTTTCCTGAAGAGTTAATCATCTCAGGCACTAGTCAGGTCTAGGCAGGTCTTCTCTTTAATAAAAAAATGTGATTTTGTACATTATGTTCTTGTTTTGAGGAAAATACATGATAAAACACATATAAGGCACATATGAGTGGAAAACAGTGTGATTTGCAAAAGCCATTGGCAAAACATCAACATGACATTGTTCAAATTGTGCATCTTGAGGCTGCAAACAGGATTTAGGATCCCTGTGGGTTACATCACAGATGGTTATTGTCACTTGTGAATGTGTGTATTCAAGTTGGAAAACAAGGCCTATAATTCAATTCACATCAGAATAAGTACAGTAAAACGGTGGAGCATTATAACAAATAAACTGGTCTTTTAGATTTGAATGATTTCATTTGGTGGAGTGCCCCTTTAACATCAGCTGTTCTTTGTGTATTGCACTCTACTTGTAAGAGGTGGGGGCAGGGGGCATCTGAATACACCTGCTTCCACCAGAGACAACAAAGAGGGCTTTTTTTTTGGGATGCGGGGGGAGTTGATGGACAGCAGAGGGATGGTTCAATCTAATTACAGACTCTGGGGAGATGATGACTTCACTGAGGTGACGCCCGACCCAAGGGCAAGTGTTTTTCTGTGTCTCCCATCGCATGAGGAGAAGGCCTCATCATTTATTGTGGGCAGGTCTGCATCTGTATGCTTGCATAGTAATTAAAAGAACGACTAGAGTGTATTGCAGCTCAAATCAAGAGTTTCTAAAACCACAACAGGCAGTGTGCTGCATGTGGCAGCCGTGATGAGAGTTAAGCAGGGAGTTAAAGTGTTCTTCAGTAAGACATCCACTCTTGCTGTAGTGCTGCAGTAAGTGATGCACTTAGCGCATTAGACACTGTTTTTGTGTGTGCGTGTGATTTTAACATCCATGATCCACAAATACTGTGGCTTTAAAGGGAGCCACAGTGTTTCTCCTCAAGTTCTCCTCAAGGCACGATCATGCCATGATCAACGAAATTACAAGCCCATGTATGCCGTTCCTCCTCTCATTCCCAGGACTATTAACTGTGTCTTCCAGTGGGCTAATGGGGCCACAGAGCATTTGTCCTATCTGCAACCGAAATCAGTTGCCATTAGCAATTGTCTTCCTGTCTTCTTAAAATGGAGACTGATGGGTAAAGAGGCAGCACAGGAAACAAAATTACTTTGTGGCCTATAATACCACTACAGAGGAGGTGGGGCACAGGGAAGAGTTTGAGCATCTGTAGATGTGTGTGTGGTCCAGGTATTACTAATGTTGTGGGAACCTATAATCTGTATAAACACTCACATTTTGGAGACTTGTCTTCCTTATGGGGACAAAAGTCAAGTCCCCATAACGGTGAAGACATGTTTTAACGTTAGGGTTAGGTTAAGGTTAGGGTCAGAGTTAGGGTTAGAGCACTAGTAATTATAGATAAGTAAGTAAGATCAAAACAAGCATCATATGACAATAAAAGCATGATGGAGTTAATGATTCAAATGTACCTGAAATGGGAAAGGTTTGTTGTAGGGTTCTGGCATTGGCCACATAATTTAATACATTGGGATATGTCATTGACCATGTTTATACAATAATTTAACGCTGCCAGTGAGACACACTCCGTTTTTGAAACTTTCAGAACTCTGTGGTGCCCCAAGATTGTCTGGGAGGGTGTTGTGAGAGTGAAGGGTTAGTTATAACAGACTTGCATGAATACTTGGAGTAAAATATTAGAAGCAGTAAAAAATACTAGTAAAGAACTGCACTGGCTTCAATGTGTTTTTTAGAAAAAAATTAAGGATCAGTGAGATGTAATTATAATAATTGTCTTTGTTGTTTGAAGTGATAATTTTATAATTTAAATGTTATTTTCACTGTTTGTCCCTGAACTTTTCTCCTCAACTAAGTACTACAGTGCCACCCAGTGTCCTTTATAAGAAAGTCTATCTGTAGATGTATTATATTTTGGTGTAATTTTGTCATCAGCACATTCTTATCAAAAATTTAATTGGTATTGGTATCTTGGTATTAATAGTCACCCTTTATCTATTACAAAAACAAAAAACAAACAAACAAATCTTGTGTTTTACTGATGAAATTTCAGCTGTAGTCATAATTCAAATAACATTCATTCTTATTCTCAGTCTACACGATGCATGGTAGTATGTGGTGTTTGCATTAAATCATATAATTGTCGACCCATTCTTTTTCCAGAAATGCACTGTTATATATATTTTTATTTAATGTTAAATTATTTAATTGGACTTGCTCTATAAGTGGATTAACTGCTTTTAACTTTGTGGATATTTGGCCGAGCAACATCTATTTATATGATTATTTATAATGATTATTCACTGTTGGTCAGGACAAATATTTAAATTTTGGTGTTATCTGAACAAATCTGGGCCTTACAGGTTTAGCTGAATTTTTTAGTCTTAAACCTCTAAAGTGTGGGAAGCTCAATGATTTTTTTTCAATATTACCAAGCAAACATTTTTTTCCTATAGTTATTTCTTTATTCTTTGTTCTCATCTGAATATGTTGTGTCAGATGTTTGATTATATGTTATAATCAAACATGTGAGGTAGTAATCATTATTAGGGCCTGAGCACTCACACAGTGGTACAAGGCACTTTTGGAATTCTTGTAATTATTTTATTTATTTTTTTTTATCCCTGTAAGATCACAAAATGCTGGCCAAAATTATTTCACTTTTAATACTTAAAAGTGATGCAAAATGTCTCAGTAGTGCCCCAAAAGGAGAAACACAGTAGGACAATGCTGAAACTAAATTGCACCAAATGTCATGAAACCTGGTGGGAAGATGAACAAAAAAGTCTATTGGGACAATGGCCTCAACTCAACAGGAAGTCAGCCATTTTGAATTCAGCATCCATTTTGGCAATTTGCACGTTTTGTAAATTAACAAACACGTGTGAGCATGTTAATTGTTCCAGCATGAATGTGTCCATTTTTACTAGCTGCATCAAAAGGTCTTCAAAAGGGCATGGCCACGGCAATCATCAGAACTGCAAAATCCAGCAGGAGGCCGGCCATTTTCAATTAATTTATTTATTTATTTACACACGAAAAAGTTCCCTGCAACTTTGTAATGCATTAACTGATCTGCACAAACCGTCACACGTGAGAAAAGAGACTCGGTCAGAGTCATCACATAAAAACCCAATTGCATAGCGCCACCTGCTGGCAGGGCAGCAGCTGAGGGGGCCCACACAATACTGCTTGCAGCTTTAATAGTAGCTTTTGCTTTGCTGTTATCTAACTGGTGTAAAATTTGTTTAATTTTCTTTTATGTTGTTACTTTCTTGTACCTGCCTCTTGGCCATGTCGCCATTGTATATGAGAAACGGTTATCTCAATTGACTCAACGGGGTAAATGAAGGTTAGCTAAATAAAAGAAATAATGTTTGTTGAGCGATGGGGCTGGCCATTCTGGAGAATTGGGCTGAATATGGCGGTTTCTAGGACCCTGCACGTGGCTCCAATGAGAGGTCACATGACAGTTGTTGTCATCTGACTTTCCTAATGAACACATGAGCAGACGTAGAGAATAAGACAGGAAAACTACCTACGGACACGAACTCGTGGCGCTGTGGTGGAAATGAAGTAGTTGTATGTCGAGGCGGTGAAGGAAAGAAGGCAGGCGGGGAACATGGCTGCCGCTGTGTTACTCTTCGTCGCAGTGAAAATTGCCTGTTTGTCCCTCAGTGAAAACCTGGTGAGATTCCACTGGCCGAGTGACGGAACAGTCACGTGACGACTCATACGTTTGTAACTGATGGAACGTTATCTCCCAGTTAGAAATATTGGCACATTTCACTTTAGATGGATTGGCAGACTGATCTTACATCTATCCACGCCATACTATTCACTATTTGAACAAAGTGTCAATGCCAAAGTGTAGTAAAAAAAGGGACACCCCATGGACCAAGAACCTGACAGAGTTTATAAGTCCCAGACTCTCCACCAGTCAAACAGAACTGAAGAAGCCTCTTGGATGAGAGGCGAAACGTCTTCAAGAAATTCAACTAAGTCCAGTTGCCTTTTTTTACTACACTTTGGATACCATGACCTGGATGACTGAGAATCTTCACAGACAAAGTGTCAATGCAACTTTTAAATAACGTTTTTGTTTTGTTTTGTTTATTTTAATTTAACAAAAGCTTTCATAGTTGTATTGAGTTTGTTTATTTTGTGTTTCAGTTTCCTGAAGAGTTGAAATTGTTTACATCTCTTTTGGGTTTCTAAAAAGCTTTAAAATGTATAATAATAATAATAATAATGCAGGACTAAGATTTAAAGTAGTACTTGTTCTTTTTTGGGTTTCTTTTCTTCCTTTATTTAGCTGATATTGTGGGTTATTCCAGGGATTGTATAGGAAAAGCCATTTCCTTTTATGGTTACTGATTGTGGTAGAATCTATTTTGTGAAAGGAATCTGTGTGAATTTGTAGGTTTTATATATATTTTTTCTTTATGTCGCATATTTTTTATTCATTAATCATGATCGTTGTCATCATCGTCAGTATTGTGTTACTTTCTTTCAGGTCTCCAGAGAAAGATCTTTCTCCATAGACTACAAAAATGACTGTTTCCTCAAAGATGGGAAGGCTTTTCAGTTCATTTCAGGCAGCGTCCACTACTCCAGGATCCCCCGACAATACTGGAAGGACCGGCTTGTAAAGATGTACATGACTGGCCTCAATGCTATCCAAGTGTACGCTCAAAATCCTAATGTGCACATATGGATATTGTTGGTTGGGATGTTCTTTCTCTTTTGTTTTACAATTGTGTTGTGGTTTGTTGACATTAAAAATGCTTTCCCACAGATATGTGCCCTGGAACTTCCATGAAGCTGTACAGGGCATCCACAACTTCACAGGTGACAGAGATTTGGAGCATTTTTTGGATCTGGCCAATCAGACTGGTCTTCTGGTTATCCTGCGTCCAGGACCGTACATCTGTGCAGAATGGGAAATGGTAGTTGAATGGAAATTTTTGTTGTTTATGTCAATATATGTAAAGCTAATTTTTATATTAATGACTGGGATAAATAGCCATTCAGAAACTTTGGTGAAAGTTACCTTTACAAGGTCACAATAAAACCTTTTTTCCAAGAAAATCTATCTATTCTGTACCGTTTAAAAGTAAGAACAAAAATAATAGAAATACTTTATAAATTGTAGACTTTTCAAATCAACCCATTTCATGAAAGTAAAGAATAGTGTTTTGTGGTTGTTTAATGTAATGGAAACTGTTTCTAGAAAGGTGTAGCAGCATCAGTGAAATTTTGGTATTGTGGAGGGATTTATTTTTTAAGGCATATTATATTATATTATTTATATTTTAAAATACTGATGGATGTGTATTGTAGTTTACCAATTATGTAAACTGAATAAATATTAAACTTGGATAAATAGACTTTGATTTTGAAATTGTTGGATGGGAAATTAGAAACATAAAAAAAAAGTGACACTGAAAATGGACAAATTTGTCCATTTTCAGTGTCACTTTTTTTTTTTTTTTGTTAAAAATAATCATAACTTGTGTTTTCTTTGTAGGGTGGATTACCAGCATGGCTTCTTCAGAAACCAAACATCGTACTCCGCTCTGCGGACACAGGTACAGGAGCAACAACATGCCTTGTTTGTTTGTTTTTTTGTTTGTTTTTTTTTGTTTGTAATGTAACATGTTACATCTTTCTTCTTCTATCTAGATTATCTGCAGGCAGTCAGCAACTGGCTTGCTGTTCTCCTACCCAAAATAAAACATTGGCTCTATATCAATGGTGGTAACATCATCAGTGTCCAGGTAGAGTACTGGCTGTATACTTAATAATAATGTATAATGTATTTTCATCTTGGTTTAAGTTAAATATCTCTCTTAAATGTAGGTGGAGAATGAATATGGAAGCTACTTTTCATGTGACTACAACTACATGCGTCACCTGCGGACTCTGTTTCGCTTCTTTCTCGGTGAAGACACGGTGCTGTTCACCACCGATGGAAACACAGACAAGGAAATGAAGTGCGGGACTCTTGAAGGATTATATGCCACGGTGGACTTTGGCACAGGTGTGTTGTGGACAACACTGCATCTGTTTATGTGAAGCTCATCGTTCAGAAATGTAGAATTACCTCAGTTTCTTTCCTCATTCAGACACAAATGTCACTGAAGCCTTCAGTCGGCAAAGAAGGTTTGAACCACAAGGCCCCCTGGTTAGTTAAACTCAAATCTTTTAATGATTTAGACTGAGTAGTTTCTATCTCATCCAACTAAATGTAGGATGGAAGAACTGACTTAAATGGTGTTGCAGGTGAACTCGGAGTTCTACACTGGCTGGTTGGACCACTGGGGAGATCAGCATGCTGTGGTCAGTACTCAGAAGGTCTGCAGAGTACTAGAAGAAATGCTTACCATGGGGGCCAACGTCAACATGTATGAAACTCAGTCTTTCCACATGCAGTTGCTCTGTGTGGTTTTGCGACATCCGGCTTCATAAATCCTCCGAAGACATAAATCAGTAAATTTCTGTAAAATCAACCAGTCTACCCACCCCTCTTTTCTCAGGTACATGTTTGAGGGAGGCACTAACTTTGGTTACTGGAACGGTAAAGTCCTTTATTTTGACTACAGCAGTGCTGGAGATAAAAGTCTATCTTTTGGTTCAGTCTCTGAGCAACTACATTTCTCTCTTTAAGGTGCCGATCACGACACCAGGTATCGCTCAGTGGTGACTAGTTACGATTACGATGCCCCCCTATCTGAGGCAGGAGACCCCACAGAGAAGCTGCTGGCCATCAGAGAAGTCATCAAACAGGTACATCTGATTGTCCTGCCCCCTCAGAAATTGTTGATCTGATGACACTTGTATGTATGTCTGAAATGTGATTTTTTTTAATCCCTTTGCAGTTTAGAGAAATTCCTTCTGGACCCATGCCACCAGCAACTCCCAAGTTTGCCTATGGCTTTGTGACCCTGAGAAAGGTAATAGTGCATTATTTCATTTTGATAAAGAGCAGAATATGCTGCGTTTGCTCTTAATAAAACAAAGACTTTTACAGGTTGGAAGCATCCATGATGTTTTGAACACCATTTCACCTCTGGGTCCAGTCATATCTCAGAATCCACTGACATTTGAAGAGATAAAGCAGGTACACAGTCTCTTTAACTAGATGCGAGTCAAAAACGGGAGGTCCAGGTGTTTTAGTGGCAGTAAAACTCTTGAAACATGGAGAACTTCTAGACTGTTTGCAACATGTCACGTCTATTGTGTTCAGTACTATGGATACATGCTGTATCGAACCACGCTTCCCCGGGACCTTTCAGAGCCCACGCCACTTATCTCTCCACTGAATGGGGTTCATGACCGTGCATATGTGTCCGTCAATGGGGTAAGCCTTTACAATGAACCTTTGTTGTCCAGTCATTTACATTTTCAGGTCATGTATATAGAAAAAACATCACAGGTTAACTTCAAGTATTCTTGCTCGTGTAATGACTTGTAGGAAAATTTCGAGTGTTTGCTTATTTTTTTATTATTTTTGTTGTTTTTTTTAATGTTCCAATTACTGAGCAAGTATGTGTGTCTGTATGAGCAGGTTTTCCAGGGCCTGCTGGAAAGAGACAAAGCGCTGGTAATTAACATCACTGGACAGCAGGGGGACACAGTGGACATCCTTGTTGAGAACATGGGCAGGGTTAACTTTGGCAGCAAAATCAACGATTACAAGGTATCACTTGTTTTGGCTTTTTTTCCCCCTACTCTGTTTTTTCAAAATTTTACATAGAACTTTATGGCAACACACACAAAATAAAAAGTCACATTGTAGAACCTTAAATGGGACAGATGGCACAAACCTAAAGATGAGGACATAGAGGACACAGACAATACGATTTTTTAAAAAAAATAGTCCTAATAGAAATCAAACAGGTACATTTAAAAATGTTTTGTTGACATTGTCTGAACTTCTGTGCTGTATGAACATGATTATTACATTTTTTTGTTAAAATGTTTTCCTTGTGCTGTTTATAAATGGCTTTACAATTAGGCATTTTTAAAGGCTTAAAAATGATTATAATCTAGATAGATTACTCATCAGTACAAGTACTTTCAACAGGCAAACTATTCATACCAATTATTTTATATAGTGTATATTTGAATATGGAGTAAGCACCACTCCTGCTCTTGTTAGCTGTGATATTATGAAACATGCACTGAAAAATTACTATTTCCCAGTATTAAATATAATGTGTTTATCCTGCTCACATGGAGTTCAAACATTTGGTGCTTAACAGTCTGTGTACTACAGGGCCTCGTTAGCAACTTGTTCCTGGGAAAAGACATGTTGACTGATTGGAGGATCTATCCTCTGGACATTGATGGAGCCATCACTGGTGGATGGCCTCATTATCAACAGTCACTCCCCACTCTTCAGAAAGAAGCCTCAGCTGGACCGGCCTTCTACATGGGAACGCTACAGCCCAATGGCTTGGCATGGGACACCTTCCTCAGACTCAGTGAATGGCAAAAGGTAATGTAGATTTTTTTTTTTTGGGCAGGAAGAGGGATTTAGTACTAAAACACACACGCTACTTGATGTATGGGTTTACCTCATTATTCTAGTAAATTTAAAAAAGCAGTCGAATCCTTCTGATGTTCACATTTTTTTCTGTTTTATATCAGGGTCAGATTTGGATTAATGGCGTGAACCTGGGACGATACTGGCCAGCCAGAGGCCCTCAAATGACTCTCTATGTCCCAGGATCTTTACTCAGCACAATCCTACCCAACAACATCACAGTTCTGGAGCTGGAGAGGGAACCAGCACACTTGCGGGTTCTGTTTATGGATCGGCCTCAGCTCAATTTCACCGTTGATAAATCATAACAAAGTGTGCTGAATTTGGTACTGTACCCCCATGCAACCTGAGCAATTCACCTGCACTATCTCTGTGGCATCTTTATTCTTGATCATATAGATTTCACTGTAGTCAAAAACGTTATCAGCAACATCCAACAACTGCTTTGACACAACAGCTGTTTTGAATAGTGAAGAAAGCCATTATTGTCAGGTGCTGTCACTGCACATGTAATAAACCGGTATATCAAATTAAGTATATATACAAAGATAATTAAATTTGAATTTGAAGAGATGGACAATTCATAAAGTATAGCTTATACAGGTTTCAATTTATGAATGAGAATTGAACTTTTAAATTAAATACAGTTTTAATTGATTTTATTTCATTGTACAGTGACAGTTGTGCCAACCTAACAACACATTGCAAAGAATGCAAAAGAGATACAGGCCATAGGTGTCTTTTTTTAGTTTCTGGAGGTAGCATTTTGCTGGATACTTTTTAATGGCACTTCTGTACATATCCATTCCATATGTGAAGCAATGCAGAGTTTTTGACCTTAAAAAAAGTGGTGACTGGTGGAATGTAAAGCTGGTCAGTTTGCTGGATTTAATCAAATTTTTGATCTTTTGTTACTTTTTTTAAAAAAAATTAACACATTAATTCTGTTTATTTTTGTCTATTTTCCTTGCTGCAAGACAAATTACCCATATGTAACAATAACATCATTTACACTATTGAAACTAAAAATATCGACATGTCACAGAAGGGAATGATGGCTTGAATTGTATTGTTGATTCACTTTCAGGGTCTGATATTGCAAGTATTGGCTGATTAAGGACAATTGGCAGTTTTCCTCTGTCTCACAATCCACATATAGTGTCTGATATATTAGGAAATTATCAATTTACTTGATTCAGACAAATAGATTGTGAAGATTAAATAACAGACATTCAAAAACACCATGAGCCTTAATGTATTTTAGTGTGTTCCTAAATAATCCCTGAATTTCCAATCAATTGTTTTGTATAAAAAGTGCCAAATCATTGATTTGACCTCTGAATCTTTTCCAGGGCTCCCGTCTGGAGTCTTTACAGTAATCTCGGAAAATGGATTGATACTTAATAAAACAGCAGACATTTATTTGATGTTTCAAACAGTCCAAACTCATAGGGTAACTTCAATTGCACTCAATTCAACTCAATCTAAACCTAATCCCATTTGATACATTGGTTGTGCTTTAGCAAGTATTACCACTTCTAATGTAATTCCACATTACACTTTTAAACCAAAACGAGTCAGCGAAAAATTGAATCTTCAAGATAGTTCATCATTTTTATAAATATAGAAAGTTAATACTGATAAAATGCAGAATTTTATTAAAAACCTAAATAGAACAAGCATCTTTGAGACATGATTGAGTAAATAGAGAATTATGCTCAAATATTACTAGATGTTTTGGCTCAAAACAAGTTCCACGTTACCAGCAGCTTCATGTTCATAATGACAGATAATTATGAATCACAATAGGTCATGTTATGTCACGTTGTCATTTGTTTTCTTTTATTTCAGGACTGGAGGATGATCAGATTAGCAATGATGACAGGTTTGAACAAATATACGTGTTTTTATGAGGTAGCATTTAAAAATGTCCTCAGAGGTGTTAGGTCTTGCCTGGAAGAGGGTTTGCTTTTCGATGTGCTTGGACACAGCGAGGGGAGCAGAACGAATAGTCCAGGTAATGAAATGGGACCTTACCGAGCAAAGACTCCCCACATGACCAGCACCTCCTAGTAACAAGGAGAAACCGACATAAAAACAGACACCTTCGAGTGACACTTGGATGGTTGTAAATTTCATTGTGACAAAGCTCAATGAGAGGGTGACACTTATGGGTCTTACTTGATATTAGAAATGCCGACTCCTGATGCAGCTACCTGCTCTGCTAACCTTTTCTCTGCTGCCAGAGCCCTCTGAAAACAAACAGCACATCAAATGAATATTCACATTTCTTCTTTAAAAAAAAAAACCCAAAAGCAAACAAAAAATGCACATGGCTCACCTTTTCACGATCACTCAGAGATGCAAACCTCTTCTTTTCCTCTGCCTCTAACTCCTGTTTCTTCTTCTCCTCCTTCTCCTCTTTTTCTCGCTGTTTTCTCACCACTTTTTGAGCCTTTTTCTTCTCCGACTTTTTGGAT
The DNA here is from genome assembly GCA_016785285.1 of Brachirus orientalis. NCBI lineage: Eukaryota > Metazoa > Chordata > Actinopteri > Pleuronectiformes > Soleidae > Brachirus > Brachirus orientalis. Next base: position 4,141,043 of record JAFBJR010019384.1, on the reverse strand, counting down.
TCAATCTCTGCCGTCAGTGGCCCGGGCACCTTGAGGAGTAGCAGCGTTTAATGTAAACCAAAAGTAAATGTTTAATGTAAAGCTTGTACTGAATGTGATCGACATTACAAGTCAAAGCACCAGCCCTTGCCTGTGCCTTGCTGTAGTCATATTTGCCAGGATTCTCGCCCATGTATTTGCGAAAGACATTTCTTGTGTCTTTGTCAGGGGCGACAATATACGGGGTCTGCCCTTTGTTATCCCTGTAAAGAAATATAAAGGCTTACAAATGATTATCTTTGTTATCCCTGTAAAGAAATAATAAATAAGTATTTCACTTTTACTCTAATTGGTGATCACACTGAAAGTTTATTTTTATTACTGTGCTATTTTTTTTCATACCTGCAGGCTGGGTCTGCTCCTGCATCGAGGAGCAGTCTGATCACTGCTTTTTGTGCAGCTGTGGTTGCAACATGCAGTAGAGTGAAGCCCACTGAGTCTATGGGTTTATTAAGAAGTGTCACAAGAGATCTTGCATTTGAGTTGTTGGTCACCATCTGCTCTTGATTCTCTGTGGTTTCTTCATGTAGCTCCAGCAGTCTGCTTAGGGTGTCCACATCCCCGGTTTTGCAGGCCGTAAAGAGGGCATCCCTCAGGCCATAATCCCAAGAATCATCATCTTCTATGAAAACACAGCAAGCTAAATATTGGTTTCGATTGAAAGATGAATGTTCACTATACAGAAAAAAAAAACCTACTCACCCTCCACTTGTTTCTTGCTCTGTGCATTCTTCTTTTCCTTGGTCTTTGTTTGTGTCTCTTGAGTGGCATCCTCTGCTGGTGTATCCTCCTGTTCTTTATTACTCAGTTCTATCACAGACCAATATGGAGTTTGATGAACCTTGCTGAGCCTCTAAGTGAGAAATAAGCATTTCTATGGGGTTCCTATAATGTAGCTGTGTCTACCTAGCTATGTAATAGCACACTAGATTAGACCTACCCTCAGTTTGCATTTTGGCTCCCTCCTTCTTTCTCCTCCTCCTCCTCCTCCTGTGCCTGGAAGGATACATTTCATATTCCCTGAGGTCCAGGGTTCCTAAAGTCAGCTCCTCCACATGTAGCTGGATGTCTTCACCCTCTTCTTTATCTGTGCTGTCATGGTTTTCTTCTGCTGATGCCAACAATAAAGGAAATGTCATATAAAACCCAGTTTCACAATACAATACCTCTGTAAACTTAATTAAAAAAAAAAAAAAAGCGTATATCTAAACATATTATACTTACCTTGCTCTTGATCAGAGTTTTTTTGTTCTACTCCTTTGACAGTTTTCTTCCACACCTTTTTCGAAGGACTGAAGACTGCAGACATGTCTGTGTCTCTCCCTGCATTAAGATAATTCTGATTATACCTTGGCTGTATGACAGTGAGCACACAACGTGTTGTTATTCTAAGTGTGTTATTCAGCTTACCATAAACATGAACTGTGGAAAGCATCTGATGTACTCGCTGCACCTCTCGAAACGTTGGCCTGCGCGTTGGGAAGGGAAGTGTGCTGATCCTGGGATCTTTCTTGTCAAGAGGTGCTGCCCGTCCACTAAAAAATATGCTCTTGTTATAGCTAGGGGCTCGTACAAATATTGCAGAGGCCTCCTTCAAGTGTTCGGCCCAGGTTACAAGGAGATCCTGAATATCCTGCGAAAAAAGGGGCATAAAGGTTTCATTAACTAGCCTGTAAATTAAGAATCCTATTTACAACCCGTTTACTTAAAGTCTGTAAAATAACAATATGAGCACAGTTTGTTTTAAATTAACAGGTGCTGTCTGTAGAGCCTCCATGAACACAGCCCCACAAAAGATACAGCCACTTTCAGAGGAGGATGAACGCCTTCGCAGAAGCTTTAAACAATTTGTTTAACAAACATTATTAAACATAGCTATCACTAAAATAGTTGAAAGGATAATAATCTTGCCTTAACTAGAGCTGCCTCATTGTGTCGCCTCAGAGCTGCCCCCGCAGACTTCGGTGTGTGACTGCGATTCTGAGAGTCTCTCAGTCCTTGAGCGGTGCCCCGCTTCGCTCGTACTGTGTATCGGTGGAAAGTCTTGTGCTGAAGGACTGCTTTTCTGTAACACATATACAGCTGGTATTGTCCAGATGCCACCAAGTGTGTGTCCTATGGCTCTTAAACTTCTGCGCATAATCTGGAATCTGGAATCTGAAGTACTAAAGTACAGATAAGAAACAAGCAAAAAAATTCCTTCTGCTTACCCTTGAAATATAGCACCAGCAAAATGTCCTCCACCTGTCATGAGAATGACCCACACTGTCTCTCTACTTAAAGCCATTAGAGAGGATCCTGCATCCAGCTCGTCATTCGCCTGAAATGATTGCAAGCACAAAACACAAAGTTAGGATAAAGTGAGAAGGTCACACAGATAAACAGCACGCTGTACTAGACTGAACCTGCTGAGCCTCACCTTCCCCTGCAGAATACAGCGATGGACTGACAGATACTGCCCACCTAAATTCTGGAAAACCACTTTACTAGAGAGCCGACAAGTAATGGAACTAGTTTCAATTGAGCTGTCATTATCTGTGCCAGGAATGTGACTGCCTGTTCCCCCACCATCACCATTAGAGTTTTCTTCCTCTGAATCAGACTCCGAACCCGAGATACTGGACATGTCTCCTGTACAGAGATGAGTGGAAATCAATTAACTGTTACCATCACTCTCTTACTCTCCTTTTACACTCTGTGCTAGATGTGTAGGATTTTTCTCACCAGCTCCAGTTTTCCTCTCAAACTCCTCCGCTGTGATGGGTGACAAACCTGCCAACTTCTGTCTCAAGTTGAAGCGATGCCAGTCAAGCTTGTAGTGTTCCATCTGAAACGGTAACCCAAAGACACAAGAACAGTCACATCAGCATCTTTTATTAGTACAAAACACCGAGCAGAGTTTGACGATGATCACCTGCTCCTCACGGTTGATGAAGGGGCATCTGCAGGCTGAGCAGACCATCTTGTCTGATACCTCTTTGGCCAAGCGGCGCTCTCGCTGTGTGTCATCCACCATGCATTTATCTCCCAACCCTGTGTGAGGTTTTAGATTTCAAACAAACAGAAAGTTAGAGTACAGAGCTGCAGTTTATATACAGTATATACATACATACATACCGTGAGGGTCTGGCTCTGAATTAACCGGCTGCTTCAGGAAAGCCTTCACTTCTCTCAGTCCAAGCAAAGCCTCATCATTTGGGCAAAGATCAAAGATGGAGTACTGGTCAACATGAGTCGTCATCTCTGTAGGTTTTATTTACCAGACTTGGGGAAAAACAAACAGGTAAACCTACTGTTAGTTGGGTGTCAATAAAAACGACGAGGAAATTCCTGGAGAAATTTCTTCTTGGTGCACATAAACCTGTCATCAGTTGCAGGACTTACATGTAATGCAGTATTGCGTTTTTACATTGCTGTATTGTGACGTAAGTCAACAGTGGTGCTGATGAATTCTTCGTGTTAATACTTTTCATGCCCTGATTTTTAAATGGGAAATTTAATCTGCCTTTGATCTTAACTTCCCAATTTATTCCTATGGTATTTTTTTCATGTGATCTTTGCTTCACATTCACTCGCTCACTCGCACTCATTTTCTACCGCTTTATCCTCCACATGAGGATCACGGGGGGCGCTTGTGCCTAACTCCAGCTGACAGATCTTTTGCAGAAAAATCTTTGATCTTTGCCCCAGTTTCATCCTGTCTTTGACCTTAAGGTCGTCCCTGCAAAAATCTCTTTGATCCTATGTCCCCATTTATCACTGTGCAAAAATCTGTCTCTGATCTTCATTCATCCCTGTGCATAACTTCTGTCTTTGATATTTGCTCACCATTCATTGGAATAGAACATTTTCCAACTTTTTTTAGCCATGGTTTCTCAAAACCTTTAAGGAAATTAACAGCATTTGATGTTTTTTTTTTTTTGTTTTCCAAACCTGCATGACAAGTTTTACGGAATAACTAGAAGTGGAATGAAAGTGATTGATTGTGTTGTTTCTCTTCTATGGTGATGTGCAGATGATGAAGAAGACTCCGCCGACACTGTATTTCTTGCATATAACAATGTTTATTACAAGGAAACACAGCATCTAACCAGACATCCCGGTGCTGTCTGTGAGAGGATCTGTAGCCAATGTGATACCTCTACTTTCAGCTTCTACTCCTTTCCTTATATACACTCAGCTTTTGCTTCGTATAGGGTACTGAGGCCCCTGTGTAAACACCTACAGTGAACGTGAGCTGAATTCCATATCTAACCTTTAACCTTCAGAGTCAAACAGACATCACTCATGTCCATGAACTCCAAACATCAGCTCTTTACCATCTGGTTACATTTAGTCATGGAATGTTAGATACCTCAATTGTAAAAGAGGTGATACTGTGATTTTCAGAGCGGGCACTACACAGAGATGGGACAATATGCAATTGTATCACGAATCACGATAAGAAGCGTTTGCAATAACCTGGTCATGGTAAAGTCATGTTCAAGATAATCGTGACATTAAAATTTAACTTGAATGACAGCGAAAATATGCTCTGTAACGTGCCAATACAAAATCCTAGTGATTTATCAAATTTCCACAAAGGGGTGCCTGCTGTTTTTCACTTTATAAATGTTCTCTAAATATATGCATACTATCTGAGATGTAAGATAAAGCGTTTTTTTCCTTACAATTATTACTAATATCGCGAATCAAGGTTATTTTGGTAAGGATAATCATGTGAAAGTGAAATTAGATTTTTCATATTTTTCCCAAACATACTGTATGGACAACACTAGTCTGTTATTGCCAATACACGACACAATCACAGTCATTTAGTGGCAATGTAAGTCGACCACAGCAAACTTACTTAGCCTGAATCCGTCCTTTGACTAACACGCGTAGTGATGACGTCACCGGTGGTGAACGTATCGCTTTTGTCGCTACTCTAACAGATTTTTAAGTAAATGACACATGGTAGGGAACAACAATGACTACTTCAAAAATAACCTCTTACCATAAAAAGGTGTCGGTGTCTGTCAGAGGAGTGTGGTTGTACCATGTGCCGCGCAGCGTCGAGGATTAAACAACGCTCAAATGCAAGTTTTCAAATGGGATTATATGCTGGGAGGTGCCGTACCTGACAGCAGGACTGTGAGTGGTAACACCGACACAAGAAAGTTTCTAAACGGATACAAGTCTCCTCCTATGTTAGAAAAACACGTCTCACCTCCTTCCTTCCTCCAGTCACGATAAAGTACGGAAGCCTCGACGTGTCAAAAGTGAGTTGAATTGACATTAGTTTAAGCGGCTCGTTTGACTCTTTCTGTGATGATATACAGTGCTTAACAAATTTACAAGACCACCTGTCATTAAAAAAAAAACGAGAAATCATACATATTTTAGAATTAAAAACATTATAATATATAATTACCAGTGCTGTTAATTTAGGGCATAAACCCTACACTGGATGGTGAAACTGTATTTCATTTTAAAGCATGGACTTTTGTCAGTGCCCACTCGTAAATGAGTAGATTAGTCAATACCTAATCTCGGAAATGGACTAAAAAATTTGTGTTGAACAATTTCTTTAAGACAAAAGTGCAGCAAAAAAATTAAAATTACTTGCTCATTTCAATATTAATTTAATTTCATGACTACCGAAAATTAAACTGTGAAATAAATTTCAGGACACTTGTGAACCCAGAAATGATACAGAAGTTATTATTATATGTCCTTCCCTTTATCTGTTAAATTACAATTTCATTTAGACTTCTGAGATACAGTACATCCCAGAAATGCCTCTACTATATGCACACGTCAAATGCAAGCATGTTTTTTAAATGCATAATTTAAAACAAGCTATACAATGTCCAATATTTTGCTGTTTTTTTTGGAACCTGAGCTACAATTAAGAACAAGTACTTATAGGGTGATATAAAGGAAAACAATTTATTGGGTGCAACAGAATATATACAATTTGATTCATAAATATTAGATGTGGCACAGAATAAACAGGTTTGTTTACAAAACAAATAAAAATGTACATTTTTTTTTTAATCACTTGAATCGCTTGATTTCGCTTTCACCTCGTTCAGGAGTTGATCGAATCCTCTGCTGCTGGCAAAAAAAGACAGTATATTACAACCTGTAGCAAATACAAATTGAACCGGATGTAAATGTCCTCCACACTCTTACCAGCCTTATTACGAGCTTTGGCCTCTGCCAGAAGTTGTTGGACCTCTATAATTTCAGCAGTGAGGCTTCTTGCCTTGTTTGTTAGACGCTCACTCCTTTCCTCTAAATATCTCTTTTGGTTTCTGAAATTTACAGAGCAGGTTTGCACATTTAAAAAATATTTTTCTGTGCACACAACACACCACAATACCTGTCCTCAGAGGCTTGACCAGTCAGTTGTTCAGAAAGATCCCTTTCCTCTTGCAGCATTCGACCCAGTTGCTGTAACACATCAATGACTCCACTTTTTGCCACTGTCAGCTCCATACGCCGCTCAATTTCTCTTGTGCTGCAAATGAGACGGCGTCACAAAGTCAGCACCTCATGCAACCACACAAAAAAACTGAATTATTACTTTAATTTTGCTTCAACATTTCATTTGTGCAGTAGTGCTCCTATTCTTTTCAACTGATTAAATATGAACCCTACAAGAAATCATTTTGACATTCTTAAATGGATTTAAATTGTTTTGCCTTAAGAAAATTAGGTCAAAAACGAGACAAACTGGTGAAATTTTAAGAAACAGAAATTTGAACCTTAGAATTTCTCATGTATGCCCACACACCGATCAATGGTAGTGAATTTTACTTCCATTAGAATATGTGCAATTGTTCTAACTGTTAAAATAAGGAAAAACTAATTTTGTTTCTCGGTTGGGGGTTTCATGTAAACCATTCTTTTAGCTTGTTACTGATATTTAAAGATGGGTAAACTGTATTATCTATTTAAGACAAAGTTAGACATTTTATTCTTAAAATTAGATATTTTTTCTGATGCAAAACGTTTTTGCCAAGATTATTTTTCTTTTCAGGCAAAAAATAAGACAAATTTTCCCAGAAACTAGGCCTATTTTACTCTCTTGAAAACCAAATTTTTGCAGTGTATTGATACTGCTCAGTGGTTTCAGTTGATACTGAAACACCTGACAGGGGCTATTAAATTATAATTAATTTGTAGCCAGTCACCACGATGATAAGATGGAAATACCCAGCAGGGATCTCAGGGTTGGTCTGTTGAAAAAAAGCATTACAGGGATGAAATTAGGTGACGGTGGAACGTGTTTCTGTTAAACCTGCACACAAATATTAACTGAACCGAGCAGAACAAAACGAGCTCCACTTAGCTCCAAATTAACTACATTACCAGTGAACTGCCTCCTGTTCGACACGCTGCCTTTGCTTTTGAATGTCCCCCAGTTTGAGTCTGTTCTCCTGGATAGCTTGTTGCCATGTGTCTGTCTGCTTCTGCAATTCGGCGACACACAAAAACACGTCATAACTATCGTTTTCTGCGAAAAGGGGCGAACTTCTTTAGCTCTTGGTTTCCTTCTTCGTTTGCGCCGTAATTAGCCTTAGCCATCAAGATTGAGCACGACACATTTGGTTGTAGCAGTTAATTCGTGTTGACAGTATCTTTATTCTTATCGTACCGTAAAGTCGTCATGTCGCGCTGGGGACGTGAGGTGTGCGAATTCGCCCATGATATCGTACATTTCTGCTGGTTCCTCCATTCAGCTTCATTTAAACAATATCAGAGTGGGTCCTTTTTCAGTTGAGAACTTTCATATAGGCTGCTGCCTACGGTTCGCTCAAGGGCCCGGATAGCTCAGTCGGTAGAGCATCAGACTTTTAATCTGAGGGTCCAGGGTTCAAGTCCCTGTTCGGGCGTTACCTTCTTTTGAGAAGAATATTCATTAACTATATGTTATTTGAAGTCATTTCGGTGGTCTGCAAAGTTTGCTGCTGTTTAGATGTTTAAAGGCTTCGGAAATGCGTTGAGAGATTCACTTATGCCTATGTTGGTTTTAAGATATTACTTTTTTTTTTTTTTTTTAAATAATTTCTAACCAGACTGGCCATTCTGATCTGACCTGTGACATTAAACAAGGCATTTTCACAATATTTGTCAGTGAAAACCCAAGTAGACAAACAGTTTCGGAAATACTTGGATCACCCTCAGCCATGACACAACTGAAAGTCACCTTTATTCCCCATCCCGATGCTGGGGTTGAACATGAATATGAATATCTTTATTTTGCTTATATTCACATAAAAGGTAAAACATAGATAATTTAACACAAACATGCCAATAACAGAAAAAGGAACAGGCAGAAGCAAATGGCTTATTTTTGTGTATCCTGTACAATACAAGGACAAACACAGAAAATTTAGAAATGTAGAGAAAATGCTGTACATAAAATGTTACACTCAAGATTTTAGTACTGGACCGACAGTTTGTAAGCTGTAATTATTATTATTTCACATTTTAAACATTTTTGAACTCCAAAATTTACACAATTTCAGTTCATCAAGTTCATTCCATAACTTTGCTCCCAAAACTAAACATAAATAATCTTTGTAAAATATAATTTCCTTCACTTAGTTTAAAACAAATGTCTTAATTGGAAACAGGAAAAGTTTTATTCACCACACAAAATATTATCTGTAGCATAACCTAAATGCGTTGCCTATATGAGTTGCTGCATGTGACTGACAGATTAGATTTGCATTCACAAGTTGCTGAAAGTGAAGTTTTGTCACTGTCAGTATAACTGTATGTAAACTGTTGGTACGCTTAGTTTCAGCAAAAACAAAACAGTACTCCTGGTCAGTGAATCATACAACCAAAGCCTTAAATTGCTGTGGATAGCTGCCACACATTAAAACATTTAATTTGAAGCTAGTGCTTGAATTGAAGCTGTTATTATACACAGTGGCACCTCACATTATCCTACTGTTGGAGTTGTTGTTTATGAAAGAATCTAACTAATTTGGGGATCAAACTCACTCAAACAAATAACACTAACCAAAACATGTAATTTACCTGCGATAATTGTGGGTATTATCTCAGGATAGTGATTGGGAACACTTATAAAGCCCAGTGTTTGCAAGTAAAATGGCAACACAGAAGACACATCTGACCAGCCAAGATGGACCGGATTATCATCCTGTGCATGGTCTCCTCCAGCATCTCAGCTGTACATACTCAGGTAAATATGTGTAGGTTGAAAGTAGTGGGACGGAGAGTGAGTTTAACAAGTTTAATAACAGTTTGGAATCACATTGAACTTTGCCTCTTTTGCAGAATTTTTTGTTCAGCCCAAAATGGGGACTCGTTGGCTATAAAGGTACAGTAAATGCAGTTTGGGTTTTTTAATGAGATTCTAAGTTAAGTGCAGTAAAGGCACACACGCACACACACACACACTGACTAATACTCTTCCTTTTAAGAGCGTGATGATGATGGCGTTGGGACAGCAATGGATGAAATCATTAAAGCAAATGAGTTTCATGGTAAGTTACACACAATTTACAATTTACTTGCTCCTTTGCAGTTTACACACCATACTGTACCAAATGGGCTCCTGTCGTCCAGTCTCTTATACTTTCCCCGATTTCTGTCCCAGCTTCTCGAGTCATTGATGGCACTACCAGCCTGAGAGAGGGAGACATTGCTGTTTCTGCCGGAAGGCGCTCCAAAGTCTGTTTTGCGCGGAGCTGCCTCTGGTCAAAGTCGGTGGATGGACACGTCTACATTCCATACAAGATGTCCCCTGAATACAGTATGCTTCTAACTTAGTAATAACTACATTTTCTCTTATCAGTGTGTCTATTTAAATCTATTTCTATTGTTTTGAAACAGCATAACAAATCACAGTTTCATTGCTTCTATTCATACATTTAACTTTTTTTTTTTTTTTTACTAAACCAATGAACAGCTGAATTGGAGACAAAGCTGATAAAGAAAGGGATGGAGAATGTAGAGAAAGGAACTTGTGTGCGATTTGTGCCTCGGACTCACCAGCGAGACTACATCGACATCCAGCAAAAGTCTGGGTGAGGGGATGACAACATTTTATTTCATAACCTTGCAGGCTTTGACAATTTGAGTAGCAGCAGTTATTCCAGCTTATACGTTTGGTGTCCTAATGTTTTGTATATGTGTGTGTGTTTGTTCATGCAGGTGCTGGTCCTACCTTGGTTCACGTGGTGGAAGACAGACCGTATCTCTCCAGAGCCCTGACTGTGTCCAAGTTGGAGTGATATCCCATGAGTTCATGCATGCCCTGGGGTTTGTGCACGAGCAGTCTCGCTTCGACCGGGATAACTATGTCACCATCATGTGGCCAAACATTTGGAGGGGTAATTTCAGGGGCGGGAAGAGGGGGTGGCATTTGGTAATGAAATCTCCAAAAACAGTCAATTTAAAAATTTTAAAAAAGCATTTGCATCACAAATAGAGATGTGAAGAAATGTATTAGGCCACTACCCAATATAAGGTTTATGTCACAGCTGTCCTAAATATTTTTTTTATATATTTCTGTAATGGTTAATACACCAGTATGTAGAAGCTCTTTAACTGATATTGGTAATGCCAATATATATATATAAAATATATAAAATATAAAATATATATATAAGTATAATTATTATTTTTATCCATTCATTTTCAAATTCACTGTTTTACAAAATAAAACAGAAAAAATAACAAAGCACATTACTATTTCTTGATTAAAACGTCAAATTATAGCTATATGATTATATATAGAATTTATTTGCATTCCTGAACAGAAAAAATTTTTTTCGATTTGTTATTTGCCAAATAAATAACAATATAGTTGTTAAAGTTTTGGAAAGAGCTCTAATGTGGTCTAATGTTTATGACAGGTGGTCTAATATATTTGTTAAGCACTCTATCAAAACAACTACAAAAAAAAACAAAAAAAAAAACACATGAATAATTATAAAACAATATTTAGCCTAAAAAATGTTGATTTCCAACAGATCGTTTAAGGAATTTTGAAAAATTCAGGACGGACAATCTGGAGCTGCCCTATGACTATGGCTCAATCATGCACTTTGGGATGTAAGCACTGTAACCTTGATTTAATCACTGAATAATCGCATTGTATACTGCATGTATTACAATGATATATACAGTACATACATATGTTTAGGTATGCCTACTCTCAGGATGGGGAGCCAACCATCATCCCAAAGAACAGCAAGGACATAAAGCTGGGCCAGGCATCGACCCTAAGCCACATTGACAAGCTGAAAATCAACAAGCTTTACAAATGTGGTTGGTACAAAACCTGCTGAACTAACTTCCAGCAAAGATTTCAGCATTTGTAACAACAATACAAAATGTGGGGAAAAAAAAAACACAAAATGTTTGTCTCTGTCAAGTGTTTGATTCATTTTGTTTCTTTCCCACAGGTGACAAGGATGATTATTAACCCGACTGAGTGAGTGGAGGGGAAGCAGGAGTGCACTGGAAGATAATATAAGAAGTTGCTAAGAATTTTAAATAAACATTGATAGAAGCTTTCTGTGACCAGTCCCTCTGTGTGCGTGCAATTTTGTGAATTTACAAAAGATTTTTAACAGGTTGAGACAGTAAAGTTGGTGAGAGAGACCATAACTTAGTTTAAAGTATACAGTTTAAGTCGTTTTATAATTTAGTCAGGGATTATTTGGATGCCTCTATATATGCATGCATGTTTGCATTTACCATAAGTGAAATAAATAATGCTAAAATTTTAAATTTGGGCCATGTTATAGTAGTTGACACTTGTAATCAGGCCAAGACTAAAGAAAGCACTTCTTCTGGATTTATTAATTACTAGTTTGTGAGAGTTCTCCCTGTGTCATTGCCTCTTAAATTTGCCCCAGGATAAAAATAAAGATCATTTCAGGAGAAGGAATCTGTTTTGTTTTTATATTTATATGACAAAATGATTGCCGTCAAGCCAGTTATCAGTTGACTTTATCACTAAATCACATGTTGCCAGTTCGGTCAGACACAAATTGCTGGTCTGTTGGACGGAGTGAGCAGTTATTCTCCTGAGAGCAACTGCTGAGCTGAAGCACATCTAGCAGCAAAACACCTTCAGGTGTCTTATCTCTCTGAAAGTGCTGAATCTCAACATACAATAAATACAGGGCACACGTGAGGGTCAACAGCTGGACCACCTGTTACGGCTCAGCAGTGGACTTGACTAAATTACATGCATGGTTTGATGAGGGGGTCTTAATCTTGCTTCATCATAGAACATGTGCCCAATCAGTATAGAGCACAGGAGGAGAAGTGGCTATATAGATTCAGTGGAGGTGAGGAGCTCATTTCGCTCTTGCACTGGAAGGCCACAAACAACAATGACATCTACCATCATCATCCTCTGTGTCTTCACTGGCTTGCTGACCCAGGCGTATCTTCTACCTGTTAAGGTCAGTACGAAGGATACGGAGAATGTTTTAGAACACAGGGCCCCTTTTTGTCTCTTTGTGTTTTGCAGCCAAACTCTTTTTGTGTTACAGAACTCCACAGGAGTGCATGAGGGAAAAGTGAGGCTGAAAAGGGAATACTCAGGTGGGCTCTTGGCAAAAAAGCAACCTTTAAATGCACTCCATCATGCATGTAAATAACACTCCTAACAACATTTTTGTGGCATTCTTTTTTTGTGTAAAACCGAGAAGGCATATCATTCTTTCTTTTTACATCTAGATGAAAATATGGACTTTGATGAAATGAATGCCATGGATCAAATTCTGGCAGTCAATAGCAGTAAGTCATCTGCAGGTTATGCAAAATTATGCCTGTTAGTATAATGTACCAAAGCATGTTTGTTTTGCCTCACAAGGGTTGCGAGCACCTCGAGGCATTACATTCAGAGAAGGAGATATTGCCAGTTCACACTTACAGAGTGCAATAACTTGCCCTGGTAACACCTGTCTGTGGCCTAAATCAATTGATGGATTTGTTTATGTTCCATACATCATCTCCCCACTATACGGTATGAATTTATATGTATGAAGTATTTAAGAAGGCTATTTGCAGTTTGCATATTTATCATAATTTTGCTTCATGTTAGACGACATGGACAGAATAACCATAGAAACTGGGATGCAAGACATTACCGCTGGAACATGCATCAAATTTGTTCCACGGACTCATGAAGCCAATTTCCTCGATATACAGCCAAGATATGGGTGATTATGATTCTGACAATGCTTTTTACATGTATGTTGTTTATATAAAATTATTCAACTGTGGGTTTTTTTGCATTTTCATGTGATTTTTGCTGTGTTCTCCAAGTTGCTGGTCATTTCTGGGGCAGACTGGGGGAAGCCAAACCTTGTCGCTGCAAACTCCTGGATGCATGTGGTCCGGCGTGGCCTCCCACGAGTTCATGCATGCTCTTGGCTTTGTCCATGAGCAGTCCCGCTCTGACCGAGACCACTATGTTACAATTGTATGGAAAAACATCATCCCAGGTTAGGATAAGTAATGATCAGCATTTTGCACCAATTTAATCACACACACCTATATCTGTATATATACAGTATATTACATTAAGGAACTTCACCATTAGCTCTGGCTAGTTTAAAGACCCTCCATAAGAACACAGACTGTGTTTCATGTGTTAGCTCAAAGAAGTTGAGAGTGAAGTTCTTTTTGTGATTTGTTGTCCTATTTATGATGACATGAATAATGTACTATTTAGTAAAATGTGCGCCGATAATTGGCTTGATGATTGTGCTATGCTATAGCACAGTGTTTCTCAATTTTTTTTTGTATCAAGTACCAAACATTAAAATACAGTCATGTAAATAGGCAGAGCAAAATAAGCAACAGACGGCAGATTTATTCCCAGTAACATAATTTGCTTTCTCGTCATCATATTCCACTTCTTCACATATACTTCACACACTAGTATAGTGAAATTAGATTAAGATGGAGTGAGAGATAAGGTGACTCTAATAATTATTTTGTACGTGTTATTTGTTTCATTTTCTACGCACTCTGGTCAAAATTCCTCAGCTCCACTCTGATCACATACCCTGGTATTTCTGATTTTCCTCTCTAAGTTCCACTGGAGGAAACTTGTGTACCACCGGTGGTAGATGTACCACAGTTTGAGATCCAAGCAGATTTCATTTTGGAAATCTGCTACATTTACAGTCTTTACATTTCCAGTGTAAAATAATGTGTAACTTTTGTAATAAGTTGAAATTTATTGGAATATTGGATGAACTGATGCAAATGTATGTTTTCGTGTCCCATAGACCCATGAGGGTTGGGCACTTTTGTGCATGACACAATTTAGAAAAAACAATGAATAAATCAGACAATCGATCAAATGTCCCTTATTTCTGTGCTTTTCCAGACCACATTCACAACTTCAGGAAACAGGTGACAAACAATCTCAACAGCCCATATGATTACAATTCAGTCATGCATTATGGAAGGTATGCTGCTCCGTGAGGCAATATAATAACAGTTTGTTTGTTTTGTTTGTGCTGGGACACTACAAGGATAGAATGTATGTATTTTCGATCCAGGTATGCCTTCTCTGAAGATGGTGGACCAACAATCATCCCTAAACCAGATCCTTACATTCCTATTGGCCAGCGAGATGGACCCAGTGCTCTAGATCTTCATAAAATTAATGTCCTTTATAACTGTGGTAGGTGACCTTAGAAAAACTGACATAATTGCCAGAAAAAAAAACATTTCTTCTTTAAAAATGTATTATTCATAATTGTTCTCTTCCTTCCACTTACAGGTGCCAATGAGTAACTGGATCCAGAGAGTTTACTTAGCTCTTTATAGTCTTATTCTGTTGAATGTGCTCTCACGCGATAAGTGCTAGTCTTCAGCATGTGGCATACATTTTTAGCCATTTCATTTCATCTCTGTATTAAAATTTTAATATACTATCACCATTATTAGTTGGAATTTTTAGATTGAGTTCAGTCCATTTCTGAGGATAATCTATGAAACTGCCATAAACTCTGTCATAAAATCAAATAAATGAGCCATTTAAAATTGAAAACAGCATTTTTCTAACATAAAGTATTTCAGCGCTGTGATAATATACTGACTGGACACTAATTAGTTTTTCATGTGCGTACTGCTGACATTAAAATCACAGTATGCACAGGCTAAATTAGTTTTTTTTTTTTTATGTTTCTGCCTCCTTCTCCGCTTCTGCTCTCTTTAAATAAACCACTGCAACACTCTTATGGTTATTACTGTGTTATGGTTATTGTACAGACATGGACATTAAATAAGGGCTTCCATTGTGATCCATATTGAAAATATACAGCATTACAGAATGTATGTAAGTCTGATCTGATCTTTTTCTGCACCTTTCTGAAAATGGCACCTATCCAGGGGAATCATAAAGGTTTTACTGAAAGAAAAGGAAGGAATAAAAATGTTCTCAGGTTTTCAGTAATATTTATTCTGCTGTATTAGGTTTCCAGAGTTTTAAACTAGAAACATATTAAGACAACGTTTGTTTGCTTGAGTTAAGTGTTCCTGCCATGATGTAACTCAACGCCAGCAGTCATTATTTTTTCCTCATGTCCAAATTAAAATCCTCGTGAAGGCAAAATGATAGGAAAGTACAAATAGGTGAGGAATTGAGCGATATCAGAAACAGACCATGTGTTACTGACCCACAGAGACCATGCATCCTTTGAGAAATGCTGTAATCACTGGTAATCATTAATGCAGTTATTTAGTCATAGCATAACTATCTATTCAAATACACTGGCTTTCTTCTTACCTTGGTGTGGAGCAAAATAAGTTTAAATAACCCTGGACAGCTTGGCAGTCATGAATTACTGATATTGACACCATTTGTTTAGTAAAAACTGAATTGAGGATATCTGTGACGCCATTATGACTAGTAAAAACCGAACTACTAATATCGGACATCATTTTGATTAGTAAAAACTGAATTGCAGATATCCTTGACGTCATTTTGACCGTTAAAAACTGAATTACGGATATCTGACGTCATTTAGACGAATAACAACTGAATTACGAATATCCATGACGTAATTTTGCCTATTAAAACATGAATTACGGATATCTGTAACTTTATTTTGATTAGTAAAGACGGAATTGTGAATATGTGTACCAACTGTCGCCTTGTTCAGTATGACGTCGCAGATATCGGTGGTGAACATCCTGTCTAACATCGTGCACTTCCGTAGCATCTTTGTACATCACATGGGAGGAGCCGCCGCTTAAATTCGCCACTGTTGCTGCTTGCACATTGTGATTTGTAGTCTGCTCTCGTTGGTCAGTTCGCTGTCACTAAAATGAGCGATAAAAACAAAGACCGGGTACGTATGAGATTTTGTTAAGAATTTATCCGCCACCGTTGTTTTTTAAGCCAAAATATGTTTGAGCGTTGACTAATGCTGGCAAGCTAACTTTAGCTGGCTAGCTCTACCCAACTGTTCACAACAGATATTAATTTGTTGTATCACTCTATGGTGTCCTTATAAAGATAATTGTACAACAGTTAAATGTAGATCTATATAATAAGTGTGTGTTCCTGGTAGTCGTAGAGTAAACATTAGCGCGTGCTAACAATTGTTAGCTCGGTGGTTAGCGGTACCTTTTTCGTTGTTAGCCAGGTAGCTAGACGTTGGGGCCCAGTGGGATTTTACAAGCATGGAGAAAAGTTTATACAACTAGGCAGCCACACCAGTGATTTAAAAACTAACCCGTGGGCATGTAGATAATCAGAATGGAGATTCTTATATCAATCGGCTTCCTGGATTTAATGCAAGGTTATTTTAGCTACGTCGTTACATAATGTTTTAAAAAGCAGTCAGACTTGTCGAACATGTTGGATTATTCAGGCTCTGGTTATATATATCTGCAGTATGTACAAGAATAAATAGTTTGTTGTGTCTGGACCTTGATTCTTCTTCAAAGCAAAACAGTCCAGTCATTTTTAGGAATTGTATTAAACTGTTTCCAGAACCTTTACATGGTATATTGAAGGAGGGATGTGAATGTGCTGTGGTTTCTGTCATTATGATTGTGGTAATTTGAGTCGAACAGTAACGAAGTGTAACATCTTAACTATTAAAAATAGACGGCCTCTAGACTGTTGCGAACTAATTTGCATTAAGCGTTAACAATTAATTGATCAGCAATTGATGACTAAATTGATCTAATTATTTTTGATATTTGTTAGATATTTTTTCTATAGATAGAAGAAGTTAACTCCTATTACCCTCTTCAGCCTGTTTTCAAAAAGTGTTCCTTTGCTTCATATAACAAAGAATTAAAAATCTGAATAGCTTGTTTGTGTACAAAACAGAAAACTTATTTTGTGGTTTGAGAACCACTGTCGTTTGTAGACCAGACAACTGTTAGATTAATTAGAAAAATAATCAACCTCAGATTTTTGTAAAATATTTTCTGATTTCTTTGCACCATTTATCAAAGAAATTGTTTCTTACTAAAACAAGACATTCAAGTTTTTTAATTCACAAATTGAAAAATGTTTAAAACAGGCTGATGGAAATTCACCGGCAGTGAGAACAAATGTCTTCACTTGATAGCACAGTTAACTCCCAAACCTCTGGATAAATCTCAGCACTTGTGTTATCATGTGTTTGTAATGCCTTATGGGAAAACTTTACATGTTGTGATTTAGTTTATGACAATGAATTATTCAATGGCTTCTTAATATAGTGTGTGTAAACATTATTTTTAATGAAGGAATGCAAGTAAAAACAAATATGAAGAAGGTTTGGCTCACTTTAAAGCCAAAAAATACTATAAAAGTCTGAAGCAGTCATTCACATCCAGTGGTTTGAAGTGTACTATTGATGTTTTGAAAGTCACTCTGTGTATTAATTACTCACTCATTTATCCTCCACATGAGGGTCACGGAGGGCACTGGTGCGTAATCCCACCCTAAAACAATTTATATACTGCAGAAGAGATCAAAAGACACACAATTAAACTTGATCTTGTAATGATGTGCAGACAGCCTAGCACATTGTCACACAACCATAATGGAAAAAAATTGGATTGTGTTCACATGCCCACCTTTCAGTTTTGGCAAAATATTCACATAAAATAACGGCTATACTAACGTTTGCATGTACCATTATTTGTGTGCTTCTTACTCCGAGTGGCTAGTTGGGCATAATAGTGAATGAAGAACCACTGAAAGTGAAATTTGTTTATCATGTGCAAGATTATAATGAAACATGAAAAGTTGAATCAGGTTGCAGTTTTAATTGTAGTCTTCATCCTTTTCTTTTTCATAAAGGTTAAGGTTGGACGAAGAAAAAGCAGAAGTCTCATGTCCACTTTATTTTTAATAATATGAAGTTCAGATGTGTGAAGCACAGTTGGTTGAATGCATGCAAAAGCATGACAAGGAAAGAAGTATGGGCAGTATGTGAGATGGGGGAAGTAAGAAGAAGTAAGACTATGAAGAAAGAAGAATAATGTGAAGTAATGAAGTTAAAGAAATGAAGTTAAGGAAGTAATCTGCATAAGACCACTGCAAAGTAATTTTCTTGTTCGTTTGTCAAATACCTGCATGTTCTTTCATATTAAATACAACACATAGTTTTTAAGACAACTGACCAACCCCCCCCCCCCCATGTTGATAACTTAATTACACAAAAAAATGTATGATTTTAATATTTGTACTTGCACACAGAGTAGCATTAACCTGCTTTCCTAGTTCATAACCATGAATTCTGTCATTCTGTATTCTCAACCAAATATTGACTACACAGTAATATCTGGCAAATTTCTCAGTTTGTCCTTGCATTGTTACTGATAAGATGTGTGTGTGTCTTTGTTTTTGTGTGTTTGTGTGTGTGTGTGATCAATTCAGGAGTCTCGCTCTGCCTCCAGGAGTGCAAGTCCACCAGGCTCAGGAAAATCTGCCAGCCGCTCCCCAGCTCGGTCACCAGCCTCAAAGGAAAGTTCCCGCCACCGTCAGTCCAAATCCCGGTCCCAATCCAGGTCAAAATCCAGGTAACTATGTTTTTTGGGTAATTACAGCAGCATGAAACTCAACTGAAATAAGATGTTTGTCTGTAAAGACCTGGATTTAAATAGCCATATAGCATATATCATTGTGGAAGTGTATATTTTTCCCTGTCCTTTCAGATCCAATTCCCATCGTGGGTCACGAAAACACTACAGCCGATCTCGTTCTCGCTCCAGGTCCCATCGTCGGCGATCTCGCAGTAGTAGGTCCTACAGCGGAGAGCGTCGGAGCAGGAGCCATAGCCACTCACCCATGTCCAATCGTCGCAGACACATAGGAAATCGTGTAAGTGCTCAGTGGCCCCTCTTGTTTTATAAACTGCATTCTTGTTGCTAACATGAATCTGTCCAGTTTAGTTCCGTAACACTGATTGTATGAATCATTAATTAATCTTTTTAAAACTGTAGACGAATCCGGATCCAAACTGCTGCCTGGGAGTGTTTGGCCTCAGCTTGTACACCACAGAGAGGGACCTGAGGGAGGTGTTCTCTAAATATGGCCCCCTGGCAGATGTCAGCATTGTGTATGACCAGCAATCAAGACGTTCTAGGGGCTTTGCCTTTGTTTACTTTGAGAATACAAATGATGCTGCAGAGGTAAGATATTAATAGACAAATGCTTCTGCCAAATCTGTTCTTAAAATATTTTAGTGGTTTTAAATGAGAATTTGCCCATTTTTTGCTGCCAGGCGAAGGAGCGAGCCAATGGCATGGAGTTAGATGGTCGTAGGATCAGAGTAGACTTCTCCATCACAAAAAGACCTCACACCCCAACTCCTGGAATCTACATGGGACGACCGACATAGTACGACATCTGCATGTTTACCTTTATGAATTTCTTTCACAAATGCAGCCATAATTGCTGCTGCAGTAAGAAATGTTGACCCTCTGGGTGCAGTCCATTGTCAGCACTGATGGACTGATGCCTACTTCCACATGTTTCATTTTAGATTTTTCTTTTAATAGATATGTTCAGATGTGGTATGCTCCTCTCGATCTGTTTTAGCTAAAATTTATCCAAAAGAAAATAGCAGGGGTTACCATCTTAAATGAGAATTTTTTTGTCAATGAAAGATAAGAAATGATGTTTCCTCTTAGTTGGAAATATATACATACACATACAGTATGTTTACAGAATTTATGAAAAGAGAAAAATCAAATCAAATATAATTAAGTTTTTGAATATACACTAAATTGTATTTATTTTTTCCCAAACCTGTGGTTATTGATTTTAAAACCCATGACCTAAGTACATAATACCCAAACATATAAGCACCTATTTGACTGAGCAGTTTGTGGAGTATCATATCCTACAATTGCAATTAAGGAAACATTTAATTTACCCTAATGTTCTGACTATTGAGCTCACCTGAATATAAGCCGCACCAACTAAACTTAAAAAGAAAAGAAAAATAGTACATATATAAGCCACACTTGTCTATGAGCTGCAGGTGTCCACATTGTAACATGATATATTCAAACAGAAAGATTTTTTTTTAAATTTTAATTAAATAAATGTTTTTTTCCAAACAGTGCCTGTTACATGGCAGTAACACATAAGTAAAACAGTAAAACGGCTGGTTAAAAAAAATAACCAGCCTACCAGTTGTATGCCATTAGCCTACCAGAAAAGTCATTGATCATTATCTTCATCTTCTCCTGCGCACTAAAACCACTGAAGTCATCTTTAGTGTTGGAATTGAACAGCCTCAGAAGGACTTTGTCACACACTTTCCTCAGTCTCTCCTTCGTTGTCGCTCTCAATGTCACTTTCGTCTTGAGGCAAATTCGCCCTTGAGCTCGTGGTGTCCTCTTCATCATGCAGCAGTCCAGCCTGTAAAAAAACTATAGATTAGCCGCATCATTGTATAGACTGCAGGGTTGAAAGCGTTTGAAAAGAGTAGCGCCTTATAGTCCAGAAATTACGGTACCTGCTTACTCAATATGTCTCTCAGCCTGTAATATACAGTAACTAATTATTTTCTGCATTTGTGTAGTGGTGGAGGTGGAGGTGGAGGTGGTCCCAGTGGTCCTCGACATTCACGCGACTATGACCGCGGGTATGATCGTGGATACGATCGCGGATACGACAGAGGTGGCTATGATCGCTATGATGACAGGGATTACCACAGATCCTACAGGTGATATTAACCTGCAAATTATCATTGCTATTCATAAATCTTTGTTTTATTATTAATTTATTATTTAAATGTGCTTAATTTTTGTTTAATTAAATGTCCCCTTCTTTTCTCTGTTGTCACCAATTGATTGCTGAGGTCTGCCCGGATTATTAGCTCATTAAAGTCAGGACTGAAAATGTTTATCTCAGCTTTTTCTTAAATTCTCAAATTCTCTAATTATTTTGATGTGTATTTTAATTTTAATGTCTTTTCTTCTTAATGTAGTACCTCCATGCCTTTGAAAAGCACTTGAGTTGCTCTGTGTATGAATAGTGCTGTGCAAATAAACTTGCCTTGCCTACAATGTCAGACACTTGTCAGGGTCTCAGCCTGACAAGTGCCTTGAAATATTCTACGCTGTCACAAGTTGACAAATGTATTTCTGTGTGGTTTCAGGAGGCGATCTCCATCCCCGTACTACAGAGGTGCTTACAGGTCTCGATCCAGATCAAGGTCTTATTCTCCTCGTGAGTCTGCCTCATAAATTCAGTATATATTTCGGATCACAATTCAACAGGTTGCATTGTGTTGAAGTTTACCTGATGACTGTTTTCTTTCACAGGTCGTTATTGAACATTGTTGACAAGCAGAAAACCCTCTTCTTTCCAAGGACAGACAGGAAATGTTTGAGTGAAAAATGTTTTTCCATAAGGTCATCCTCTTTTTTTCTGGGTTCAAATACACGACCGGTAAATTTAAACTGACTTGAGCTGTCCCCTTATGTTTTTAATTTTAAATGTAGGAAATACCTGACCTAAGTGTTTTGATTTTTTTATACAACTTGTGTGGAATTCCGTCTTTAACAGATTAAAAGCAGGATCTGGGGTTTTTTCCCACTTTGATGTCTGTTTCTTCTTTACCGCACTTCATCACTGGGTCAGCACATGTCCTGCCGAACATCGGTTATGTTAAAGGTAAATATGCATCTTACCACATTGCTGTGTTTTACAGAATTTCACCCTGAATAGTGCAAATGGATACGAATGGCACTTTTTTTAAAAAAAAATTAAGTTTCAAAAATGTATGTATAAAAAACACACACTTTAACATTATTTGTTCAACTAATATAGAGAAATTTGCAGGCAGTGATAGACTTATTTGCCTGATTTGCTAGACTGTAAGTTACGCCCAAGACCCCAAGGGCAAAAGATGAGGGGATCCATATTCTTGTAAATTAAAGTCTTGATGTTTGGATATCGTACACTGACTACAAGCCATAATCTCACTTGAATTACCACAGAACAAAAAATGTATTCAGTTTAAATAATAATATACTGGTCAATATCAAACCAGTAAGGATTGCTTATCCATAACTAAACACAGCTGAAGAAATCAAGCTCACTATGTTCCGTGTTTGTTCACCATGTGGTGAAGCCAAACACTGGGCAGTGTCTAACTGTGAGGAACTGAAGTGCAACAGTGACCCCTACTGGCGACACAGAGGAGTCCAGTCTTTTTTTTGGTAGCATCTGTAACGTACAACTCAGCACAGGCATTTACCCCCCAAGCTTTTGGTTTCTTATTTTTCTGAAGTTGTCCATTCTGGCTACGGGTGAGGGGAAATATTAATTTTAGTAAGTGTAAAGTAAAAGCTGGTTGCATTGTTAAAGGTTTACTTAACACACAAAAAAATAGATTTCCCTCATTTTCAGCTTGATCAAGAAATACTATAGATACCCCTTCACCCATTACAAAGGAAGTGAATGGATTTGTGGTGATCAAAGCATTGATGATGTTTGCGATGTTTGTCAATAAAGTACCAATGTATAAAACTTAAAAGTTATTTTTGTTTGACAGAAATTCAAAATAAAATATACTTATTTTTATATTTTTACAATTACAAATGATTATAAGAATTGTTTTCCATTACCCTTCAATTAGTCTATATTTTATAGTTTATATAATTTTTTTAATATATATATATATATTAATATCAGGTGCCAGGTCAACTCTACGGAGGCTGCTATTTTGCTCCACCCTGTTTATACAAAAAGCCCACACAAACTAATCATCTTTTTGTGAATTCTGGTGCAGTCTGAAGGCTAAAGGAAAAGGAGAGGTGAGGGGTACTCAGCTACAACATGCAACTTCACCTAGAATATAGTGACATTTGAAGCTGAATAGAAGTATTACTGTAGTATTAGCAGGAAATGGATCTCATTTTGTGAAGGAAGCAAGAGAAATTAATAAAATTGGTGGAAATAAATTGTTTCCACCAATGTGTATGTGACAAGATAACAAAATAATGACTTAATTACATTTTCTTTTAATATTTAGTGTGAGGTTGACTCTTTTGCATGACCCCTGTTCAACAATTAAAAAGCTACTTTGACCTTGGAAAAAGCATAAGCCAGTTTATTCCCCTGCTTTAACCATGTAATGTATGCTTGCATTGTTTTTCGCACTGCTTCCAGTCCTTGATTTGACAGCACACTGACCTAAATGGGGACATGTAACAGGAAAAGATGTAAAGAAGTGTCTTGTGTCCTTCTCCCCACGTTTTCTTGATTTTCTAAAGAAGGAGACGAAAAAATAACAGTTGAATTATTTCAGTAGAACTGTGCAGGAAAATAAGTTGAAAGTGAAATTTAGAATTTAGGTTTAAACATCAGGTTTAAACGAGCCCAGGCAGAAACATCATGCAACAACTGTTTAAGCATGTCACTGGGAAAGTAATAGAAGAGCTGTTTTGTAAATAGACCACAACTTGGACATTCTTCCGTTCGCACACTGACGTAAACAAGGAGAAGAATGGTCACTCCTGCTGCTGGCTCTTTCCCCTCTACAGTGGGGTGGCAGTAATGTTCCAAGGCATAGGCCAGTCACATGTAGAAACCTTCATGTGCTACAGGAAAAGGCTCCTCCCCTTGGTAACTAGTGTAGGTACAAGACTACACATCCATGCATGAGCACTGTGGCCTTCCCCCCCCCCTTCGCCATGCAGCCACAGCCTTCTTGCATTTCAGCTTTTGTTTTGAAATCCGCTTCTGTTGTTTCCCTCCCTAAACACACCCACATGTACATACCTACACCAACAGAAAGAAAGAAAGAAAAGAAAGAAAGAAAGAAAGGAGGAAAGACACTTTACATTGAAGCTTTGTGTATGAGCTCAGACTTGCTGAGGGGCGCTGAATGGAGGACGCCTCCTCTCTGCACAGGGCCAGGAATCTCTTTACTTCTCCTTATTAGATGCTGACAGTAAACATTTTTTGCACATGCAGATTTTAGCGTGCCAGCACCGTTAATGATATTTAAAATGAATGACACATATGCCTGTACCCACCAACACTGGCCCCCCTCACTGTGGGTAGAGGCCACTAACAAACTAAAGAACAGACTCTTTCCACACATGGACACATTGTTACAACAATGGCAGTTTGGGTTTCACTTTCTGTCTTGTTTTAAACCTGTCTAAAATGTTGTGTCGCCAATGCTGCAGGATCATAACTACTATCTCAGATGTTTTCTGAGTATGATGTTTCTTCCCCCATCCCACTCCATATTTCTGTTGTCCATAAGTCAAATCAGTGACACAGAAGCGGTGACAATGACTTGATTTTCTACCCATGCGAGCAGCTGTCATTATGATTTGATAAAATATAGTAGTTTAACCCCCGTGCTTCCTTCTAAGCCCATCCTTCAGCTCAATGTGCCCAGTGATCATCATGCCATTTCCATACTCTGGTGCATTTCTATTCACTGGGGGAATCAGCAGTGAGCCAAAATGCACCTCCAAACATTTTTTTCTTGTGATTTTAAGGGAGATTTTATTAAGAGGCGGTGCTTGTTGGCTCCAGAGTAGCGTCGAAACGACACTCCCCCCAAGTCCTTGTTAAAAGAGTTAGACCAGGACCAGAGTTGGTGCTGGGGGGTCGTCTATAGCTTGGTAATTTCCTGGGGGGGTGATAGTTGCATTTTTTTTTTAATCTCAGCTGATTTTCTTTTTTTTTTATTATTTATATTTTTTCTTTTTTTTATTTTATATATATATATATATTTTTTTTTTTCTACTCCTCTCAATATCGCCACTTTAAGATCTGACAACACTTGGAGACTTTTTTCCTTCCAGAACATGAACAAACTATATGTTGGGAATTTAAGTCCTTCGGTCACTGTCGAGGACTTGAAGCAGCTCTTCGGGGAGAGAAAGCTGCCTGTGCCCGAGCAGGTCTTACTGAAATCCGGCTATGCTTTTGTGGACTTCCCCGATCAGAACTCGGCCATAAAGGCTATAGAGACTCTTTCTGGTAAGTGTGGATTTTCACAAGTGATGCTGTTTTGGTGACAAGGGGTAAAAAAAAAATTCACGGCCGAGTCCAACTGCAAGATCGGATGTATATATATTGTGCTTATACATATACGTATATGTATATATAAACACAGTCACCCGTGAAATGTGAAATATTAAATCATCTGCTTGTGTCTGCACGGTGTTTTATGTTTTGTTGTTGTTATTTTGTTTGTTTTGCGATCACATCCGTGTGCCATGAGAGTTTACATGAACGCTCTCAGTCATTGCACGCTCCACCAAAAAAAAAAAAAAAAAAAATTGGACAAATTATCGATCGCGGGACAAACTCGGGTCTTTTGGTGCCTAAAGAAAACACGAGCCCGTCGTTTAACACCATCAACACGCACAATAACATTCATATTTTTTTGGGAGATTCCGACAGTTGCAGGGCACTACTTTGCAATCAGCAATCTGCTGGAATGTATGGGATGGTCTGATGGTTCGGGTAGGCATAATTATTTTTCACTTATTTTTTATCTTGATTTTATTAAAGAGAGCACGGCGACGCGAGCGCGGAAAACTTGTCAGAGCCGTGTTCCTCTGATGTCTGGGTATGTTTTTACGAGGTGTCGTGGAGGTGGGTCACGGGGGTCCGGAGGAAAGAGCTAATAAACAGGTAGCTGAGTGGGGGACGAGGTGAGTGAGCGAGACGCTAATTCCGTGCTGCGCCAGGCCACTTACTCATAATAGTAACGAAAACCCCCGTGTTCAAGCTTCGTCCGTGGGGTGCTTCACGTTCAGAGTCGACGCGGAGAATTGAACGAGCCGTTAGTGTGGACAAGAAAGAGAGCACGCCATTCCTACTTTCCAAATCATCTTCTTTCATGTTGCATTCTTTACTGTGAGCAGAGAAAATACCCCACTGCACTGTGTGTTTGTGTGTGTGTGAGGGTTGTGGGAGTGGAAAGCATGGCTGCCCATTTCCCCACACACTATATAAGCTTATCAGGCTGCCTTTTGGCGCCTATTCCCACCAGAATAACACAAAAACAAAACACAATGTTACACAGTGCTCGTGCATACATATAGGTCCCTACCCTTTTCCTTTTCCAGGGGGCGGACAGTGGTTTGAATGGGGACGCACCTACTTGGCGAAGTGATTGAAAAGTATTGCTGTTGTGTTTAGGTCTGTTTACCAGTCTGCCATGACACACTGCTAACCTGACAATATCCATGTCCCTTCCCTTACAGGTAAAGTTGAGTTGCACGGAAAGGTGATAGAAGTAGACTACTCTGTTCCCAAAAAACTGAGGTAGGTAGGCCTTAAATCTGACTGACACACACACACGAACTCATCCGCGTCATCCGTCCACACTTCTATACCGTTTCCCGTGGCAGACGGTGACCTGTAAGCTTCCGCTGGAAAATATAGCACGCAGATGTCCCTGTCTCTTCCCGGCTTCTCTGCGTGGTTTATACTACGGCGCTGTTGTTTTTGTTGTTTGCTTGTTGATGCTGCTTTGGTGTCAAATAGTTGCAAGTTGGTACAGGAAAGAAAGAAAGAAAGAAAGAAAGAAAGAAAGAAAGAAAGAAAGAAACGAAGAAGCAGTTTGAGACCCCCCCACCCACCCAACAACAAAAAAACATCCGCATAACATACACGGTGTCTTCTGCTGTTTGCTGCCATATCGCTTGATCTGCAGAAAGGCCTATCCCCACTGTAAAACACGCACGCACGCGCACACACACACACACACACAGAAATGTCCTCTTAATTGAATTCCGCATACTCTTTAAAAGGCTCTGCACATTATTTTCTCAAAGTCTATGTAGGCGTCTAAGTTCCCTTATTGACTGTAACACTGCAATGCACGATGACATGCATACCAATCAGCGGAGCCGCTCCCTGCTTTCTATAAGTGTGTTTGCGTTTGAGGGGAAAGCAAGAGTTGGGCTTTTGTGAGCTCATGTATAGGCCAACGTCAGCTACACTGCCGCTCCCTTGTTGTGTGCTTTCGTGCTTCGCTGTGTTCTATCACTTTACAAAGACGCGTATAAATATATACATATATATATATATATTAAAAAAAAAATCCCACGAGCTTTTTACG
The DNA here is from genome assembly GCA_016785285.1 of Brachirus orientalis. Lineage (NCBI taxonomy): Eukaryota > Metazoa > Chordata > Actinopteri > Pleuronectiformes > Soleidae > Brachirus > Brachirus orientalis. The sequence continues at coordinate 4,113,432 of JAFBJR010019384.1, read as the reverse complement.
ATTTCTGAAATACGTATAATTCAAACAGGCGTAATGCGCCATACAAGCACTTCTTGGTGGCGAAACACACACGTATATCTACACCCCGTTCCCTGAAATAGTGTCTGTGGTTGTAGGGGGGAGAAACTACATTGCGTGTCAAAAAGGTAAATATTCAGGCCCATTGCGGAGGACCACGTGACCCATACGTTATGCATTTCCAGCACAGCCCCCCCCCCCCCGGGGGGGGAAAGAAAAGGAAATGTGTATGTTTAAAATGTGGAGAGGTCGAGCTGCCGAGCTCCTTCTCTGCTCTGCGGCTCGTTTTCAAAGGAGTTTGTCTACTGCAAAAGCGCAACATGGTGTCAAAGCCTGCGCCACTCCCATCTCTCCATGTGCACGTAGGCCATGGCGGTGGAGAGCCTCATAATGGCTGCCATGATGGCCCCGCTGCACACGGCACGGATTCAGATGGAGCTAATGTCCGCACATGTGCCTGCACGAGTCGAGTGGGCGCGTGGAAGAGCCGCTTTGTGTGTGTGTGTGTGTGTGTTGTGAACAGGCCTTTAAACTAAAATGTCCGTCATATCAGTGAGGTGTACATGGGAGCAGAGCGTGTTTGTGGAAGTGTCACGCTCAGGTGTGTTCACTTTGGAACTCGCTCTTGAGTAAACTGGGCGAAAACACGTGAAGGCGTACTTTGTTATGATTTGTCTAAATCATTTTAAAATTGACGAAACTTTAATATGTAATATAATTTATCTAATATAGTATTAGTTTTCCCTGTGAATTTTATATGTCTTTATATTTTTTTTCAGGAATTTAAAAAAATAGTTTTATAATTTAAAGCTTAAAATGCACTTTTCACACTTTAACTCATGATTGGCATCACTCTGAAATTGTTTTGCAAATTCCTTTTGAAAAAATATTGTTTTGTTTGAGGTCTCAGAAATATTACAAAACACTGTATGTATTAAATATTAATACAGTCTTTGAACAATGGAATCCTTCATGTTATATATAAATTATGAATTTAAATAATAATCAAATTTGATTAAGTTTTTATATATAACTGTAATGAAATCATAGTGAAACTGGACACAATCAGTGAACCAGTGATCAGTTTTTGTTCATTTGTTCAGGGAGTTTTGTGTGAGCTCCTACAGGCCTACAGGTTTTCCTTGGTTTTGCGAAGCTGCTGTAGTTTCAGCTACTGTTTGCTGTGTGCAGTGTTTATGCTTGTGTTTTGTTGTGTAAGGTCTTTAGTGTGATAATGTGAATAAAAGGATTAGCCATCAAATTATTTAATCTATTTTTAGTGGCCAGAAATAATGACTAATCATGACTCAGTGTAATAGCATTTTGTTGTTTTTCCTCTAAAAGACTGGGCCTTGTTAAATGTGAGATTGAATAATCTATTAACAATGTAATTTAGAATTGCACTGGATAACATATGTTTAATGTCATATTTATAATTTAATTTAAAAATAATGTCCTTCACATTTATTTAAAATTTGTAATTTTTAACTGGTTCAGAGACACCAACTTAAATGCAGTTTTGCTTGAAACAATTTTAAAAGAAGTAGATTTGTGGTTTAATTTGTAAAAATTCTTCAAACTTATTGTGATAGAAATTACAGAATAATTATTTTCATATTATTCATTATTACCCAAACAATGTTTTTAAAATTTATAAAGGCCATTTTATTAAAAAATGATTTGATCTATTTAATTATGAAATTTAAGTTATACAGATTTGGCACTGAGACAAATGCTATTTGAAATTAACTGAATAATTTAATGTCAGTGTGTGACAGTCTTAAATTATAAATCTGCCCTATAAGTGTTGATTTTAATTTTGTCACACAGTCACATACAGTACCAATAACAATAGGCTTTTCTTGACGAAATTAACATTACAGAATAGCAAATATTCATATGCAATAGTTATGATTATGACTTGCATATGATTACCTATTGCCTTACACATAAATTATATAATCTAAAATATAGTAAGGAGTTTAAGAAGGAAAATGTCTTCATTTTCTATAGCATAAATATTATTCTTGCATTTTGCTCATTTATTTATGTTTTTACTGGTGGCACATTCTGATATCGGAAAACACCACACTACTTTTCTTCATCCTCATTAAGTTCCCTTGTTAAACATATTTTGTGACAAAGTGTCTGTTCATGCAAATAATAAGGAAACACAGTGTGCCTTGGTGTTAATTGATATTGGTGCTACATGAATAATATGAAGCATTGTTTGACTATAAAAGAGGTGGTGATGGAGGGTTTGGGGAAGTGACCTGTGTGAGCACTTCTTGTGGACATGATTAGCATTTGCTGTTTAGTAGTTCTTTCTATTAAGAAGAATATAGAGAAATATAATTGTGGGGTCAATGTAATTAAAGCTGCATACAGGACAGACTTGTTTACTTGCTTGTTGTAGCAGTTGACTGACAAAAACCAGACTGTCCTCTCCCAGTCATCTCTGTACACCTTTGACTTAACATGGAGTGAAAACATTTATCAAATAGGAAGTAAATAGCAGGCGATGAACTTGTGCTTCTTCTCATGTTAAGCTCTATTAATCTTTATTGCGCTAAATGCAAATTAAACTGTTTGTTAATGTTGTTTGTTCGGGGCAAATTGATTACAAGACCCTTCTTTCAGAAAGACAGAAATCAAGACAAGGGTGTAAACATCTGCATTGCACCACAGTGGTGCACATGCAGATGTGTGTGTTGTGTTGTCAGTGCACACAGAGTCAAAACAACGAAATATGATAGCCATCAGTTGATCCACTCTGAATCCATTAATACTCCCCAGTTGATCCTGGGCGATGGGGGAAGCTCTCCAGTTCAGGCTCAGGTTTTGTCCAGAGTGACAGTAGAAGTCACTGCACTCCTCCCTTCAAAAGCCACATCCGCTGCACCCTCCTCCTGACTCCTCACCTGTCAGTAAGGAAGCATCATCGGACAGAGGCACCTGCTACTGAAGTGTCTCTCAGCCTTATTCGTCTTCTGCCCTGATGAGCATTTTTAACTTGTATTTAATTCACGATTGGTGAATCAGGCGTTTGACTCATGATGAGCAAAAGAATGAGTATACCCCGTGTTTTAGATGAGTTTATCTTGACTTGTTGTAAAATGACGTCCAGGAGGTGTGGAAAAAGGCAAATGAGATACTTGAGGTTTTTTCCCCCTATTGTTTTGATGCCCTGTGCAGTCTGTATTGTGATGATTAACTTTTTCAAAAAAAGCTGGGTAGTGTATTTTTGTCATGTAGTGATGACTGATTTTCTAGTGCAACTGAGCACATAGCTTAAGGGAATGGGAACCTTTTCCTTTGAATAGACTCGTGTGGGTGCACTGTACATCACAGCACCGACCGTAGACATATGCTTCTCTGTAAGCTGCCACTCACATTCCAATCCAACCTATTGCATGACTAATTTGCTAGTACAGCATTGCACTGATTACAACCAGGAGTAACAGACTTACAGAAGCAACAGAGACGAGGTGTAGAGGGTGTGGTTGGGGTGAGGCTGAATGTTCTGACTGGATATCACAAGCCTCATATGTTTTCTGCTCAGACACTGAAATACACTGGAGATGAGGCCGCACATTATTTTGAAATGGTTTGACCTTAGGGGAAGTGGCAGAACTGGAGTAGCTGTAGCTGATTTGTTGGGTCAGTGACCGATTGTAGTTTGGGTTGAGAAACACCATTCATCCAGTAGGAACAGAAAGGACGTTCCTGTGACCTCACTCTCACAAGTTTGTATAATAGAATGACGAGAGTACTCGAGAGATAACTCGGCGTAAAAGTAACATAAACCTTTCGTGACTGGAGATGAGAGCCATAAAATCTCCTTGAGCTGAGCTACTCAAGTCATGTTCTTCTGTCTTCAAGAGATTTAAAGGAGAAAAGAAACAAAAGTTTAATCCCTTCTGTCTAACATCATTGAATTATTACATATTATGCAGAAATATTATTATAACTGTATATTTAATAAATTCACTGTTAACAAGGTGTGAGGGTTCACCTCATCTTTTGTATTGAATAACAGGCTGGCACATCTGACTGCCAGGTGCATCATCATCAGATGCCTAGTTTGCGTTTTTGTGCAAAAGTGAAGTAGAAAAGAGGTTTGTGGACGCTTTTTTGCTAAGCAGAGTTTGATTAATTGCTGGAATCCAAAGTGGGCTGTATATGAATATTTAATATGATTATGAGTAGTGCAGTTGATAACCAAAATTTTTTTTGAGGGAAGTCATTTGAAGATTTAACAGCTGCTTTGCCCCTCTTTACATCTCTCTGTCCCTCTGCTTCTCTTATGTGCATTTGCAGCATGTAGGTGCGGCACCGTGTTTGCATGTGTAGATACATTATGTCTACACACAGCTTAGACATGACACAGGAAAGCCTTGGTGATATCCAGCTAAAACTACTGAACGGATGTTAAGTTTAGTGTTTCTCACCCAAGGGGCACCAAGGGGCGTGGTCTCCATGGAAGGTTGGGCAGCTGAGGCGCACAGCAGGTGGCATAGCTCTCTCAGGCAGACCCCATCCTTGTCCCATATCAATACCTTATAACCCTGCTATGCTATGCCTGTGGAGCTTCAGAGCTCTGATGGGTCTTGAACAGGTGAAATGAATAAGTCAGATACACCTTAAGAACCAATCAGAGTGTGACAGAGAAAGAGTTGAGGGCTGTGATGCTCACACACTCTAGCGGCTTGAGTACGAGGAATCCAGGCTCTGTGATATTGGCTTAGAGCCTTGACCTGAGGATAGTGCTGTTCTAAGGCTTTTCTCTGGTCAAATGGTCTCCTCCTCATCCTTCTTCTTCTTCTTCTTTCTTCTTCTTCTTCTTCTTTTGTTGGCAAACAATGATTTGGTGCATTATCGCCACCAACTGGTTAGGAGTGTGGATCAGAATTTAACTCATATTATGATGAAAGGTATTCAGTAATAATAATGATAATAATAAAGGTATGTTCTCTCATTAAGACTGGCTGTGGTGAGATACTTAAACAACAAACTCAAACATTTATCTATAGAATTTCTCTGTACTAGTTCAGTGATGGCTAATCCCATTTTAATTCATCATTACATACATCATATATTTCTCCGTCTCTCACCTATCTCACCATTTTTTATACCTATTCTTCTCTTTAAAATATTCTATCTTATTAGAGGCCATGAGTAAAATAATCTGATAGGCCTACACTGCATGCATGCCCAGGTCATCCTGGGGCAAACCTTTGTATAAAGTGGTTCTTAATGTTAGAAAGTGAATCAAATGACTACAACCATACAAAAAAAAAAAAACATCAAAAGATGTAAGACAGCCACAAAAGCGCACACGAGTGGGTTGTCAAACAGGGATTCCTCCATTTATGGTTGGATAATTTCATGTGAATGATCAAGTTTTTTTATTTGGCATTCATTTAATTCACATGATAAACTAAATATTAAATATACATTTAATGTTTTTTTTTACCACACCCACAATGTGAAACCCATTTAAAAGAGATGTTTTCAGGAACATCCAGATATGTTTTAGTGCAGTGGTTCTCACATCTTACACCAAGCACCACCTGAGAAAATGTTGAGCTCTTGAAGTAACACCATTATCGCCGACATTAAAATACAGTGGAGTAAAATGGACCAAGCAAAGTCAGCTACAGACTTTTCACAGGAAGCAGATTCATTCCCAAAAGAATAATTTGCTCTCTCATCATCATCCTCTTCTTCACATATACTTCAGAACCACCAGAAGAAGCCCACGTACCACTGTCGGTACATGTACCACAGTTTGAAAACCATGGTTCCAAGGACAAAATATGTCTTTTGACACAGAGTGTCTGTGTAATTGTAATGTGTCATTTCTTTGTGAAGCAGTAAATGTCAGAAACTACAGTGTTGTGACATTTACAGCATCCTTATTGGAGAGCGAATGTATCCTATATTGTGTTTGTGAATGTGTGTATTTGTCACACTGCATTCACTTCCAGGTTGGGTTTACCATGTTGTCATAGGAACCGGTTTTGCCTTGTTATAGTACTGTAGAGTTAAAACGGCAAAGACCTTCAGAAAATTAACCCAAAGCCCTACAGTGTACAGAACATCAGGAAAGATACATGTGTGTGACACCCTTACATCCAACCTACACTGTTCTAACTACAATTCATTTACATAATTCTCATAATTGTTTTCATTAAACATAATCAAAAAACTTTTGATGAAGCAGAAATATTCTTTTTTTCCTTCACTATTTTTCATTTAATATCCCATTGTTGTTGGGGTTCTTTTTTGGCGCTTTGTTCAGTGATGTCACCTGGATTTGCATCTTCCTCTTTTGTTTAATAGAACATGAGTAGAGCTTTAGCGCCACTGACTGTTAAACATAAAGCGCTTAACTTTTCACCGAGCATCACCATTTTGCTGCAAAGCACAACACCACCTCACCACTGTGGGAGCATGTTGGGTTTGAGCCAAAAGGCCCATAAGAGGTGCTTTGTCAAATTTGCTAGTGGTCAAAAATTGAATTGAACCTCAATACCTTTGTTGTATTGACTGAGTAATGATGTTTGTGTGTATCACCTTATATAAAAAATGTGCTGTCATTGGATATCAAATGTCAGCACCAAAGGAGTTAATCTTATCAGTGTCAGTGTGCCAATAAACATGATGCATGCTCTTCGACCAAGATCTAACAGTGCTGACGATTGGCCGTCTCACGGTGTGCAGGAAGTTACGACCAGAGACAGAGTTCATTCCTTGAAGGAGAATGTGTGTGTGAGAGTGTGTCTGTAATGTACAGTATTTTGTGGGACTTGTGCTTGTTTACTAAATGAAGGTATGTGGAAGAGATCTTATGTGACATGACAACATGAATCATACAATAGATGTGAGTGTAGAAGGTTGCTCTGTGTGTGACACCATGAAGACGACCTCGCTAGTTAAAACTGAGGAATTTTACCTTGATGTGTAATGTCATTTTCTTGGTTGAACCAGAATTCATGAAATTTAGAAGAATACAGATCTATTGAAGTTTAGATAAAAATATTGACACCGTATAAATGATTTTTACTTTATACTCAGCCTTAGTTATAGTAAAAAATCAAATGACCCAATATGTCAGGTAGATCACGGCAAACACCTCTCATGCCATTTAACTGCCTTTTAATAAGGCTTATAGTGTAATTATAGCGTAAAATGAACAGTATATATTATCACAATTCTTTGTATGGCGATTGTCAGCTGAATTCCTAGGAGTGGAGACTGCCTAACCCTCATAGCTGCAAACCCCACACTGCGCTCCAGTTGTGCGTTGGTGGCTCACGCGACGCATGGTGCAGTGGTCAGGGTGCTGACTTTGACTGCGACTACGTCGCCTACGAAGGTGCCACAATAGAAATGCCCGTGTTGGGTTGATACTTTTCAAGTAAGCTCATTTTCTTTCCAAACGTGCAGCTGTGAAAACTACTGAGTGGGCTGGCCGTTTGTGTCACAGCCGCAGCCCCTCTATGACCTTTCACAAACCCACACTGAGCCATAATTTCCATCCGTTTCCATATGTATGCAGCGGAAGCTGGAACATCCCCCCACTTCTCCACAGAACAAGTCGTCCACAGTGAGGTCCTCACACAGCTGAGCCTCTGGCACAACCTGGAGCACAGTCTGACCTTTGTGTTTCCTCTGTTTCACACTGTCTGTGACAGAAGTGGAAGACATGGAGAGAACTTCCCAGTCTTAGAGATTTGCATGCTTATGCAGTTTGCTCTGTGTGGGGATAAGTGAGAACTGATAGAGGGCAGCATTTCTTCCCCCTCTGACTGAAGTTCACTTGTGTTGCGCCTGTGTCCCTGTGATCCTATGATGGCTTTACTAACAAACAGGAGGACACCTGGTAACAGCTGTGAGACTAACAGAACCAGATGTTTGTTTTTCCTCATATCAACCATTACATTTTAAGTGTTGCATCCCAACCTAAAATTAGGATTAATTTCTTGAGCTGCAAGCACTTGGACTTAATGTGACAGACATGGGTGAAACCTTCTGAAGCAAAGGTTTTCAACTCTTGCCCGGTTTATTAAAACACACACAAAAACAACAACAACAAAAAAAACATTTCCCACATATTTATATTGCTGTTTAAGCATAGTAGGCCAAAGTTGAGGTTACACTCCAGGAAAAAGCAAACTATCTGTGCTTTTGGCCAGTTTTTTTCCTTATGGTTGTGAAAAATCTATTTTGACTATAAATAGCAAGTTTGGCACAGTTAATCAGTTTGTCCCTTAAATGTTTTTTTGTGAGCCCTGCTTGACCTCTAAAATAAAAGACTGGAGGAAAAATGAAAACATTCTGCGTGTAAAAAATCTCTCAAGATATTATTTTCTTAACATACAGAATTTGTTTGAAACTCTCGTATTTATTAAATGGTATTTTCATACAGATAAAAACAAAATCCGGGCTTAAATGTGTTCAGCCAGAAAAAAAAAAATCTCCTAATCTCCTAATTTCAAGATGTTGTTGAATCAAACAGCAGAATTCCCGCCGATAGAAAGATTTACTCAGGAGAAATATGGCAGGGCACATACTGTATTTTATTTACTTTTTAGTGTTTTAACTTGTTTGTTTCTGTTCATATTATGCACTCAACATTTGTATATGAATGAGTCGTATACATGAATGTACATTAAAATAGTGAAGGGGGGATTCTTAATGTATGTCAAGGTCATAAAATTGTCATCTGGTTCTATGGGAGAATGATACAATATTCACAAGTTAGATTAGACAGTTAAACATAAATATATAAATATATAAATATAAATAAATGTGATGAATATATGTGATTTATGAACATTAGCAGTTCATCAGCTGTATTAGCCCTCATTGGTGTCTTATAGAACTGAGCTGTGGCAGCAGTTAAAGAAGTGTTCAGTGTTTGGCAGTAGTGTCACGCCATGAAGCCTGTTGTTTAACACGGCTGTGCATGATCCTATCTACGATTTGCTGAGCCCAGAGATGAGTTGGGTAATCATGTGGGCTGGGCAGGTGCTGCAGAGCAGGACGACTCCATTTGCCTCTCTGCCAAGCGACCCAGCACATGCCATATACCCGGTTAGTTTCAGTGAGACAGACAAGTGTGTGTGTGTGTGTGTGTGTGTGACAGAGAGATTGATTTTGAGAAAGCAAAGAAAAGAAAGTGAAAGTCCTTTAAGTTTTATCCTACCTAACATCAGGTTGTGATGAGAGCGGCAGGAGTGTTTTGCAGAGCATCACACAAGAGCGCTGTTGTAGTCTTGCTGACCCTTTGTAAATATTTGCTTGGAAGAGCAGAATATTTTATTGTAAAGTGTTCAATCTGTGCACATGTCTCATAGATTGAACACTAAACAGTCAATATATGGATTTCCCTGGGGTGCAGTAGCTGCTGTGCTGGTGGAGCCAGGATCGTGTCAATCCATAAGGTTTTTATGCTTCTTTAGAATATTAAGAAATACTTAATACTTAATACTTAATGTAGAATACTTCCTTCATGAGTGCATCAGCAGATAGAAAACAACAAATGTATGTAACATGTTGCCAGGATACTATTTTTTTTTTTTGATTGACTGGGCATGTGTGTGTTTAGTTCTTTACATTTCTTGTAGCCATCTGCCCTCAGCAGTTGCCAACAGCTCGTTGCCCTGTCAGCAATGCAGCATCTCTGTCTCACACATGCAAACACCAGTATAACGCTGACTGATGAATTGACCGTCACTGACAGGTGAGAGGAAGCACACAAATCCAATTAATTTAAGGAGTGCACGTGCAGCATGTTGCACAGTCAGTTAGTTTGTGTAAAACTGAAGGCAAAAAGAAACAGAACATGGGCAGCTTCAACTCACCGGCCTAGTAAATATTTGATGCCAAAGCAGCCATGCATGTGCTCTTGTCACTGGTTTGCAAAAGTTCTGTTGGGTTTTGGCCTATTAAGTAAAGTAAGACTGAAACTGGTCCACCCCCTTCCTCCACCCCCCCCCCCCCCCCTCCTTTTTTTTTTTTAGATCTACTGAACATCAACAGGGTAATTTTGTGATGACTCCACAGTGATTCTCATTTTTACTTATGGTGAATTCCACAAGATGCTGCTGCACTTTACCTCCTCAATCCAGGGAAAGTCACACTCTTTCCACTGCAGCATTTGCCGCCTGTCTTCCTTTCGCTCGCTCCCTCCTCCTCTTCTCGTGTGCGTGCTTTGTGTCAGCGTACCGTGTCATGTGTACCACCTAGATTGCCTCTCACCGCCTCCCTGCAGTTCACATTGTCACTCCTCCCCAGGCACAGCACGGCAGTGCTGAATGAAGCCGGCTATTTCTTAGCACGAGTGGGTGTAAATAGCGTACAACTGCATGTTATGTACAGTAAAGTGAATGTGAGCCTTCCTATCGGACAGTGTAACAGAGATAGACATTTTATTTTTTGTAGACTTGTGGTTACTGCTGTTGGAATTCTTTGACAACAGTAGATCTCTGTGTGTGTATGTGTCCATGTCTTTGTGTGTGCTGTGCTTCTGTGTGCCTGCCAACCCCCTACCAGGAGGCAAACAGTTCATTTTCAGAGATGGTTGCTAAGATTTGTTTTAAGTGGTGTGAGAAGAGAATCCGGGAAGCTGGGTTTCCGGTCACTTGCCGCCGCGGGAGAATAAATTACAGAGATATAGGATAACAAGCTTCAAAATCGAGTTCAATGTCAGTGAGACAATAGATGTGGATGATGCATCAACTGTTGGCCACACGTAGATGCTGAGGTGTTCATACAGCACTTATCATATTACTTTCCTTTTTCACCACATATCATCAAAGATGGTGTGTATCACACACACACACACACACACGCTGATTTGATCAGTTGTCGGTACAAAAACAAAACAAAACAAATGCCACAAAAAAAACACTTACACTTAAACTTGTGTTTTTTTCCTTGTCTTTATGAAATACAGTCCACTAATACAGATGTTATATTTTTCCATGATGAGCTGTGATTATGACATTATTACTGTTCTGTGTGCGCCACATGTTCAGATCTGTTAGGTCACACCCGCTCTGTGCTTTTCGGAGCAGTTGATGTGGCTGTTCAATAGGTCGTTGCTTATTCCTAATAACCTCTTCAACTTAAGCAGGCTGTTGGTTAAAGACGGAAGCCAGCCTTGAGTGCATGCTGTCGGCCTCTAAATGCTTGCAGACTTGTTTTTTGTGTTTATCTGTGCGGAGGAGAGTTGGATTTCAAGAGTTCAAATGCAGGAAGCCCATCATATTGTTCTTAAGCGTTTGTTGTTGAGCCTCAGGTATTACTGAGGATAGCTAAGGTTAGGTTTCAACCTATTTTGCCTCTGTCACCAAATAGATTTGGACAGATTTTTGCCCATACAACAGGCATTTCCAGCCACTCCCCTCTGCTGTGGAGCTCAAGTAATCCAACTTGAGGTATTGGCTTCAACTCAGAATATTTTATCAAGCATTGATTGCATATACTGACACACCTCTGTGCATCTGTAATAATCAAATTTGCATATTATATTCTCACATAGCATTTTTGCACGCAGGCACACTCACGCATGCACACACACACACGCACGCATGCACGCATACACGCATACACGCATACACGCATACACGCATACACACACACACACTTCCTCTCAAGCCCCTGCCTCATTTCAGAACAGGTTGAGATTTGGAGCCATTTTAGCCAGTGGATTAGAACCTGACATGGGATAATGCCACTTCAGCCATGTGCGAGTCATGTGACATGAGATGATCTAAGGTACTGGGAGGAGCAATACAATGTAATTTAATGTATTGGGAGGTTCTTATTTATTTGACCCCCTTCCATTGTAGAAATGGATGCCCATAAGCATTAAAGCTGCGTATGTACAGGCTACAGTGCAGTTGGGTGCAGCACAGTCTTTATTTGGTTTTTAATTTCTTTCCATTCAGCCCTCACCTTCTGCAAAAAATGCTGGTTTATACTTTATTTTCTTACTTGCACAAGCATGTCCTGTATAAATACCACCATTATTGGAGAATAATGGTATTGGAAAAATAATGCACTTTACTAACCAACCCTCACCTAAAAAGTTTAAAAATTTTAAAGTAAATAATTTTTTTTTTCATCTACCTCTCATTCTATGTTAAGTTATTTGCTTGCAAAGAAGCACAACATTCATTGATGAATATGTTTTTAAATAAATGATTCATCATTTGTTGGCTCTGTTTTCCTCATCCATTGCTGTTAATTATCAAGACTGAAACGTGATTATTTTTGTCAGCAGTTCATCTGCTTTTTAATTAATAATTTGCTTGATGTTAAATTCTAAAGGCATTTAATTTCCAAAAGCAAAATCCGACATGAATGAAAAACAGACTCAATTAATAACATCGGATAAAACGCATCTAGAAGAAGATTAAAAAGAGTATTGTTTATTTTCTAAACTGTATACATTATTTGTTGATTTTTAATTTTTTTATATAATTAAAAATAAAACAAAAGCAATATTGATAAAATAACCAGTAGACCTGTTGAAAAAAATTGTAATAGCTATACACTGAATTTATAATATAACACAAATACAAGAAAGGTGAATAATGGACATTACCAAGTAGATACAAATAGATACATACATACAAAAACATAATTCACACATTAAAAAATACAGATGTACAGTATATGAATGGATAGGATTTCCCAAAATAAATTAAAAAACAATAAATATAGAAGCAAACCTGTCATGACACTAGACGGCTATTTTTCAGACACTTCAAAACTGACTTGAACTCACCAGCAGCCATTTTAAGATGCACCATAATTAAAGGCAAACGCACAGCTTTAATTAAACTCATTCCAAACCACGTGCATGTGTCAGGCACAGTGTTCCGGCCTGGCACCAGTTCTCAAAGTTATGTTTCAGGAACTAAGTGTTTCAGAAGAAAGTTACTTAGGAGAGTTAGAGCTCCTAAGCAAAAGCATCTGTCACTGACGGGACTGTTTTGAAAAGTGCTGACTGACCGACTGACCAGGTTTACCAACGTGTTTTTTTTCCTTTCTCTGAGGATTAATCTCTGTCCGCTCCATCCAGTTTCCGCGTATGTTCTCAGTCTACTGTAGGGTCTACCCCGCAGGCGGGAGGAGGGGAGGCAGTGTATACGGGTGTGTGAACCAATAAGGCTCGCTCTCCAGAGGGAGCTGGGGGGGGGGTGTGAGAGGGCAAGAGATAGAGAGAGAGAACCATGAAGAGACACACAGAGAGAGAGAGAGAGAGAGAGAGAGAGCTAAAGAATCCGAGGACTTACGTTGAGTGATGTGTCTGCAGTATTGATCTAGGTTAACCCTGCCGGGACCTTCGCCTATGGCAGGCAAGCTCAGCCTTCCAGCTACAGAATGGTTGGCTAGATTAAAGGATGAGACCTAAAGAATAAGCTGCCTAACTCAACATAAAGCAGCAGAAGCAGCCATGAGGAGCAGCTGAGAGCGGAGCCACACTGCACCACCGCAGTATGAACTGGTACCCAGCTGTCATTAGCTCTTAGCAGTGTGTGTGTGTCTGTGTGTCTGTGTGTGTGTGTGTGTGTGAAGTACAGTGAGAAGAACACACCACATACATCAGTGTGACCTCCAGTACATAAGCTTGGCTGTAGTTGTGTTGACATAAACGCCGATCTTGTCCGGACAAATAGTCCTCATCGAGGCCAAAACCTGGTCCTAATGACGCAGGACCATTATTTGTAAGGAACCGGTTACTTGAGAGGTGAATTGTTGGTTATGGTTAAGATTAGGGATAACACTTTGTTTAGTTCACATTGTAAGTGAAAAAGCCGTGCAAACCTCTGTGTGTGTGTGTGTGCGTGTGAGAGAGATTGCGTGTCACTTGTGCCCCTGTAGACTTGCTGTGTGCCTGTCAGTGACAGTGCTGACTGTGTGCTTTGTGACTGGGACTCAGAGCAGTCGCCACCTATTTAGTGAAGAAGCAAATGGGCATTTGACGTGTGCAGGACAAGACACAGCAGCCCAGCACATGACTCTGCAAGTCCCCGTGAAACATCTCTCTCTTTATTTTTATTAATTCTTTTTTGCACACACTCATTCGCTGCATATCCTTGAATGTTTGTCTTATTTTGTATAAATAAGTAAAGTTACTGTAGTGCAGGACTATACATAATATCGCCATCATACCAAAGCTGAAATAGACAAACCTTTTGTCCTCTGACTTGTCAATATGATGTTGCAACTGATTACGCCGTGTAATGACAACAGAAAAATGACAGAATCCACATTCATGTTGATCCCTTATAAGCCAGTTTTTTTTTACTGTTGATCTCTTTGTTACTAGGACTGGGCTCTTGAAGGAAAATTATGCCTCAATTTACAGCACAAAAGAAACTGTGTTATTACATATCCAAAACAATAAGAGAATACGATTTACCCGGTAACTGTGGTGTTTACTGTGTGTAGTTTGTAATGGTATGAGCCCTTTTGAAGTTTATAAATAAATATCTGAGAAGTATTCACGTACACTAAAGACTTTTCCACTAAGTAGCTTGTGTCCAGCAGTGAAGATTTTATTCAAAGTCGGTTTTTCGTGTCTTAGAATTTCTTATATATATATATTCTATTCTATATATACAGTATATATACTGTATGTATGTGAGACAGAAATCTGTTTCTGCTTTAAAATGTCATGTTTCTAAAATCCATATTATACGTGGTTTGGTGCCAGTGTGTGGGGATAACTCCTTTCATTGACAGCTCTTTGGAGGCTCTCTATTCATGTTTCATGGAAGTTTAAGTGACATTTAATCTTGAAAAGATTGTTTTCCTGTGGGAAACAGCCCTGCGCCATTGTAGTGGTAGTAGTATCACATTATCATACTTTATTCGCTGTGTACAGTTCTGACTTGTTGTTTCCATTTATGAGCCTCCTGCTCTGCAGAGAAATCAGCTGTACAATTGAGAAGAAGCCAAACCTGTATTTAAATAGGAGTGGGAAAAGAAAGATTTTTTTTTCTAAATGTAAATGACTGGATTTAATGTGAAATATGTGATGATATGTGTGTTTTTTTTACACCGAAGGGCTTAGTCACTGTGTTGACACAGTGCTGGAAATGCATTATGCCACAGCGATTGGACATTGGAACATTTTGCAATACTCATTTCATCGGTTTAATGGGCATAACAAGAGAAAATGTCTTTTGTGGGCAACGGGATGCATTTTAGCACTGACTGAAAATTAATTTGTGATGATTGCACCTAGGGATTGAAAATCATTTTGTACCGACAACCCTACGCGGATTGTGTTGGTCATTTCATGAGTGCCATTTATATGCTTCTGGGGTGGACTGTCTGGGTCGGTGTAAACCTCACACTGCTGTAACCTGTTTCCCTCATGCTGTGTTAATCTTGTACAAAAATGAATTGAGAGTTGAATTTGTCATCTAATTTAATCTTTAAAGTTCCCTGTGTACTAATAGATCTCCTCTGTGAACCTTTTATTGGATGTCAAACAGAGGTTTTCAATTTCTTTTCACAATCAAGGATTCCCTACAGTATATATGTATGTAGAAATATTCTGGGTTTCATGTACATCTCATGGAATAATTTGACTATACATTGATTAGGAGGTAATGAATAATTTAAGATTACAAAAATATAGGCTTATATACTGTTCATCGTGATAATTTTAGTAATAGTTTATATAAGAACCACTGATTTTAAAACAAACAATTTTTCAGTATTTTTATTTTAAGTAATTTCCAATTAAGCAAACAGTGTTTGCTTAATTAGAACTTCTTGTGAACCAGCTGAGTTTGTTGCCAAGGGGAAGCAGACAAACGTAAACAGGAAGTCTGTGGCTTCCAATAAGCCTCTTGGTGTGTGTCTCCCCGCCTGAGCGCCATGGCCAAAATGAAAGCATGAAGAGAAACAGACATGCAGGTAAACCTGCTCAATGTAAATGAATTATTTTCAGCTGCTGATGACTGGGAGGGAGTTGTTTAGCAGCACCATGGAGCAGCTGCTTTGTTCAGTCTGCAGCATCAGTGTGAAGAATACACTGTATTTGTGTTGTTAGGAAGCGCTGCCTGTGGAACACAGCAGAAGGAATGGCTGTTTCCTCATGTGGGAAGAGAGTGGATGGATTTTTGATGAATGAATGAATGCTTGGCGGAGTAAAATGATTCAATAAACTTGAAAGCGACAGAAGCTGTCACTAGTAACAGGCATTACTGCCATGTTAATCACTCATTCAGTGGATTTAAGAATCACCACTTATCTGTTTTTGGTGTTTTGTTACATTCCAGGTGAAGGAGGAGGAGTCTTCCCTCTCCTGTAACATAAAAACAACAATCATAATAACGTGTTTAGACTGTGACACTCGTCTGTGTGGGGAGATCATTAATACATTAGTTAGAGAATAATTGTTATTTCTGCATCAACATTGGAACAAATAGCTGTGTGTAATGTGAAAGGAATCTCTCACAGACAGAGGCAAAAACCCACAGAGGATTACCAACCCAACTCGCCTCTCTTTTGGAGCATTTAGCAGTTAAAGAGCCAGATACTTCCTTAGGGACCTGAAACAGAGCAGAGCGTGGACATTGGACTTGGATACACCACGTGGCACAAAGTCCAAACAAATCCAGTCCAATCCAAAATTATTTTTATAGCACATTTAAAAACAACTAAGTTGACCAAAGTGCTGTACATCACATAAATACATAAAATTGAATAAAACAAGACAACTATATTAAATGGAATCTAAAACGAATAAAACACAGAGGCAATGTCACTAAACTATATAAATACATATATGTACATATATACACCACCAGCCAAAAGTTAAAGACACCCGTGTTTAATTTGTGTTTTATATATTTATATACACACACATACACACATAAATAAAACACTAAGAACTCCTCACATTTGCAAGATGTGTAGATAACCTGTTAATCTGTCAGATTTAAAGGTGACAATGAGACAGTTTTGTGTTTACAGTTTGATATCAGAGGGTAGATTCATCAGTTGCATTCTCAGCTGGAAACTGTCAAGTCTTTTGCCATCTTCCATTTTTAAAGTTTTTTTTACTCTTGATTACTTATTTCACGAAGAAAATGTCTGTCTTATATGCAGTAACCCGTAACTGAATGTATATTCATCTTATGTTTAATTGCCTGCTTGAGATTGTCCAACAGTGGTGCATGAGTGGTCTCATGCAGGTTTGTTGCTCCCCATCCCGTGCACAACCACACATTTACACATGCAATAAAAAAAACAAACAAACACATGTTCTAGGTTGCAGCATATGTTAAGCTTGTTATGGAGTAAAAACAGCAGCACGTCTTTAAGGCTAAGGGACAATAACAATGTGTTGACACTTGTGTCATGTAAATCCTGTTATCTCTGCTCCACAAGTGGATGTGCCTTAGGAGGTCTACACAGAAACGGTCTGAGCTCTATCTTAATCCAGCAACGCAGAGTGGGACACAGTGGGCACGCTGCCAGAGTTTGAAAAGAGGAGTGGGGTGGCATCTTTCACACAGCGAGGGTTTACTGAAAATTGTTGACTTGTTGCTTCCTCACTGAGATTTCAAGGCATTTAGGAGCTTAAGAGATTATGGGACAAAGCTAAAAAATTGGGTTAATTCAGATTAGGTGTGTGTGGTTGGTATGTGAGGACCACCAGAGGCCAAACCTGCCCAAACCCATATAATGATGCACTGTTTCACATCTAGGCAAAGTATAAATTAGAGTTATGTCATTGTCAGTTTCAGTTGCATAAAGTAGGGCTGCCAACTGATTAATAAAGGAACTTGTTTGTAGTGATTAACCACATTTAATTGCATCTTGCCGTCATAGTACTGAAGATAATATTTTATGTGTAAATGTAAAGTGACATGATTAAACATATTTGAAACCAGCTATTTGTGTTTAATAACATTTTAAATGTAAACACATTGTATAGTTGTCTCTTGTGAATTGGTGGGTAGATTTTTTTTTTTTTTTACTTCAAACTCATTTTCGTTTGCATCCATCCACTCCAGTCAAGTTACGGTAACATTAAAATACCATAAAACACAAGTAATACCATACAATAAAGCAAAATAGACACTATAGTGTAAATGAATAGTGGATAAAATGCAGTTGCATTGTTAATGTTAATATTTTTAAAAAATTAAAAAAGAATACCCCGCGACCGTCAGTGGAGGATAAAACGGTAGAAAATGAGTGAGAGTGAGTAAAAACAGAATATAACTTAAAGTACTTGAGATTAATCACAAAGATTTCTGTGAAGTATAGTATAAAGAAGTAAAACCATATGGGCATGATGTTGATTCAGAGCCCCGCAGTCCACAGATGATCTATAAGAGAAGAAACTCACATACAGTCATGTAAATGTACATTTGTGTTTATATCACATAATACTTTAATCAGAACTGCAGCGTCAGACTGCTCCACATGAAAGGAGCAGCGTTGGTTAGACAGTCCATCACTAGATTTGTAATATAATCATGTAATGTGTGCATAATCATACGGCTCCAGTGTGATTTATGATCGCAGAGGTTTTCATTTCCTATTTTATCTGCACAGCATGGCGGGATTGAAGGCTAAATCATCTTTCATTTTCAAAGTCATCAATTATCTTCTGTGCAAGAAGCCTTTCGTGGGACTGTTTCTGACTAATGTGGACTTGTTGTGCCATTAAGTGTAGCCTTCAAAGGGAGAAAAGTGCTTTGTCATAGAGTGATAGGAGGGGTGAAAAGAAACAAAGATTCATATTTCCAGAGTTTAGTCCTGATAATTTAATGGCAGTGATGACAGCTAAATTGACACAAAAAGGAAGGAAGTAGCTGAAATTTTTAGAAAGAAAAACTAATAATAAGTCAAAAGAATTTTTTCTGAGGTTTCTTGTCTATGACTGAGTGGCCCTGTTCAGATCTGACAGTAATGTCTGTCCTGAGTTATGCCGTAACAAGAGGACAACTCTATATTCATCAGTTCACACCTGACATTCCAATGGAACTTAAATGTGTCTTCTGTGACACGCACGTCATTTCTGTTAAAAAATACAAACGATGTTGTTTTCGGTCAGACTGACGTCTGTTTGGTGTGTTGGTGTGAGATAGAGAGCGGACCCAGGAGGGATTGAGCAAAGTTCCTGTATCATTTGCCAGACACAAAAACAGTGAGTGCCACATTTGATCAAGTGGAAGAATTTTTAAATTTGATCCTGGTTTCAATTCTGCCTGAAACAATAAATTCATGGAAAAAGTAAAAAAAAAAAAAAGGAACAAATAAATGCGTGAACCAAGGAATGACATTATTTACCTAGTTAGAGTTATCTTAAGTTTGCTTTCCATTGAAAATGTTGGATCATTTGTAAAGGTGTGATTTCTATACTAAAGTCTGCAGTTTTTATTATTTGAAGGATTTTTTGAAACAAACACTAGTTTGTCCTGTGTTTTTTAATTTTTCGACAGCTTGAAGTACATTCTGTCAAATAAGGCTTAGAGGCTTAGATTACAGAGTTTATGACCAAATGAATAACCATAATATCCTGTTTGTAGTAACTGAATAGCATTAGAGATTCTGTGTGGGAAAACTCTCTTACACCTTTTGTTACACATGAACTATGAGGCCATAACTATTAGATTAAGGGTGGGGAGAAATAAAAAGTCAAAGCAGTGAAATATCGCGATATTTTTTGTGGTGGCATTATATTGCTTTTAAAACATCAGGTAATGATTTATTATTATTTTAACTGATGTTACAGTTGCTGTATGTGTAATTCTGACGTGTGCCATTATTACGTTCAACTTGTAATAATTGTGGACTAATTGATGTTTTTGTATGTGGTATATGGATGTGAAATTTCAATTTCCAAGTTTTTGGGACTAATAAAGGAAATCAATCAATCAATCAATCAATCAAAACATCAGGTAATGATTTATTATTATTTTAACTGATGTTACAAATAAACATTAAGCCTTTTGTGGGTTAGTATAAAACAATCTATTGATGTTTCATCCCACTGGATGGTGCCAAGTGTTCTCTCTCACTAGAGCTGTTCGATTCCCAATATACGATTTTATGAATATCAATATTGTGATAATATATTGTGGTGTCTCTGGCGAATCCCACCCTTAATAACTACCAATAACTACCTGTCAGTAATTCCATTGATCAAAATAGTTACATTTACACTCCTTACAATTATTAAAACTTGGTCTCCACAAAAATTCCCTTTAGCAGGCATTTGCCCTCTATGACCTCAGCACGGATATCGGAAAACGATGATGTCATGGCCCCGCCTCTCCCTTGCACTTCACTGTCACTCTTCTTCGTTGTCATCTTCCTTTTGTGTTTGGAGTTTTTTTTTTGGTCACTTTGCTTTATGATAACTTTTATTTTCTTTCCCTTGTTGCCCTAATTGAATGAAGCTTTATTTTTAAAAAGTTTGTAGGCAGTTCACGTTCCGTGTGTACATGTTCCACATTTTTTTCGTTGGTTTTGTTGTATGTCTGTAGAAGCGCTACAGCACCACTTACAGGCCTGGCATATGTACTACAGTGTTTACAACAATTTGTTTTGGGGGATTTTGTGTTGATGAAGACATTTCCTAAACTGATCCTGTTTTAATGGAAAACTTTTTTCAAAATGAAGAAGGAAAGATCATTTATGTTCCATAGGGCCTGAGCTCCATCCTCAGCTCCATCCTAAAAGTGCCATTAGTATAGTGATGTTAAGGTCTTGGGTTGCCTGGCGACATTCCAACACTGCACAGAGGAAGTGATTTTGTTTTAAGACAGATGGAGGCGACACAAACGTTCTACTGGTGAAATGGATGGCGTTTGACTGGAAACACAAAGAAGCTCCAAGGAAAAGTTGCAGAAGGGGATTTAAAAAAAAAAACCCCAGCTGAGCAGCATTTTGATGGGATAAATGCTTCTTATCCCCGTCCGCCCCTGTGGTGCTGGTGAATATGCACAAATGCTCCCTAAGTCAGGTCTGGTAGAGTTGGTTGACAGAGCCTATTTTCAGGAGGACACAGCATGCAGATAACATCATTTCTGATCATTTTTTTTCTCAAAGATCAAACAGAGGCAGAATAACAACAGCAATGACAAAAACACAATTAAGCATGCCGCTTTAAAATATAGGCGTCGAAGTAAAACAAAAGCAAACATCACGAATGATAAAAGAAAACACACATTACAGGAAACAAAGGCTGTTAAATCCGTTTTTATGGATTCTGTCTTCGGAACACAGCAAACCTCTGGCAAGAGGTGAATACCCTCTTTCTCACCCCGCTGCCCTCTCAGAGGTTGAAATTCCTTTGACTGCCCCACATGCATGTGTGTATCAGTACGCATGCATGTGCACAGACATGGTTTCGTACCTCATGCAGGTGGGTGCAGTAAATATTAGCTTTTCAAATGACCATGGTCACCCTCAGACATTTAAAATTCAAAATTGAGAGTTTTTCATTTTTCTCTTGGGTAGGCTGCTGCAAACCTGCGGCATACAGCTCGGTTACATTCAACAAACATTAAGTAACCATTGACTTCAGTCTGTATCTTTGACTGTAGCCCATTCTGGACTTGGGCAAAGGAGAAGATGAGGAAAGGCTTTGAGTTCACAATGAATGCAAACCAAGAACTGAGGCAGATAGATGCTGTTTCATGTGACACCACTGCATTATTCCCTGCCTATACATCAACACATACATCAGGTCGTCCATCTGCATGTAAGCACGAACGTTGTTGACAGTCACTAGTGTGTTTCAGGGTGGCATGCACTGTGGGCCTCTCCCAGTCCTGGACACAGTCAGACAAGACAGAGAGCAGTGATCTTTTGGTCAGCTGGCGGCCACAGGCACGTCTCAAAATGAGACCTTGAAAACTGTTGGGAGGCAGTGTCACTTTTTCCGAGAGAGGGAGAGAGAGAGAGAGAGAGAGAGAGATGTCCATACAGGAAGCTTCCTCTGCATATTTCAGAATGAGAGACAGTGGCCTTTAAAAACGTGTGTGAGCTTTACAGAAGAAAATAATAAGGCAGAAGTAGATGTGTGGGGTTTGAAGTGATGCATTTGTGTCGAGACAACGTCCTCCAGGAGTTCACCGCATCTGACATCGGGTGTGTGTTCTTACTACCATGACACAGCACAAGGGACAGTAGTGCTGTTGCATACGAGTGTCATACATTACATCAAGATCACAGTCAATTAAGAGAAACACAAAAGAGAAGAGGGCCCTCACAATTCACCAGCTATTTAAGTGGACAACACTGAATGAAAGGAGCTTTCAGTCTCCATGGGCAGCTTGTGGGTGCCAGTGTTTGCGGCTGTTTTGAGGTTTTGAGTTGGCCTGAAATGCTTTTCTGCTATTGGCTGCTTTTGGGTTACAGAAGGTTGTGTACGGTCTTGAAAAAGGTGATGTGTTTTAGTGGTACAGACACATTTCTATTTGGTTTACCCTTGTTTGGATGCTGGTTGCCAAGAGAGGTCTTTCATCGTGCCACTCGCTTCAAACCATCGGTGACAGAAAGCTTGCAGGCCACCGTGTGGGACATTCTGGGAACTGTCTTGATTTCTTCTCCCCCCGTACGTTTCTGTCTTTGTTTCTAAAGGACAAACAACCTTTTGTCTGTCATTTTATTTACAAATGTGATGCGACAAAAAAAAAATTCATTGTTTCTTGTCAGTGCTGGTTGTTAAGTTTAGCTCAGTCAGAAAGTTCATTCATGTGCAGCTGCCTGCTCAGTCCTCTCGCTCTCCCTGCTGCTGACAGGAAATTCTGACCTGCGCTCTTTCTCACCATGTGTGTTTGGAAAGATGCAAAACCTAGAAGGAGATATTTGTGTAAGATGTAGGAAAACAAGTGTGCGGGTGTGTGTGTGTGTGTGTGTTTGTTTGTGAGTCCCCTTGAACTCAGATTCACTCTTATTACAGTGTATCACCTTTACTCCTAAATTCCATCCCTCAGCCTTGCTCTTGTGATGCCTCCTAATAGTGTGCTAATAGTGTTCAGAGATGTTTTTTTGGTGCAGCTCAGCAGTGCGGCTTCTTCACCACCAGCGTCTCTGCTTTTTAAATCATAGCTCTCAGTCTGGAGCTGGAGTCTCTCACCTTAATGTAGTTGTTAACAGCCTGGTCACCAGGCGGTTTGTGCGGCTTTGCTGTTTGAGCTGACACACTCTGTGGAGGCACAGACAGGCTGTGTGGACGCGCTGGGTCCCAAATGACAGAAAGTCAGAGGGATATCTTTCTCTGTCCAACAGTCGCTTGACTGACAAATTTTGATCAAAAAACTAAAAGCTGATTAAAATCTCTATGACCTTGACAGTTTAGGTTTGTAACACCTTTGCTGTTGATCATAAAATTAATTCAGGGAAGTCCAAACTGTTGCCGTTTTAAAGCAAAAAAAAAAAAGAGAGAGAGAGAAAAAGGAAAGAAATTTTAATTCATGTGAATCTTAAACGCGACCAGTAACAGTAATTGTTGAGGAATAGATCAGTAAATTTACTGCAAATAAATAAAGAAATTTTTATATGTAACAAACCGTGAGGCTCTGAATGCCTCTTTCAGGATGTAAAAGTCCAGTAAAAGAGTTTATCTTTATCTTTCATGACTTTGCTACAACCATTTCTAGACTACCCATATAATTTTACATAATATAATATAATATAATATAATATAATATAATATAATATAATATAATATAATATAATATAATATAATAGTGTATGAGTATAGTGTGTGTGTATGAGTATAGTGTGTGTGTTTGCTTGTGTGTGTTTGCGTGTGTGTGGAGGGGGATGTTGTTCTTGTATTTGTTACCTCTTTATGATAGTTTCAGTCATAAACACTGATCTTGTCAGGACCAGAAGTTTCTCATTTCAAAACCTCATTTCAGAGGAACTGGCTGATTTACAGCTAATATTCCAATTGTGGTTAGATTAAGTTCTAGGTAAGGCATGAACTGGTTATGGTTAAGGGTAGGCCTCACGGTTGGTGTAGTGATTAGCTTGCTCTTGCCTTTGCACCATGAAGACTTGGGTTTGCGTGGGTTTTCTCCAGCTTTCTCTTGCTTCCTCCCATAGTTTGGGGATTAGGCCAATTGGACACTCTAAATTGGCCATAGGTGCGAATGTGGATGGTTGTTTGTCTCTTTGTGTGGTCCTGCGATGAACTGGCGACTGGCGACCCTCGTGTGGAGGATAAAGTGGTAGAATATGAGTGCGAGTGAGTGGATATGGGGTCAGAATAAGGCTTTGGTTAGGCTGTCCAAATGAATGGAGTCCTTAAAATTACCTTATATCTTTTACCTCTTTTCTGTCATAAACACTGGGCCAGTAGTCCTCATGGGGACCAAATCCTGGTCCTAATAAGGCAGAACCTAATTTCTGAGGAACTAATTAGGTTTAGTGCTAAGATTTGTGTGTGTTTAAGGACACGCTTTCATTCAGGCATTTAATTTTGATGGTTAAGGTTAGGGATAAGGTGTTGGTTAGTCTGACCAAATGGGAAGAAGTCACGGCAGTATCCTAACACGAATAGCTGCTGTGCATGTGTGTCTGCGTGCATGACAAAGAAAGAGAGAGAGAGAGAGAGAGTAATAGAGTTTGTGGTTCAGGTCTGTTAAACCCACTCTGTCTGTCTGTTTTGTCTCTGCAGGAGTCGGAAGATCCAGATCCGGAACATTCCCCCTCATCTACAGTGGGAGGTCAGTTGTTTGTCACTGAATGCGTGTGTGTGTAGGATGCCCAGTTGAACAGCATCAGGTAGCACATAATGGCGCACCAGTTTTTAGACTTTATCTCTATTTAGACTGAACTTTCTGTGTGTGTGTGTGTGTGTGTGTGTGTGTGTGTGTGTGTTTATGTCAGTATCTTAACTCATATCTACATGCTGCATTGCTGTGTGTCAACAGACATTAACCTTTCAATCTGGGCTGTTGCTGTTTCAGTATGTGATCTCTCCTGATTCAAAAACTCCAGAGACATCTTGTAGTAATATCAACTGCAGGATAAATACATTTATGCAAAGTTGAAGGTTAATATCTGAATTTAATAAGGACCCGATAGAAATATTTGTAGAGGCACAGCCATAACTTGCTTGACAGTCAAAATATCTTTAATTTAGCGGTTTAGAATGAGAGACAAAGGTCTTGTCATATTTTTCTGTTTGTGTCTGCATTAGAAAAGGTATCCAGCATGTTAAGAAAAGAGCTTTAGGTTTATTTTTTTAATTAGATCAGAGACAATCCAGCTGTTTCCACCTGCTCCTGCAGCCTTTAAACTTAGATAAGCTCCTGTTGTACTAAATAAAGGCAGCAACAAACCGGATATTAAAACAATATTGCTAATGACATTAAAAACAACAGGACCACAAAAAAAGTCTCACATCAGAGCTGATTGATACAACCTTCTTAGTCATTTGATAACACTTATACAAGTATATTTAAGACAATGTCACATGTTCATACCACTGTAATATGTTTAGTAATACACTTGGATGTGGATGGTTAAATTTGGTTAAATAATATGTAAAAACTTAATTTCATCAGTACACCAACGCTTGCATCTCTATGAAGTGTAATTTGCCTTCTTTTAGACTTTCCAGGTGCCCAACTGAATCAGTCCACAAAAAAAAAATCTTGAAAGGGCAATAAAAAGCTAGAATTTTGATATTTAAGCCTCAAGTTTTACATTTATGGCAAACATGTTTTGTTCTAAATGCAGCAAAATGAGAAAACTTAAAAAACTCAATAGGCGTGTAGTTTTGTTATTGCGTTTGTTTGCTATTGTTTTTGTTTTTTTTATGCATCAGTTGCCTTACTCATGTCTCTGCCTCTTGTTTCTTCCTCAGGTTTTGGACGGACTTCTAGCTCAGTATGGTGCTGTAGAAAATGTGGAACAAGGTACGGAACCCTGGTCACTGCTCATCTCATTATACACACACACACACACACACACGTTTGTGCAGCATTCATAGACATAATGCATAATGCAGCCCCATACCCTAAGCTTAACCATTAGGGCTGTCACTTTTTCCCAAAATTAAGTTTAACTGAATATATAATGACCTGGAAAATATTTGAACATATTCGAATATTACCCCCACTACAACCCACACATGCGAATGCACACGCCGCCATTTGTCAATGCAAACAGCTTCATTTCTGATATTATTTGTCTGTCAACTTGATTGGGATCGAGTGTGCCTCTCTTTTTACATTATTACCCACTGTTGAGAACACAGTGCACAGCGGAGGAGTGGCCGGCGCTGGCATGCGCCCCGCATATATCGCATTTGAACTCATTACATGTTCAAACTCAGACTTTTAATCCCACGTTCAAGTTTGCATTTAAACTTCAAACAAAAAGTGACAGCCCTATTCACCATTACCACTAACTGCCTAATCCTAACCTAAACCCAAATCTAACCTGAACCCTAAAACCAGATCTTAACCCAGAAAAAGCTCTTTAACAGGTGACAGAAAGTGAGGACCAGCCAAAATGTTCCCTTTTTCCCAAAAATGTCCTCACTGCCTTAGCCTTATATGTTTTTTGGTCCTAAAAAAGATACCCATACAAGAACACAAACATACACACACACACATATCCAAGTTTGTGTAGTTATTTATCTTAGGACACCACATTGGCATCCATTAATATAGCCTTCCTAAACAATGTGTTATCCCAAACCCTAACCATAACCAGCTAATGCCTAACCCTAACCTTAACCTAACCATAATACAAATCTTCATAGTCATAAACTTAACCAGTTCCTTAGAAATTAGACTTTAGGACATCATTATAACCATGTTTTGGTCAGGAGTACTACTGGTGTTGACAAAGGTCAGTGTTAATGCCAGAAAAGAGCCTAAATAAGTTACAAATATGTGTATACACACGCACGCACACAAACTTCACTTCAGACAGAGGAAAAGCTTCACCACAGGCGCCTACACTGTCCTTCCCATTACCACGATTCACCTCCCCAAAACAGTCACACACGCAAACACGAACAGGCATAAACACACACTCTGTCAAATGGACACATTACTCATGGATGTCTGCCATGTCTGCCCACTTCAATCCATATGCTGAAGCCAAGGGGGGCCTGTGGCAATACACAATACACAGTGCTTATTAGAGAGGCTGTATATGATTCAAAGGTTTGTCTCTCTGGGTGAAACTTATATGGCACACATGTGCGCACACAGACAGACAAGATGATAAAGGCAGATTTATATGCAGAGATGGGTTATGTTTAGATAATGGGTGTGTGGGATGATGGTAATGAGGAAGTTAAGTCTCACAGGGAGACCTGACTCACTGGGAGGTCTCTGTGTGTGTGTGTGTGTGTGTGTGTGTGTGTGTGTGTGTGTGTGTGTGTGTGTGTGTGTGTGTGTGTGTGTGTGTGTGTTTCACTGTTCACAACCTTTCACTGTTTACACACACATCCATGTGTAGTAGACACATGAGAGAAACAAAAACCATCAAACACACACACACAGTTTCTCTCTATGTGTCAAACCAGCCAAGACCCACTATCCCCCACTGCAGTCATGACAGGTGCTAAAAGAGAAGCCAGCACAGAAATTACTCGTCAGTTTCCCAGACGCTGCTGTAAAACAAGGCTACTTCATCCGTGCTTCCTAGTGTCCAGCGCAGCGTTTCCACCTCCTCTTCAGCGCCACAGTCCAAACGTCACAGTTGCACAGTCACACTGTGTCATCGTTAAGTCCACAGAACCATCCTATTTGTGTGTGTCTGTCTCAGCTTCCTGTCTGTCCACCTCCCGTCCATCACTATGTCTCTGCATGTGTGCATGCTCTCTGGTCAAAGGGGTTGAGGCCTTTTTTTGCACGTGGCCTGGTGAGAGCTGCCGTCGGTGGGGCAGGGCAGTCGAGGGAAGGCGGGCCGAGGCGGGGCAGAGCAGGCGACAAGCACCCAGGCTGGGCTCCTTGCCAGGCTCTGCCCACTTGCCCTCTTTTTGGCCAGCTGGGAGCTCTCACTAGTTTTAACCCTTCCACACATCCGAACCTGCTGGTGGAGAGCAAACAGCAGGTTTGAAAGGTTTTGTTTTCTCTGACAGAGAGACACACTCTGATGACACTTAAAAAAACTCCATCACAAAAAAATGTCCAGCTCTTTTTTTTTAATTTTATTTTTTCAACTGATACTGACATTAGAACTTCAAGGCTCATTTATTTTTGCTTGTCTGCTCCCTATCTGTATATTGCACATGAGAAAATTAAAAAAATATATCCAAAACCCTTTCTGAAAACCTGATACACATGAGATCCCATTTGTCCTTTTTCTCATTGAGATTTTGCAGTTTGAGGCTCAGTCCAGTTTTGAGCAGTTTTTTTAAAGCAATCTGTCTTTCGCTGGCGACCCGCGAAGACGAACTAAAAAAGGTTGATGTTATTTTTGAATGTATTTTCTGTTGATCAACTATTTGACAAATTGAGTAATAATGAGCTTGACTGGTCATCACATGTCCTGTACATTGGACAATGATCAATCAAAGTTAGTGCTGAGTGGTTTGACCAAAAATGTTTATTACAGTATTTTTCAAAATGTTCACAGTATACGATATTTTTTTATGCATGAGCATGAGTTCCCCAACGAGAGAGGCGCAGTTCAGGGTGTGTGCATACATTCTCAGTACGGTAGTGAAGGTGGTGAAGTAAATTGCTCATTGCTGCAATTACTACCACAGTTATTTCTTCAACTAAGCCATTAGTATGTTCTGTTTTTCATATACCGGTCTACAGAAAAATTAATATAATAAAATAAATAATAAATAAATACCGGTTTTCTATATCAAACTGCATATTGCCCAGCACTAACTAAAGTCACCTTATACTTAAATGTTTTAAAGGATAAACATTATTTGATTATTTATCATCAACTATTTTGATAATCCAATAATCAGTTTGAGTGTTTTTTCAATAATTAGAACAAGATTTCTTATTTGCTTGTGACCATATTTTGGTTTCTTTGCTCCCTTTAACCAAGGAATTATTAAAACTGATTTGTGGACAAATATAACATTCAAGAACATTATCATTTCTATGTTTGGTAAACACCGATCAACTTTATCTGACATTTTATGGCCCAAACAAGTACTCAATTAATTTATAAAATAATGGACAAATTAAGAAATGATTATGAAAATAACTGTTAGTTGCAGCCCTATGTACTGTAGGTACAAGTGAGATTAAAACCCATTACTGTGCCTGTTCTTTCCTCACTGAGCGACACAGGAGCACAAATCTGTCATTTCACACAGGTTACCAGCGGTGTTTAGGCTTTCCATGAGAAAATTAAATCCAGCGGCAGAGAGTCTATTGTGTGAAGCAGCTCCCGTCTTTGAGGCAGCAGCAGGGTCTGGAGGGTAGCCAGTGTGTTGGTAGCTCTAATGCATTAACTTAGACAAGTGGCTCTTCAGGTCACCACAGGAACCTTGGCGCGCATCTGTCTCACCTATGGCAGCAGCAAAAGATCAGTGACATTATGTGTAAATGTGGCTCTCCCTCATGTTTGTTTTTTTTGTCTCTCTCTCTCTTGTTTCACAGTGAACACTGACACAGAAACAGCAGTGGTGAATGTTACGTATGCAACCAAGGAGGAAGCTAAAATGTAAGCAGCACAAATAGTTACACTGATGCAAGCCAAGTTTTGAGAGTAAGCCTAGAGATAAACTTGCTTTTTAACAGCATGTATGCACAGACATGCAGCTGCAACACTGGCTGCATTGTTCACATACATACATGTGGTTTATGTGTTTATCTTTGGGATTAAAAAGTATACCCACCTCTGTCAGAGCAGGGACAAAAGCACCCTGTTCATGGTGACACCCAAGTAGGGTACTGTAAAGTTAATGTGGTGGTGATGTCGGCAAAAGCAAACAGCACTGGCAATAACTTCAGTCACCGTACATCCAACGTAAAGTGTGCTCAGTGTAAAAAATGCACTCTTCTCTCATCGTTCCAGCCTCTCACTTAATATCTGTGTTTTTTTCTGACCCATGCACACAGCCTTTTAATAATATGTCAGAAACAAGGTTGTGACTGTCTACAGGGAAAAACGCAACATTTCAATTAGGACAGAAATGACAAGAAATCTGGAAAAGCTGGAGTTTGCAACGTTAAGCAGGATTACCATGGACATACTGTACTCTTACACCTCATTCAGACCTGGTATTAATATCAAATCTGAGTGATCTAATCTAAATCTAATCTCTAACAAAATAGTAAAATTATGTGACGGCAGTGGGATTATTGCCTCAATTCACTCACAGCTCCTCTCAAATCTTTTTCTCTAACTGTCACTTGCTCAGACACACTGATACACTGACAGTTTGAATGGGGCTTTACTTTGCTTGAATGCAGCTACTGTATCAGTAGTTTATTGTTAATTTCTTGGGATGCTCACAAGCGGATAGTGATTAGCAAGTGTATCAGAATCTTAACGAGTCAGCATTTAAATATATTTTTAAATGCCTGCTCACCTGCTTGCCCTGACCCCTCCAGAGCCATTGAGAAGTTGACAGGACACCAGTTCGACGATTGCTCCTTTAACGTGTCATATATTATGGACATGGATGCTGCTCAGCCTGTTCAAGAGGGCCGTGTTCGGCGTGGAGGAAGATCATCCCGGGACCAGGGCGCCTCTCAGCCTGGACCCTCAGGAGGCTTTGGTATTCCGCGTCCAAAACAGCATGAACTCCCACTGCGCATTCTCGTGCCTGCTCAGTTTGTGGGAGCCATCATTGGAAAAGGGGGCCTCACCATCAAGAATGTCACCAAACAGACACAGTCCAAGTAAGCCACTCTAATGATGCTTTTTGCATTAGCGTCTTTATTTAGAACTTTACTGTACTAGAAATGAGTAGAGCAACTAATTCATTCAGGTAAAGGATTGATGCAGGAAATGTTTGTGTTTGGTGTCTTTTGTCTTTACACCTCCTTATTTTTGTCTTTGTGATATTCCGTACAGTTTATTTTATTTTACTTTTTAAGTTTGCATGAAGCTTGACAAAATAATCTGCTGCTCTCTCTTTTTCTCTCTTTTCCTCCCTCAGGGTGGACATTCATCGGAAGGAAAATGCAGGTGCGGCAGAAAAGGCCATCACCATTCACTCGACGCCTGAGGGCTGCTCCGCCGCCTGCCGCATGATCCTGGAAATCATGCACAAGGAAGCCAGTGAGACCAAGACGTAAGTCTGCACTTCAGAACACACAGACACACAAATATTAAGAAGCATTGAAATGAACAGACTGTTTCGCTTACACAGAGAATCGTAGATACACTTCTGGAGAGAGAGATTAGCCACAATGTCTGCATGACCATAATCTTATCCTTTAACCTGCCTGCACATCTTTTAATCTCACTGCGCTTACTCTGGCTTGGACCACTAACGAAGTAAACACAGTACACATGACACACTCACATAGAGTGCATATTAGCATATAAGAAAGAAGGATAACGTGTCTAATTCAGCTTGACACTGCACCTTTTAAATTCAAAACCTCTGCTCGATGTGAGGATCAACAAATAAAACCTGCGTCTTCATTTATTTGTTGAGTGTGTTGTTTGTCGAGGGGGTAACACCACTTTACAACTGTAAATTGTATTTCAAAGAGATTACATTTGAATATAAATATATTTCCAGTCTTTTATTTCCTTTCCATGTGCACAAGGTGATGCATCCCAGGAAAAAAGCTTCTGCTTTTTTTGTTTATATAAAACTATAAAGATAAAACTTTATATGCTTTTTTTATTTCATAATCTGGTGTTTCTTCTTGTCAGATTTTGCTGTAAAAATTTGCTGGAATCCAGGGGCTTAAAAATTTGGGCTGTTGGACTTTTTAGGAAATAGGAAATAGAACTGGGGGGAATCTGTAAATGACACACTGAATGACCACCAGCATTTTCGTGATATTTTTTGTCTATTCTTCTCAATGGAACTCTTTTAGATTGCTTAAGTCAAAAACAACTACCAAATGAAATCTCACAAGAAGCCGGTCAATTGGTCTGTTTCACCTTCATCTGTCTTAACCTCCGCACCTGTTGTTGACCCAGCCTTGGTCTCACCTGCCATCACTTTTGCTGCCATGCTCCCTGTAATTTCACAGACCCCCAGGAGGAGAGGTTTAACACACAGTGAAACCTGAGCCACTAAACACTGATATCACCCCTGACTGGTGCCACTGTCTACCACCAACACTCACACGCACACCACCATGTTCAAATCTTTGACACAATCCAAAAGGACCCCATCTGCCAGCACACCCTACCACAAACTCACAGCCTACGATTTTCCTGCAAAGCATATAGATGATTCTAACATTGGGTTTCTGTTATTTTAGTGACCTAATCCATCTGCACAGGTTAATACAGGCATATGGGCCCTGTTGTTTGTGCTTTTGTAATCAGTAATTTGTCATTTCAGTGGATCCTTCTATAACTTCACCAATGTTTCTTGGAAACAAAAAGGAAAATTGGAAAATTTGAAGAGACAGTCTCTTAAAACTGTGGGTTGAGTAAGTTCAACTAAAAGTTCTAGAGAAATCAGACAAATATCAGTTAGAAATGTACTCTTCCATCATTTCCTCATATCAGGGGCTTGAGAGAAAGTTTAGGGTTTGAAGGTACAAAATTAAAAAAATGTAATTAAAAAATACAGAACAAATTTTGGTTTGTTTTTGTTAAGCACAAAATCACCATCAGAAAGATTCTTCTTGATACTTTTCTCTGCAAGAACAAATAAAGTATGAATCCTACAAAGTAGTTACACTTATGTCGTAGCATGACTGCCCTGTGCCAACAGCAGCACTATTAGCTGGCAGCTGTTCATCACATTCCTCACACTACATCAATGGCACACAGCAGAACTTTGTTTCTCCTAACCTGTGTGTTTATGTGTGTGTAGGACGGAGGAGTTCCCTCTAAAAATCCTGGCACACAACAGCTTGATTGGTCGGCTGATTGGTAAGGATGGCCGCAACCTGAAGAAAATCGAAGAGGAGACAGGGACCAAGATAACCATCTCCCCGTGAGTCAAAAAAAGAAAAACAGCTCTTTGCCCTCTTCTCTACAAGACATTTACTGTACTTTGTTAAGTTATGTGTTGTACTACTTATGCTGACTGCATCCAGGGAGCTTGGAGCTGCATGGTGCAGGAACAGCAGCTGCTGTGACTGGCACATGTGAGAGAGTTGTTTGGGGAGCACTTTGGGGAGTGACGTTTAATTTTAGCAGTAGACTCCACTTCCTAACCCTTTTTTTTGGGGTTTCTTGGCGTTTTCAGCCATTGTCCAGCTGTACTCAGCCATCAGGCGTTACTAGCTCTGTGTAGCTGTTGCATCTGCCATGCCTCCATCCGTCGTGACTTGAAATATGTCATGTCATTGAAAATCATTTTGAAGCTTAATTTACACTCCCACCATCTTAGTGATGTACCTTTACAACCTCCCTCCACATGTCTTATAATTGTTTCATAATTTATTCTTGTTTATTCACATGAATAAGGTTTTGGGAAACAAGCACAAATGAATCGATCCGCCGCCATGTTAAATGTTTTGACTGTAAATCATCAGCAATACTCAAAAACTTTGACGTGCAGTGTAAACGCAAACCACACAGATTACCAGGAATTCATGAATTCCTGGTAATAAAAATTCCTGGAAATGTTGGTGGAATGGGGGCTCTTGTGTGAACTCATTTGACAGTGGTTTGAATAAAATGGGCCTTTGTTAATATTTAAAAGTGACACACTCCAGCTTTAAGACTAATGTGCTGTTGTGTCTCCATGAGCCCTGAGAACATAATGTGCCTTGAGGAGGAGACAGGGAGGTGGAGAGAGACAAAGAGAGGAGAAGATTCAAACAATACACTCACTATTGATGGTTCTATAAAATCCTCTAAGAGCATCCTCCATGTCTTGCAATATCAAGGAAAGAATAGATTGGTTTTTGCTTTAAAAGCCTGAAGGCACAACAGTTTTACATTTTCCAAGGTAACTGCTTTGTGGAGAGTTTACTTATTTTATTCATAAAAGAGGATAAAATAGATTCCTTTTTCCAGAGGTCACAAAAAGCACCTTAGCTGAGACAACTGCACTATTTTCCCAGTATCACTGTTGTTTTTCCACTCAAGACCAAACAGCGATAACTCAAGGTCAAAATTGCAAACACAGCATATGCAAAGATGTGGCGGAAGGTTTTAATTTATTTTCCAAGGAATTCAAATTTATTCAATTTAGTTTTTTTTCCCCACCAATGAAGTGTTGGTGAGCCTAATAAAATGGAAGTTCTTGAAAACCGTGGAACTTCTGTGAGTCACAATTTGTTACTCAGTTTAATTAAAGCTACTCCTAAAGTTACAGTAAGCACAATTGCTGGAAAAACTGTTGAGTTTTATTTACATGTTATTAAAATACTCACATTTTGAGCTCATCTTGTCAAATAAGCGCAGAACACCGTCATGACACGAGTTCGCTCCATCTCAGAAACTGTCTGCTGATGTTTTATTGCTTTCATAGTTTTATTGCTTTTATAGTAAAACTCTCTTTGAGAAGGAAAGCAGTTTTCTGAGAAGTAGGTGTAGTGGAAAAGCTAATAGGGTTGCACACGCTTGCTGACTACCCTGTGATCTGATTGGTCAAAAGCCAATGGGAAAGGTTTAGTTGTGAGGCTGTAAACAGAGCCCATGTTATGTTATGTTATGTTATGTTATGTTATGTTATGTTATGTTATGTTATGTTATCACTGTGTGCCACCACCCCTGAAATCACGTTGTCATCATCAGTTTTTTGGTGATAAAGCTAAGAAGTCTTGGTCCCATATGATGTGAATGCTTCAGCTTGCATGATGGGAAGTGTAGTTTCCAGTGCTTTTGAGATTCAGTCTTGTGAGCTGGAGAACCTAAAATCGTAGTATTCTCTTTTTAAAAAAAAAAAAAAAACTCTCCTCCTTATGAGTCCTCTGTCTCTAGATTGTTTTTTTTTTTTGTTTTTTTTTCCCACTGAACAAGAAATGTTGATGGTAGTTTTGATGATGACACTTGTGTTAGGTAAACAGGAAATCCACTTAAAACAACTCAGTCACCTCCACTGATTGGGAGGTCGTGAGCAGAATATGAGCGGGTCTGTTTCTTTTATTTGTGTGTCCACATGCATGTACTCATCTCTCTCTCTTTCTTCCTCCCCTCCAGGTTACAAGACTTAACCATTTACAACCCTGAGAGGACCATCACTGTCAGGGGCAGCCCTGAGGCGTGTTGTAAGGCCGAGGAGTTGATCATGAAGAAACTGAGGGAAGCCTACGAGAATGACATTGCTGCTTTAAATGTAAGGTCATCCCCTGCGTGTGTGTGTGCGATTCAGGATCTCAGGTTGACTCACGTAGGGTGACAGGTGAACAGCGGAGAGGAGTGATGATATACAGCAGGATAATATCACCTCCCCATTCACGACATGTTACCACCAGTATTAGCAATGCCTGTTGTCGTGTGTTTGGTAAATGGATAACAGTAAATGACCGCTGAATGGCTCATCGGTGACTCGACTGTTAGAGGACAGCTTGTCCGTGGACATGAGTTTTTGTGTGTGTCTGTTCCACAGAGCCTCTGACTCATGCTCACCTCCCTGCTGTGTGCGTGTGTGTGTCTGTGTTCCCGCTGTAAAACACTGCGTTTCCCAGCATACATCTGATATCTGTAGGCCGCTCTCTCGCACAGCTCCTCTTTCACACTGTCCTGATGACATCACCAGTGCTGCAGTCAGAAAGGTCAATGGCAGGGGAATGTAAACTGTGATGATAATGCACATCTCATGCATGATGCAGTGGTGAATGCTGACTGAGTTGTACTAA
Source organism: Brachirus orientalis (assembly GCA_016785285.1). Classification (NCBI taxonomy): domain Eukaryota; kingdom Metazoa; phylum Chordata; class Actinopteri; order Pleuronectiformes; family Soleidae; genus Brachirus; species Brachirus orientalis. The sequence continues at coordinate 4,077,502 of JAFBJR010019384.1, read as the reverse complement.
CAGTGATGATTCTGTAATGTGCGGATGGATTCTGAAGTATTTTCCCCATATGTATTTTTTCTTTGCTACTGTCACACAAATTCCTTACTGTCTCCCTTCATTTTTACTTTCCAAATATTCATCAAGGCCATAATATAATCATCAAGAAGTAGCATGCAGCATGCGGTTAAATAGTTCTGGCTGTTCTGAGCACTTCTGGCACCTGTTCTTGGCTGAGTGTGTCTACAGTAAGCGATGAGGGCCATCTAGCGTGATACTGTGGCTATTACACAGGAACAAGCTCTGGAAACATGGAAGTAGCTGACTTGACTTAGAGGCAAGACATTTTTTGTCACGCTGTTTCAGCAGCAAACTGTCCCGTGGAAACCACGTTTAAAGAAACGGAGAAAAGCTGAATCTTTCGGTGTTGTGACTTGAGCATTTAATCTAAAAAATATTTTTTTTGGTTCAGATGTTGGAGGAGTTTCTCATCCCTTAAAGAAAAACTTTTATCTGTAAAAGTAAAAATCACCACACTTGGAAATGGAAATAAAAGACTTCTATTTGAGGAAGTGGTATTTATAACTGTCAACTCTAAAGATTTTTTTTTTCAGTTAATCTGCCAAAGAAAATTTTAAAAACTACATGTTGACATGTACACATTGGTTGTTTGTCCAACACCTAGATATTTTTAATTTCATGTAGCAAAAAAAAAAATAAGAGAAGCAGGAATCTGGCTGATTTTACAGGATTAATCATTTAAAGAATAATTTGATTATCAAAACTGTCACTTCCCCAGCTCTAAACCTCACCTTTGTCTGACTGTATTTAACACTTTTACCTTGAAGCTTGCATTAAAAGCTTGTTTTTCTGTGACCCCCCCAGATAAATGTAGAGCTTAAAATTGTTAATTGAGTATTTATATATTGAACAGGCTAATCTGTAAAACCTTGAGTCTTAATAACACCCCAATGCATCATGTTGTTTCTGGTCACTCATGACGCTCATCCATCTCTGCCTTTTCTCTGCCTCTGTTCAGCAACAGGCCAACCTGATCCCAGGCTTAAACCTCAACGCTCTGGGCATCTTCTCCTCTGGTCTGCCGGTGCTGCCCCCTGCTGCTGGACCACATGGTGCTGTGCCCCCTGTGGCACCAGCAGGATACAACCCATTCTTAGTGAGTAAGCCCTTTTTTCTTTACACAGCCATGAAACTCTCTCTGGCCAGCAAAACATTGCAGGGATTACATTTTATGCCGGAAAGCAATTTGAACCCCAACACATGAATCGGTTTCTCCCAGAGCGCTTTTTTAAAACAACAACGGCAACACAATGCAGTTTGAAACAGCCAGAAGTCCCCATACTCTCATCCCCATCAGATGAGTCAGACTGACTGTTAAACAAAGTCTCTACTCGTTGCCCGATGAGAGTGAGTCTAAGTGGTGTGAGACACTGTGTGAGAATGTAATTCAATTCTCCATAATCAAGGAACTTATCCTGTGACTCAGTGTCAGGCCCTGAGTTTTGTGCACGAATATGTGTTTTCATGTGTGTGTATGTGCTGTCTGACCTGTTTGTCACTTTACTTTCAGAGTCACTCTCCACATCTCAGTGGCCTGTACGGGGTTCCTCCAGCAAGTGCCATCCCCCACCAGCACTCAGTATGTTCCCGAAAATCTACAGCACCGCATAGATGAAGTCGAGTTTACACTGCACCATTTTCAGCCAATAATCTGCTCAGTGACAGGTTTTACAATTGAAGTTAATCGCCCCTAATTGGCTTGTAATCAACAGTTGCTAATTGTGACATATTCAAAGACGCAGCCTGCGGCAACCTGTCAGCGTCTGGCGTGTCGCAGACCCAGATCTCGTTTCCAGCACAATGGTAATTTTATCGGATTCTGCGATGACTTCAGCCACCACAGCAATCAGAAACCAGGGCTGGGTGATGGTGGCTGAAACCTTAACGGGAATACAACACTAGTTCATCAGAGAGATGACAAAGGAGAAATAAAAGAAATACAACATCAGAAACATGACAGAGATCACAGACATCACTGCTACAATAAATATTCGGTGGTTGACCTTTTAACATGAAACTGAGCTGAAGTAAGCCAGGTTTCATGCATCATTCCCTGTGTGTTTTTTGTTTTTGTTTTTTTTACTGTATGCTCAAGACGCTTTTGAAATGTTGCACTTTCAGGGATTTTAAGAAAGGATGTTAAGCAAAGAGTCCCATTCTGAAAGCAACAAAACACCACCCACTTTTTTGAAACACTATGGTGTAAACTAGATCGATAAAATTATAAGACCAATCAAGAGAAAGAGAGGGGGAGAGAGTGAGAGACATACCTGTAAACAACACGTTATTGCCACTTGCAGTCAGCATGTATGTTGGACAGTGGGATCAGGCATTTCCACCTACCATTGCTGAGTCACCAGGACACCACAGATATTTCTGGAAGGAGACTTCAAAGTTGTAGCTCATATAAATGTCCTTAATAAACTTCCAGAACACAGGTGTTTCCACATTTTTTAGCTACATTTTTTAGCTACTCATAAAGTTTCTTTCTGACCAGTTGAGACAAAGTTATTGTAACCATTTAAAGCTGAAATAGACACCTTTTTTTTACTTAAGCCTGTAATTGTGTTGTTAAAACTGATTGCACCATCTGCATTTATAATGATTTGGCAAAAAGAACTATGTTATTCTATATTCAAAAGAAGAGGTGAATAAGGGTTCGTGCATTAGCGCTTATTATCACAGAACACAACACTGAGTCGTAGGAAATGGACATGTTCATTCCGGGGTCTTGTTACTGCTGTGTCTTCAGAACACTAAACAGGAAGTGTTAGGCACACAGTTGTGTCTGTTGCGTCTTCACAGAGACGTTTCTTTTCTCTGCCACTATTAGGAATTTTAGATTATTACCATTACTATAAGAGATTTTAGTAGAAGGGTGATGTGTTTTTTTTCTTCTCAGCAACAGGCTCCAGAACAGGAGGTTGTCTACCTCTTTATTCCAACTCAGGCAGTCGGGGCCTTGATCGGAAAGAAGGGCCAGAACATCAAAGAACTCGCCCACTTTGCTGGAGCCTCCATCAAGGTGAGTTTAGATAGTGTGAACACAGTGCCGATCTGGGAGGAAGAGGCAGTCAAACTCATCTCTTACCGACATGTGAGAAAGAGTGGCCAAACACAAATGAAACAGGTTGTTAAGTAGGGAGTGAGTACTGCCTGAGTCAGCAGCTCAACATGGGCCACAGCTGAGCATGTTATTTATTTATGGTCAGAAACAAAGAAAACTTGAGATGACGAGTGAGCAGAACATTTGAGAAAGCCCCTGAAGTCCCATCTGCAGAGGTGAGACAGCTGGTCAGTCAATCCTCTAGGCACGTAATCCCTGGCATTTAAGTTTCTCAGATGATTCAGTGGTTTACTGTGACACCAGAGCAAGAGCATCAAGTTTTGACCATCCTCTTGTATGACTCATTAATTGTGTGTGTGTTTGTCAGATTGCCCCAGCTGAGAGTCCAGACGTCGCTGAGAGAATGGTTATCATTACTGGAACTCCAGAGGCCCAGTTTAAGGTAAAACATCATGCATGCGTGTAGAATATAAGGTAATAGTTTAAGCGTGACATTTGAAATTGCGAGAAAAAAAAAAATTGCACAATTATCTTTCAAAACTCATTATATTGTCCTGTACAGTGCTTTAGTAAACAGCAGTGGATCACTGTGTGTCCCCATTTTCCCCAGTCTCTCCTTGCCTCATACCCTCCTCTGTATTCCAGGCCCAAGGTCGGATATTTGGGAAGCTGAAAGAGGAGAACTTCTTCTCAGCGAAGGAGGAAGTCAAGCTGGAGACGCACATCAAGGTTCCCTCAACTGCAGCTGGCAGGGTCATCGGTAAAGGAGGCAAGACGGTCAGTTCAAACTTGATTTTAATTTATTGATTTATCAACATTTTTATGCTCTTGAACTGAAATTGTATTCCGGGCTTTTTGAGTATATTCATTATTTTGAATATTTCATGTTTATGTTTGGGATCCCCATAAATCTCTTTTGTTGTGTAAATGTAATATTTTTTGGTCGACTCTGTACCAACCTTGTAATTAAGATCGCCATCTAACGATTTTGCTTCAAACAGATTTTGTAGCAAAATTAAGAATTTGTATGAGGATATCCAATGCTTCAAGATTTCATTTACTATTTTTGAGTCCACAAAATGACTGGATAAAATAATTTAACCAAGCTTCATTGTGATCTCATCCGGTTTATATATATATTTATACAAGTACCACCTTGTTTTGATAGTTTCAAAGATGGTTACAGTTTACTTTTATTGAGTGATTTCATTGTGTTTTAATATGTGAGGCTGATGACCTGACATCTGTGTCTGTGCTTAAGGTCAATGACCTCCAAAACCTAACGAATGCAGAGGTCATCGTACCACGGGACCAAACTCCAGATGAGAATGACGAAGTCTTTGTGAAAATCAGTGGGCATTTCTATGCCAGTCAGGTACAAACAAAAACATTTCAGTGATTTAATTCAGTTTGCAAAGTGCAGTAATATAGAATGCATTCCATAACAAACAGCTACATGCACCAATAAAAGGTAAGCTTTTGTCAGTATTAATAATCTCAACAAAACAGAAGGTAAAGCATGTTTCTCATTGGGTGTATCTTCATTACTTATTCATATTTGGGACTATCAGACAGCCTGTCTTGAGTCTGGAACAAAAATTAGGTCCAAAAAAAAAATCAGTGTTAGGGCTTTATGAGAATATTTGTTAACTTAAATTTAATCATGTTCCTAGCTGTTTTTTTCACTTAGACTGCTGCAGGAACATGTAACATAAAGTAAAGGCTCCTTGTCCAAATTTCATACAAAAGGCATATTCTAAGGCAATTGAAACCAAATGAGTTTTATTTCAATGTGATTATATACCTATACACATGTAGATGAAGGCAACCGGACTTGATTACAATACAAGACAATTTCTGCCTAAAATTACTGGATGGAAGGTTTACTGGCTGTCCTTTAAGTTCCTTTTTTTTAACAATCACACATCACTGCACAAGCATATCACACGCCTCATCAACAGTTGGAGTTTGCTCAGTTGTCATGGAGATGGATCTATGTGTGAAATCATGACAGCTACTCTGTCTATTTTCTGATCGGTCTCCATGGCAACTGGGCACACTTTCTCTCGTGATAGAGACTGTGTTGTTCAAGCTAATATTTATGTGACTGAGAATGTTTGCATGAAAAAAAACCCACTATGCATATATAGTGGGGGCATCCCCTAGGGCTGGTAACATAAATAAATTAAAAAAAATACATATCCACATTCAGACAGGATGTGAAGTCTAGTTTTTAACATTTTCATGCACTGCCCTGTGTCATGAGTCAGCTACCACCTCATCTTACATATGGTGTCTTTGCAACAGACTGCACAGAGGAAGATCCGAGAGATCATACAGCAGGTCAAACAGCAGGAACAGAAACACCAGCAGGGAGCCGCCGTGTCACCGCACCACTCCAAGTGACCACCAGGGCGGCTTCCGTGGGCGCCAGCCAATGAATGTAGCCCTCTCAAATGGACAGAGACCTACCCAGACTAAGGCCAAGGCCAAGGGGGACATGCAGGGCAGACCAGCAGCACCGGGGATCAAAACCAAAGAACTTTACTATGGGGGAAGCAAGTGAGAGCCAAAGGCTGAGGGCATTGTGTGCAATGCCATCCGTGTGAGAGCAGAGAGTGGGAGAAACCGTACTGATTTATTAAAAATAGCACACAAAAAGACCAAAAAATCTACAAGAAAGATGGAAATGGCAGAGAATTTGAATTGAACTCTTGTTTTCACAGTCAAAAAGGTAAACAGGAAATAGTATATTGCCCTGCATAACGTTATCTCTTTAGTTGGACTAACATAGGCCTAATTAACGGTTTAAGTAAATGTGTTAACACAAGCATATAAAAGGCATCGGGATTGATATTTTCGTTTTGAATTAGAGCGAGTGACAATGGACCTTCTCTTTGAGATATTCAGATTGCAAGAATTGATATCCTTAGCAGTATTAATACGGAGTAGAAAAGTATAGTATAGTAAAATATGCACTGTTATTTTTCTACCAAAATGACAGTACAGCCTAGTGTCGTTTTGAATGTTGTGCTTGTTCAGGAGATTGAAAAAGCGGTTTCCCTTGTTTGTTCACACTTGAGGCCACTGAAATCAAAGTAGAAAAAAAAAACCCCTATGAGTAAATATGATGGTGAATGGTTCTGAGTCTTTGTAACAAGCCTGTGTGTGTGTGCCAATGCAAAAGATAATGTCCCTTTGAGATGTCTTTTCCCATTCATATCTGATGCTTTACATGTTTCTTTTTATTTCTTTTCTTTTGGCTAACATCTGCTTCACTCTCTCATCACTCTCTCTCATCTGACATCATCTTTATTTAATAGGATAAAAATATTTGTCGTGAACAACCCCCTTTTTTTTCCCCTCCCAGTAGCCCTTCGATAACATTGAATTGAAACTGCCACTTTCACTCAACAGAAGTTAAATCGCCATCAAGACTTTTGTTTGTCTCTGTGTTTGGGTTTTTTTTTTTGTTTGTTTTTTTTACCAGTAAAGTGGTATTACGCTCCCATTCTGCACAGTGGTAGACTACATTTATATGAGGTCCTGACAATGTCTCTAAAGACATTCTCCTTGACGATCAGAGCGGGGAAAAAAAATCTGAGGTCTTAAACATTAGGTGCACCTTTGCTTGTTAACAGGCAACCAGTTGTTTTGAATGTGCTCTGCCACATGCTCGGCCTTATGGGGAAATGACAAGGGCCAGCAACAAATGTGAGCTGAGGGCTGAGAAAGGGGGGGGTGTAGGTTCATGGTAGGAGGGTGAGATGGGAGTGGCAGTGAGGAAAAGTCCCAGGTTTAGTGGGTGTGGGTGGTTTGGGGCGGTGGGTGTGGGGTGTGGGGGGCCTATGGGGAGGCACTGTATGACTTTTGGTACACACACACACACACAACCACAGACGTGACCGCAGCCGCGTTTGGCTTTAACCCTGTTTTTTTCAGGGAGCTTTCTAAAATGGCGTGACAGCTGTGAATGTACAATATGCAGCCTTTTTAGGAAAATATCGCCCCTGCCGTGCTCAGCAGGCCAGGCCAAAGGCACAGACACACCAGTTGCCATTGTCACTCTCACTCTTTTCTCCTCACTTTAGCACGCTGGACACGCACATCCTGGTGTCCATTTGTGTTTTACCTTAAAGACCATGGAAGCTTGTTGCCTTATTTTGTCACCGTTCTGACGCGACCCCATCAGCTTCATCTTCCATAAGCAAGGTTATTGCCAATGCGCACAGCTTCCTCCATGTGTGTCTGTGTGTGTGTGTGTGTATGTATGTGTGTGTGTGTGTGTGTGTATATATATATATATATATAAAAAAAGAGAGAGTAATATTTATGAATCTATTTTTTCCTATTTTGTGATGAGAGCTATTGATAAGAAACAAAAAGAAAACAAAGTCCTTTTCTTTTTTTCCTCAGTGGGACACTGCCATATTATTTTGAAGGGAAGCGTTTATTTTCTTGAAAACTAGACTATGAATAATAATAATATAAATGAAAACCTGAAAAATAGGAAAACAGTTAAGTGAACGACCACGCTAACTTTGGTCAGGATGTGAACAGTGCGCATGTCAGTATTGTGATCTACCTCAGGCTTCAGGGTACCTCAGTCCAATCTTTCATTTCCCCTTTTTTCCACATTTTGTATGCCTTGTTAACCTTGTTGATCATTTTGAGCGTTTTTAATTTTCTTTTTTTAATGAAAAAAAAAAATTTGATCAAGAGAAAAGAACTACAGTAAAAGATCTCTAAGCTTTCCAGGTCCAGCTGACTAGTGAAACTTTGTAAACTGCAATCAACTCTGTTGAATTTGTCATTGCCTGGACGCCAAACAACCTCTTAATGATACACGTCAAAGGATTTTCAAGTAGATTTTTTTTGCAAGAAAGGAATAAAGTGCAGGATCTAAGGGGTACACACCTGCCCGAAGTGGTTCCGAATGTGGATGTTGTGTACTGATTTCACCATCAAAGTTGAAAGTTAGAAAAAAAAGATACACATAGGTTGATAGAAATAGAAATTAACCAACTGTACCTCCTGTTTTCCCAACTGTACCTCCAGGTTTTTTGAGACTTAAAAAGAAAAACAAAAAAACAAAAAACAATGACATTTATTCACTTGTTTAAAAAAAATATATAAAAATATATATATTAAAAAAAAAAACGTTTTATAACTACCCAGTACAACCTTACCAGCTCTATTTGATACTCTGGGGTTGATTTGAAGAAAACACGAAGCTGCAAAAATACACTGACGCGACTCTTGAACATGGTGTAAAATCTTAGTTTTCTGTGTAGAATGTAGAACAACTCGTCGTTGAAATGTCACTGTGTACGACAAGATAACTGTATATCTGTAAACATGTACAATAGAGTCACACATAAATGCATCGTTTTCTGTCTCTCTATAACACTTACCAGTCTGCATCTGCATTGTGAGAGATGGTGTGAGAAGTTTAGAGGGTCACAGCTTCCCTTAAAACTGACCTCTAAATGGTTATTTTGTGCTGTACGTTTTAGAATTACCTCTCAGAATCCAAGGCTGACTTTAGTTACTAAAATTGATGATATAGGGCAAAAGTATTAAATAAACAAATGAATGATATAGTGAACGTTAGTGTTTGTCTTTGGAGTTCTTCTGTCAAGAGCTGATTTTTACTTTTAGAGGGCAGACTCTTGTCATCAGATGAGGTGGATCGTCTTTGTCCAGTGAAACGCAGACCAGCAGCAACTTATGAAATAAAACATAAAGGTCTACGAAACTCACACAATGCCTGAGGCTGTTTCAGCAGGCCTCCCCCACAGCCAGTACAGTACCTCATACTGATGACAATGGCTCACCAGACCAGACTAAAATACCTTGACCTTACCCACACAAATGCAGTACGGTGCCTCTACTCGACCGCATGACCCCTGTTTCACTGTGGTGGTCTGTTTCACCGAAGAATAGGGCATGCCGAGGAGAAAACTGCTTTTCACAGTAGCACTGCAAAAATGTAGTTTGTCAGTCATGGTTTGTTTTGACTGTAAGGAGATGTTTTTCGAGCCGTTTTGAAGTTGAGGCTCTTCTCTTGCATTGACCTCTGTCTCTTGTGTTTCGGGCTCTATAGAAGTGCAGGTTTTCCTCTGGCTGGCTTTGTTTCACTGCGGTGCTGTGAACAAAGCATCCTGATCTTTGAAACATCTGGCAGGTAACCGCAGTCTGAAGGCAAAGCTTGTCAAGGCAGTAGTAAAGTCTTCTTTATAAACAGACAAATAACACTTCCAAGGACAGTTGTTTCTAGGCTTTGCGGGGTGTTGCTAGGCATTGATTTTAATAACCAGAAAAACCACAACCACATCACTGTGGATGTACAGTGTTGTTAGTCATATCACACCGTGGTTGGATAGTCTAGGCTTTATTTTGTTTTCTGTTGATCTGGTTTTCTCGTCACATACACTGATTTAATAATGCATTATGTCTGGGGCAGTAGATGGGATTCTTTTGCTTTAATATTCATTCCTGTTTGATCACTACCGATAATAGCTGTTAAATGTGGTTGAAAATTTTTCCTAGCTCTTGGTTTTTAACATATTCGGAAATCAGAATAGCAAAAATAAAGAAAGAAATAAACAAATAAAATAGAAAATAACTGAAGTAGATAAGACTGTTTGACAAGCGAATATCCAGGTCTTAAAACCTTGGGACTGAACAGCAAAGAGGGCATTTAACAACCATCCACAAAAACTATAATTATCTGAGGATAGATCAAGTACAAGTCCGGTCAGACGTGTGCACAACCAGAGCAGTGTTTTTGTCCCTCCTTCTTGTTGAGAAATGAGATAGAGAAAACTCAAAAGCATTGCATGAGTCTGTTGTAGGTGATCCGGTATGTTTTACACTTCATAAATGAGACTAGATCTAATTAATCTTAATCTTAACTGCATTTCACCATTTGGGAGATTGTTTTTGTTTCCTCAGTATGTCAAAACCCTCAAGTCCTACATTTCCCACGGGCCAAAAGGTCCCAAACACCTCAAGGTAATTGGTGACTGTGTGCTGGACAGACATATGATCCTTATTTAATACATCTTGTGGATCCATGCCTCTCTGGTAAACAGCCATACTGTTGTTTTGAGCTGTGAGTGAACTGTATTGCTGAGCAACCTGGATCTGAGCAATAAAGACAATTTGAAATAAAGGGTTTTCCGTTTTATTTCAGTTTTTCACCTCTGAAATAACAGTGACACATCATTTGTGATGCAGAATAACAAATGTCACAGCTATTGTGATTTGTATTTAATAGAATTTATAAATGTAAAACAAAAAATAAATACACAATTTTACTTGAACCACAAGAGGAAAAAGATTTACAATAACACTTGAAGCAGGAGGATTCCAAAGACACATGGCTTTTGAAGCCTTACAATGACTGCACAATCACTTAAAAATATAGATATAGCTACAGTCACATCAAATTACAAAAATATATATAATTAAATTAAATCATGTTAACATCTGTCTTTTTGAGGCCGACTATGAAGGTCCCTAGATTACAGAACTGTGCAGAGATAAAAAAAAAAAAACATTATTAATAAAACACTTATTTTCTTTTTACAGATTAAATAGCAATGTTACATTTGCTGCAATACTATCAGTATTGCATGTCAGAATGCAAATCTACTCAAACCCAACAAAACAATCATCTGATCCATCCAAACACTGAAAAAACATGGGTTGACCATTTTAACATTCTTCCACGTGTCTCTGCAGGAGGTAGAAGTTTGAATCTATAACTGCATGGCAGGCACTTTGGAGACAAGCTGGTCTTACACATTCTCTTACTACAGGAAACAGTTTAAAAGCATAATGTCCATAAAATCCTTCTCTTTCTCCACATGATTACTCTACATTATTGCACATATATTGTGCATGTTGTGCCTACAAAAGTTGTGGTGTAGATTTGAAACACCACTATTTGTTAATGTAGCTCCAAATCCCACTGTGAAAGTCCAGTCATTATGTTAAAAGTGACAATCCATTTCCCATGTCCAGGTGTCTCCAAGGAAATAAACTAATCAAGATAAACCTAAAAAAAACATTTGTGCAAACACAAAGGTTCTTTGAAGACTATATTCACTTTTGAGTGCAAGAAAAAAAACCCACGACAAATCACTGGATCTTTTTATCTGTACCGAGCCCGTTCTGTGACTGCATATCCAGTTTGAGACGTCTCTGACTATAGCGGCGGATGAGGGCCCCGGGAAGCAGAGCCACGCAGGCGATGGCCAGCAGTTGCAGCAACCGCTGCCAAGAGAACAAGTCGTCCAGCGACGATACCTCAGACAGCATGACACCTGTCTGGACACAGATGAAGTTGTATGGCAGAAGACCTGTAGAAGATCATTAAAAACAAACTGCAGTGAGACATAGCAGGAAACATTACTGGCAGCATGGAGAGAAACAATTTGGTACTTTTGTTCCAAACATTTATTCTAATTACATGAAATTCAAGATATGCCCAAATGCTACTGTCTTAAGCAGTTAGCATGACAACCAGCCAATTGTACCAATAATCAAACCCCCGTTTTAACAATTGTCCTGAAAGAACTGATCACAAGTGTATAGCTTCATGTAGTGGTGTGCAGCTGTGCAGCTCCTATTGCCTGTGTTTACGTCAGGACATGCCACAGCCATAAAGTAAAAAGGGTGAAGAGAATCATAAGCAATATACATGCAACTTATTGCAATTAAATGTTAAAAGTGGTCTTTCAAGATGTGATTTAGTTTCTTCAAAATTAACATTTGGTGATTTCTGTTGCTGATGATGTTATTATTCCACTTCTGTTTAGTCTTTGTGAAAAGAGATGATGTAAAATTTGTATGCTGCGTCCTTCATCCGAAAACGGCTTCTGGCTGAGCAAGCATTTGTCTGTATAAAGCGGCAGCACAGGGGCAATAATTGCAGATCTTAAGATGAGAGAGTCATGAGTCACGTGGCGCTGATAGGCTTAATCAGCATTGTGCGAACTAATTTGACAATGGTTTGAATGGAGCAGGCATTTGTCTATGTTTAAAAGTTGGACACTACAATTTCAACCAAAGCAGATTTGCACATATTTTCATTTTGGTGTGTGATGTACTGTAAGTCGTGCGCTTACCAATGAAGACTGAGCAGAAGAAGAAGGTGATGGGGATGTTTACAATTGGGGCAGACATGTTCAAAAACCAGTTAGGTGTCATGGGGAAGAATCTCAGAAAGAGCAGAAAGAAGAACAGGCAGTCCTTATTCTCTTCAACCTAAAAAAAGACATTGAATAAATCATATTTATTGGTGCACGACAAGTCTTTGGTGAGGTGATAAAACCTGTGATGTGATAAACCCATGAAAAGAAAACACATATTGACAACTACCAAAGAATACCAGTGGTGGATTTTCACTTTAACACTTCCTGATTTATACCCCGCCACTGACACTTTTGATAACTGTCACCAGACAATGAAATGCTCACCTCCACCCAGCTCTTTCATTTGCTAGTGTACATTGTATCATCCTGATTGGTGCTGTCAGCTTGTTTATCTGAATCCATACGAGTGCCATTTTTTTGCAAACACGCAAAAGCAAAGATTATTTGTAAATCAGCTTTTAAACGGGTAAAGTGAAAAAACAAAAATCAATAAACATTACATGAAGAATTTGATTGTTTTTTTTTCTCTCTGAGTAGATAAGTCATCACATTACCAAATATAAATCTATACCAACAGCTTCATTAAGCCTGGTATTATTTGCATTTGCAATTGCATATGGGTATGTAATTGATTTTTTGGTGGGCAATATCAATGTTTGCAGACCAAATTATCTCTATACGAATTTAGATAAACCTACAACCCATTAGGTTATACTGTAGGTAGAAAAACAATAGGGGCCTTTGTTTTTCTTTTAGAGAAGATGCAGTATATTGTTGAGTTTGCTTCATTCTGTTGAAATAGAGGTAGTGGTAGCCATATTGGTCGTTGAAGACTTAAGCAATGCTTTTCTGCTTGTCTTCATATCAAGCCCACTTAAATGCTGTGAGTGAACCAACTAATTTCAGGATCAGATGGGTCAGACCCAAATGCAAGACTGAATAAACAAAAGCTCCTTGAACGGTTTGGTTTCCAGGCTTAGTTTCAAATTTTGTTTCCTACATGGTGTTGCTGATTTACCTTCCCCTGCAGCATGGAAACTTTATCAGGGAAGAAGTTCACAATGTAGTGTTTTCCAAAGGCCTGTGACAGGAGGTAACACATGGTGGAGCCCACAGTGGTTAGCACACAGGCTAGCAGCAGTCCTTCATATGGTCCAAATATAGCTCCTGCTAGAATGTTCTGCACAAAGACAAGCAGAGACAAAAACCCTGTTACTACGCATCATCTGCATATCTTCTTATAGGCCCTGACACACTGTGATTTAATAGTAGCTTGGAGTCCAAGACACTACGTGAGAGGCAAGTTCAGCTCTCACATGGTCTGTGGTTCTGGTAGTCTTTCTGTGCTGCACACTGATTTATGCAGATACTACAATGAATAGTCTATTATTATGGCTGTGGCACACAGACAAATCTGATGCTGGATTAACAAACACAAGCAAGTCTGATGCTGGATTAGCAATCACAAGCAAATCGGATGCTGAAGCAATCTAGTATGTTAGTGCTGTAGTACTCAAAACTGTTTTTGTGGTCAAGACAAATTTTTGAAGGACAAGTGATTGTCCATGGGATCTTGGGCAAGCCAGTCTGTAATTTTCTTTGCTGAGCTAGAGATCTTGGAATTTGCATTTCCCATCACATAATTCATCACATAATTTGCTCATAGTTAAGCATGGAATCTCACGTCAATGGTAGGGGGAGACAGTGTACACAGTGTGCCACTATTATTTACGACTCAACGTTTGTTCTGCGCATGCCTAGTCTATGTACAGTACATCAAGCAACGCAAGGCACATGAAGCAGTAGATGTTGTAACAAACAAAGGCACATTGCCGACAGGAGACACATTTACCTAAATATTAACTTAACTCTTTCTTGTACAAAACTTCCAAGCACTTTCAATGACCTATGACTATTAAGAAAACTTTCAAGGGCCTTGCGTTTTTTTCTAACTCACAAACTTTCAAGACTTTGTTCTTTAAAGTAGAAAAGATTATAAAACTAAATTCAAATTTGGATAAACCCTTAAGAATGCAACCAATGCTTTCTCAACTACAATGTACTTAAACTATTAGACACAGTATTGTCCTATCACAAATACAGTATCAGTATATTTGTTTGATATTGGCTGATGTGAAATCAATTTGGTTTTGCATAACATAATTGAAAGAAATTATGTGTACTAATTTACAGTTTCCATTCCATTTCCAGTGAAGTTTACTATTTTAGTGCCCTGCTATTGTTTTAGTAAATAAAACTTAATATGCAAAAAAAAAAAAACATATGAGATTATACAGAACATGTTTTACCTTACCAGGAATGAGGATCCAGGAATGGCAAAAGACTGCTTGTACAGATAAGCACTACAAAAGAGGAGCAAGACATATCCAGTGTGCTCTGTCTTATAAAACTGCAGGAGCTCGGCCAGTTCCCTTAGCTCCTCCAAGTCTGAGGGGAACTTCAACCTGTGGGAACATAAACCTTGAAGTTAGTCTCATTACCCACGTACATATAAAGAAAGGGCTGAAAATTAGGGGCAACTGTTGCTTTAACAAAAAAAAATATGGTAAAAAAAAAAATACATTGATTAACAAGTACAAAATTATGTATTATGATACAGGAGTTTGTTTTTGCTCCTGGTAAAGAAAACTGAGATGACTTTGTTGATACACAATGCAGACACTGAAAATGCAGAATACACCTGAATATTGCCTAATTCTGTCGGTTGTCTGTGCTTGTCTTTTATTGTAGTGTGACTGGTCAAACTAACCATCCATCCATCTTCTGCTGCTTATCTGAGGGTGGGTCGTGGGGGCAGCAGATTAAGCAACACTAGGAAATGTATTGCTCATTTATTTGAGGTGTTAACGTTGGGTGGTATAGTACAAATATTAGCAAACTAATACAAATAACGTTCAGTTTGAACATCCTCAATTTCCAACTGTTAAAAACTGGCATTTTTACTGTACAAACTTGAAGAATATAAAAGGTAAATTTTATTCAATGTTCCCAAATGTAATTTACAAATCACAAAATATTCTAGGGCTCCAAGGATTATTTGATTATTCAATTATTGATTGATGACGATTATTGACTAATCGTCAACTATTTTGATAACTATTTTGATAAAGACTAATTTTGATAAATTAGTCTTTATCAAGAGTGTTTTTTTAAGAAAAAAAACAACACAGGTTTCTCTGATATTTTTTGCTTCTTAAATGTGCATAATTTCTGGTTTCTTTGCTCCATATAACAAAGAAACCGTTAAAGCTGAATACTTTAGGTTTGTGGACAAAACACGACAGATAGATCCTTCTAGATCCTTCGCATTTCCAGGTTTGGTAAACATTTTTTCTGACATTTTACGGATCAAAACAAGTACTCGACAGATTAATCAATTAAGAAAAAGAAAATGTTAGTTATAATAGTTAGTTACAACAAATAATAATAGTAATAAAAAACTTAATACATGATATGAATTCATTTTTTGAATTCAATTTTTCATAAAATTCAAGGAAATATTAGCTTAATGTTCAATAATGAAAGCGGTGACGCACGGTGGACGTGTCTTTCTATTATCTGAGGCCTCTGAAAGAATACTTCTTTAGGCTACGGCTGACCCAGTCCAGTTACCTGCTGGCTCCCTCGGCGCTGTCTGCGGACTCTGCCGTGTCCACATGCTCTCTGTCGCCAGAGGGACGAGGAGGCCGCCGGGGTCCGTCGGGCAGATACAGGGACAGTAAATACAGATACAGACTTGCTGCAGCTACAACCGTGACGAGTCCGAAGAATGAGCGCATGTTTGCAGTTACATCAGCGAGAACATCTGCCTCTTCGACTCCCTTCCGGGTGTTCGCGACAGAGACGGAAATAAACAATAGAAGTCCGACCGGATCAAAGGTTGCGATGACGTCACATCCCGTAGACGAACAACTCGAGGAAGACGCTATACAGGGATTCAAGTCATATTTTTCGACATTCTGGATTAATGGCGTTGAATTATTTTCATTTTCTAGCGTTTCTTTGTTGTTGTTGTAATTCCTTTTTTTGTAGGACAAACTGAATTTTGGCTTCACTCTCCTAAACTTAGATTTGTGAATGTGAAAAGCTATCCAGGGATTAAAATAACATTTTACAGTCCAAAAACATTTATGTTCATTTATGTGTTGGGAATGGCTTCCCATATTTCAAACACAAGTTTGTTGAGGCTTTTTAATATCACATTTGATGTTGGACAGAGGATTTGACCCACATAATAAAACTTTTATCACCTTGATTTCTTAATAAGAGGTGTTCACTTCACAAAGTAAATAAATAAATAAAGTTTTTTTTCAAAGCTATAAAGAGCCACTGTAGAGGGGCCAAAAAGTGACATGTGATTCTGGAGACACAGGTTGCAGACCCCTTGGCTAGGGAATGCAGTAGTCTATGGGTGTCCTCACTATGAATGATTATCAAGTGGCATGTGGTATGTTGTGGGGACCTAAAACTGTTTAAGTGACATTATGGAGACTTGTCTGTCAAATGGGGGCATAAATCAAGTTACCATAACATAACTACATTTTAAGGTGAAGACATGTTTTAAAGTTGGGCTGATATTAGAGTTGAGTCAAGGTTAGGGTCAGGGCACTAGTAATTATGGATGTTAGGGTAAGTCTCCAGGGAATGAATGTACAGTAAGTCAATGCTTCAGTCATGGAAACCTGTATGTATGTGTTCTTGTACTTGTTGCAGAGTGGGGACGAAAAATAGAATAAACCCTTCAGAGTGAGGACATTTTGGCTGGTCCTCACTTTCTGTCACCCCTTAAAATGGCTTTTTCAGGGTTAAGACCTGGTTTTAGGGTTAGGGTTAGGCATGCAGTGGTGATGGTTAAGGTTAGGGTAAGGGACTAGGGAATGCATTATGTCTACGAAGGTCTTCACTTTGATAGAAGCGCAAACGTGTGTGTGTAAAACCTGTACATGTTGAAGGTTCTGCAGACATTCACTATTGTCCTCCGTGCGTATCTTGAGTTGAGGTTTGTGTTCGGCTCCGGGTCAGATGGGGGCGGTAATGCTCACAGTTTTTAATATTAGAAAGAGGAAGCTGAGGAAAAAGACGAGAATGATTAGTTTTGGGTTGTGTGTGGTGGTGGGAGGCGAGGCGAAAGCGTAAGGTGGAGAGCGATGTTAGCAAAAGCCACCAAACTCCACAAGTCGCGTGCGTAATTGCGCGCGTTTCGACACCTGTCTGAACGGCGCCTCGCGTAACGCAAACGCCAGCGGGCGTCAGTCGCGCGTGATGTCATACGCCAGTTGAGTTGACTCTGCAAGGGCCAGTGAAGATACAAAGTTCACTGTTCGACAACAGGGGCGAAGTGCGTCGAGTTGCAGTATTTCAGCGACATCATGGCTCAGTTTTCTCGTGTGTGCGGCTCCGTTGGTTTAATTACTCTCCAAAATCCTCCTGTCAACGCGCTCAGGTGAGCTGAGGTCTCCCAAGAAGGGAAAATAGTTACGTCTCAGATTGTTACCCATAGACCACGACTTTAACTTTCGTTAAGTATTCCTGTGCATTTCAAATCAAATATAAATATAAAATAAATCAACCCTTGGCTCTTTTGGAGTTATTTTATTGATTTTGCCTGTTCCATATTAACATGCTTGTAGCTGGATTATGTAACTCCAGCAATAAACGAGCCTGTTGATAACAAGATTCGTAGTACGGAGAAGTCAAGCCTAATAATAAATACCTGTTGCATTTATTGAATTTGAGTAACGGCTGTCGGTGACATACTGTATACATGTATGTCTGCACACATTCTAAATTAAATTTGCCTGATTTTATGTTGTACTACATCAGGGTAATTAAAAATAAATAAATAAATAGATAAAAGCGGTCATTGTAATGAAAGGTGAATGTGTGGCAAGTAAGCAAAGGTTTTAGAAAGTCTCAACGCAATAAAACCTAATCTTAATTTGAAAGGATTTCAAAATCCTGCCTGCACACAGGGAAAATGTATAACTTTAGGAGAAAGTTCTTTTCCTTAATTCCCTAAGTTAGCATTTCTATAAAGAACTTAATAATTATTGAATCTATGTCTAAACTTTGAGATTAACGCTGTCTAATGTAGAAACCTGTCTTTTGTATACAGTGCAGTGACGAGGCAGGGCATCGTTGACATGGTGAAGAAAGCCCTCAAAGACCCTGAGGTGAAGTCAGTGGTTTTATGTGGCCAAAGTGGAATATTCTGTGGGGGTATGCATATTTAAATTCTGTATTCCACGCGTTCACAAGTCTGTTTTGAAGGGTTTGGATTAAAAACCTTCATAACAGACCCATTTTCATGCATTTTCATCTGCTATCACCTGTCATCTGTAGTTGCAACCTAATCCATTATTGCTATTTTTTTTAAAACTTTACTATTTACCACTTATTTATTGATTTATTTCTTTTTTTACATACTAGATTATTTTTGCATGCCATTTGTCTACTTGTTGCACTGTGGGTC
Organism: Brachirus orientalis; assembly: GCA_016785285.1. Classification (NCBI taxonomy): domain Eukaryota; kingdom Metazoa; phylum Chordata; class Actinopteri; order Pleuronectiformes; family Soleidae; genus Brachirus; species Brachirus orientalis. The sequence goes on along the minus strand of JAFBJR010019384.1, from coordinate 4,058,718 downwards.
TGAGAGTAACACAGTTTCAGTCCTCTGTATGTCCTGTACATATGGCAGAATTGACCAAACTTTAACCTTAAAACAATTTACAGAAATTCCTTAGATTAGATTCTTCAATCTTTTGAAAAGACAGTCTGGCTACTTTGGTTAATTTGGTTCAACAGTCTGTATTTTGATGCCTCCCTTCCACTAATTTTCATAATATACAATAGAGTCACTCTGGTCCTCAAAAGGAGGACAAGAGTTACAAGCACTGAGGGTTTATGTAAAAATCCCTCACTAACCTTAAAAGAAATGATCGCATCAAGTCACTGTATACTGTACTTCAGCTATATTATTGTAATTATGTTTTTTTCTGTATCATTTTAATTGATATGTATTATTGCTGCAACAATTACTAAATTAATCAATTACTAAGTTAATTGTGAACTATACTGATAATTTATTTTTGTTGATTAGTTTCCTCATTCATTTTTTTTACTACATTTTTTTTTACTACATTTTTTAACTAAATTGATGTCTGCTATGTGGCTCAAATTGACATCATTAAATGTCTAATATTGGACAGTTCCAATAGTAAGAAAATGTGATATAGTCATATATGTATATATGTATTTTTTTAAATTGCAAACGATATTGTAAAGACAATATCCAAAAGGATGGGAACAAGATGCACCTCATCGAATTTAAATTATGCTTAACAGGAGCTGACATCAAGGAGTTTGGGAAAAACATGTCTGGGCCTCCACTTGTACCGATGATCCACGCCATCGAGGCTGCAAACATACCAGTGGTGGCAGCCATAGAGGGCAGTGCCTTAGGTGGAGGCCTTGAGCTGGCACTGGCCTGTCATTATCGAATCGCACATTCTAAAGTTAGTTCACTCTTAATGTCTCTCTTTGTCAAGCTGCATCAGTTTCTGGCATATGGTGTTGAATTATGTCGGCCTAGTCCTTCCATTGTTACAAGGCAAGAAAGTTACAAGACGACTAGTCACTGAATTGTTATCACTTGCAAAAAGTAAAAAGTATATTCGTTTGACCAGTTAAGAAAAAAGAAAATGTAATTATCTGCTATGTTGGGCACACTCACTCTTCAGGACAGCTCCACTCATCATTCATATTTGATTTTGTGTGTGTCCTATCAGGCCAGACTGGGGCTTCCAGAGGTGACTCTGGGTCTGCTGCCAGCTGCAGGGGGAACCCAGCGTCTGCCAAGGCTGATTGGAGTTCCAGCTGCCATTGAACTTATCACCACAGGTAGCTAAGTTTGGTTAACCTTTTGGGTGAGGCAGCTTTTATGTTAGCATTAGTAAATATAAAAAAAAAAGAAACCACCATACACAATGGTATATTTTCTTGCACAGTTTTTCACCCATTTTTTTTTGTATATAGCATGCACAGTGTAAAAATGCAAATGATTTTGCTCTTGTATGTGAGAGTCAGTTATCTACATTGCAATGGCAGAGCTGTAGATAAACAGTAAATGCAGTTCATAAGAGAACAGCTGCTGTGTGGCCAGCAGATGTCAGTATGTGTCCATGTCTTATATTATCACTGCCAGTAAAACCAGTTTTCATTCATTAATTGTCTACCACTTTATTCTCTCTATGAGGGTCACTGGTCATTGGAGCCAATTCCAGCTGACACAGGGCAGCCCTGGACAGGTCTCCAGTTGATCATAGAGCCAACATACTGAGATGAACAACCATTCACTCTCATATTCACACTCTCTCATAGAGTGTTAATTAGCCTCTGCATGTTTTTGGAGTGTGTAAAAAAAAACAGAACCCAGAGAAAACCAACACACGGGGCAGAACATGCAAACTCGATGCAGAAAGACCCTTGTTCAGACCGGGTCATGAACCCGGGTCTTTCGTACATGTTGACGGTGGCAAAAAACCCATTTTATCAAAAAGCCATTTCACCTTCCTTTTATAAATGCCGGGATGAAGCCATGTTCTACTCACAAGACCACTTGGATGCTTTATTATTGCTTATCTAGTTATTTTAAATGTCACTTGCCACCCATGTGTTTCATGTTTTCCACAGGACGACATATCACTGCTGCGGAGGCAATGCAGCTTGGACTGGTAGATCATGTCGCTCAGAGCAGCACTGTGGATGTAGCCATTAAGTTTGCCCAGAGTGTTGAAGGTGAGATCGAAAAAACGTCAGTAAAAAAATCTCTCCGGTCTTCGCTGCTTTAAAAATTAACTCAGAAATTTCTCGTAGAACATTTATTTTGGGCAAGTCCGACATCAAGAAGTGTTGACATGTAGGTTGTGGGAGTCAAAGGAAGCAGAAACTGTGGCAGGCAGATTCTACACCACAGAAGTCATAAATGTTTCATGTCTCTGTCAGATGTGCTCTGATGTCTTCACTGCTTTTTGCTGTATTATTCACAAGGGTGAAACGGGACAAACTTTCTGAGAATACTAATAATTTGCCCTCACCAGTTATTAGAAGTATGTCCCAATCGCACGTGAATCAGACTCATTTACTCATTTTGATCCACTTAATGGATTGGTAAAGTGTACCACGTCCGTGTAGTTCACTAGTAGTGATTTCAGACAGTGTGCAGAGGATAAATATGGTGATAATAGTGACTGGCCACATTAGTAGGCTCATCTTATAAAATGAACATGAACTAAAACTACATTTCCATACAGATTTTTATTGTGTCATTAGCAGGGAAATTAACAACAAACAGTAAGCTGTTTATTGCATACATTGTATTAGTTTGAAATATTATTTATACAATTTTTGGACATATGTTTATTTGCTTCATTGCCCGGAGATTCATGGTTTCATATAATGCATAGCTAAGCTAACATCAGCTTCATAGTTGATACACAAATGAAAGTCAGATTCAGCTTCTCATTAAAGTCTTTGGCAAGAAAAAGTATGTTTGGGATTGTTTTATTGTCTTTGCTGTTGTGAACCAGTAAATAAACCTCCTCTGTGGTTTTACATGTTCATGAGCAGGACTCACCAGAACTATAGTTGTACACAAGCCTTGGATGCTGAATGAAAATGAAGATGATTTCCCATTTCCAAGACACTAAAGCTATCCTGAAGCCTCCTGCTTTGTGCCTTTAGCAAATCTGAGCAAAATGACAACAGCAGGCAACTTTCACTTAAAAATGTTTGTAGTCTTCTGCATTTTAAAAAATTTTCTTTCCAACGCTGCCAAGATGACTGAGTGGGCGAGAACATGAGCGTTGTTGGTGAGGCTGAGGCTTAGACTGAGTCAGTCTGCAGCACACAGAGAGGGGAGATTTGGAAAGATTGAACCGATCTCTGCAAAGATTTAGCTTCCCTTGAATTGATCAGCAGGGTTATTAAATAAAGACAAGAAATATGTATTTACATTTCTACAAACCAAGTGCCGCTGCTGATTGAACCAGCACATAAGAAGCCCAGTCTTGTCATATACATAAAAGACCCCAGTGTACTGTAGTGTTGGCACACTCGGGCCTGGTTCATACTGGATGCGTTGTGTGTGCATGGTGGCTGCATTTTAATTTTGGTTCCCATGTTAACAATTGTGAGCGTTAACACTGCACATGTGAGACGCACGTCTCTCTTTGAGCTCAGGTTCCCAGCAACATAGATAGAGGAAAGATCTGTTGATAATGATACTAACTTTCTACCAGCTTGTTTACATGAAACTGACAACTCGCACTGTCCATTTAGTGTCTAGGCTGAATCTGAATACATTAAAATCACAAATATTATATTCTTAAAACTATTTTGGCATCCTCCTCTTTCTTTCGCTTCAGGCCTAGTTTAAATTATTCAAAATGAGCTCTTTGTGCACCAGACATGAGGTACATGTAGTTTTAAAGACGCACAGTAACATATTTTCCACACAGATTCATGTCTTCCTAGTGACAAGATTTTTTTTTTACCCTGGAAATTGCAACATCTGCCCACTACATCTGTCAGGAGGACTAGGCTTCCTACTCGTTGCCCAACAAATCCACAGCTCAACCATTTAAAGATTAACTGTGCAATAATGCTCAGTACATTGGATTCACACTGTACCACCACACATCTCACTGACCTTTCACCGTGGAATGAGTATACATTTAACTAGCCTGACATTACCTTCCACATCTGTTCCTCATCTCTGATATATTGATGCAGTACAATTGTATTAGTCAAAACAGTTCATTATCAGACAAAAAGGAAACCTAAAATCAGATGCAGCTGCTGTCTCTTTAAGCTTTGCCATGGTGACTCAGTGTCTGTCCCAGACCTACAGCTGAGAGTAATTCAGTGGAGCTGTGAAGTACTCTGATGACCGTCTCATGTAATCATGTCAGAGGAGACAGGAATGAGAATTAAGATGCTTTTAGCATTATTTAAGCTGGTTGTCCTTCTTCTTATCTCTCATTGTTCATAGGCATAAATTACCACCGACAGGAAGTATTGTGTATTAAGTTTCTAGGCTCTGATATTAAATATTCTTGTGTAGTTTTACCTGGATAATGCTCCAGTATTGTACAATTTCATATCAGAAAAGTTAAATTTATTTCCCATTTTCCATAAAGAGTTAAAAATTGAGCAACTGTTTTGCTTAAAAACCAAAGCATTACTTTTCATTTCATTTTAGATGCATTCAGGGTGAGCTACAACAGGGAGTCCCTACAGTTATCTTTGAAATGGTCTTTCATATAACTGGTTTTAGAAGTTTCAGTGATTGCTAATTGAGAGAATGAAGGTGCCTGAATCACCCAGAGTTGAGTGTGGGCTGACAAATTGGGGAAGTGGAAAATGTCATGCCAATATATAATTTAATTTAAAAAAAAATAATATTGCTTTACAATTAACTGGCAGAAAAAGTAACTGGCAGCAAATGTCATAAAACTGCAAATTAAAAAGGGAGTCTCCTTTCTTCTGTGTTGTTTTTCTTTAGGAAAATCACTGGATTCTCGTCGTATAAGCAACTATCCATGTCCACACCTGCCCGATTTGGATGCTCTGTTTGAGGGGGTGATGCAGAAGGTGTGACAAAAAGCCCATGGAGCCATAGCACCAATAGCTTGTGTCCAGGCAGTCCGGGCAGCTGCCACCCTACCCTACTTGCAGGGAATGAAGAGAGAGAAACAGCTGATGGACACTCTCTTCGAGTCAAGTCAGGCCCGTGCCCTGCAGTACACTTTCTTTGCTCAGAGAGCTGTCAGCAGGTGGAGCATGCCCGGTAGAGCCCGCTGGGACACAAGCATGCCTAGACCTGTACATAAAGCTGCTGTCATTGGTAAGAGCTTTGGGCTTTTAATTCCTTGTTGTCTGCGTTTTTTAATAAGCACAAGTGCATTAACTCATCAAGCTATCTATGTAACATCGCAAATTCACATTGCCTATGGAAACTAAGCTCTTATTTAGAGTTTGTCTGATTAAAATGGATGATATCTTCCTCCCCTGCAGGGAGCACTGGACATACATATGACAGCTCAGCAGCTTGTGCAGTAAAATTTCAAGCATTTGAAAAACATAATGCTGTCATGCCAAAACAATTTAAAACTGTAGTGTGTAACTTTTACGTATAAACAAATGTCTGTTACATTCAACACTATTGTCATATCACTCCACACATTGCTGATTAAGCCTATTGGCTTCACACAACTCTCTCTGTATTACTCAGTATAGTGGCTTTTAGATCTTGTTCATTACTGAGTAGTGAGTAGTTTTATATCAAGTCCAATGGTGGTAACAGAACTTTGTGCTAGTTAAGAGTGTCGGCTACAACCAGGTTGGAGTATGACTGAAAGAAGTGCCCATGAAATGTCTCATAAGTGAATTCTACTGCTCAACAAAAACATTCAACAGTTTGACAGGAGAAACACCCCGTCTGTCCCTGTGCTGATGCTACAATATATAAACACAAACACTCCCTTAGTCTGGTCTTATTCAGAGCCCATTATCAGATGGTCACAGCATAAAAGTAATGTGACATTGTTTCTGTTCAGAAAGACATAACTGAGGCAGAGTAATAACATGAATGACTACAATAATGACCAAAAGATACACACTCTACTGCTAAAGTATTGTTCTTTTTTCTGTAGTCACCATGTGAATTTGTCCTCAAAGGTCTTGGCACCATGGGGAGAGGCATAACCGTGGCCTTGGCCCAGGCGGGTTTGTCTGTGGTTGCTGTGGAAACCCAGGTGAAGCAGCTGATGGAGGCAAAGCATGTGGTGTCAGGCTTTTTAGAGCGAGCGGCCCAGAGACATGGCGTGGCTCCTACATCTGCTAAGATCAGTTACAGCCATGACATCCAGGCTGTAGCAGATGTTGACCTGGTGATTGAGGCTGTGTTTGAAGACATGGCACTGAAGGAGAAAGTCTTCCATCAGCTGTCTGCTGTTTGTAAACCATGCACCTTGCTGTGCACCAACACTTCTTCACTAGACGTGGACCACCTGGCCTCTCAAACTCACAACCCGGAGCTGGTGGTTGGAATGCACTTCTTTGCCCCAGCCCATGTCATGAAGCTCTTGGAGGTGGTGTATGGATCGAAGTCTTCACCTGAAGCCTTGGCCACTGTCATGCAACTAGGAAAGAAAATGGGCAAAGTCAGTGTGGCTGTTGGAAACTGCCGGGGCTTTGTGGGGAACCGTATGTTGAAGCCGTACGTGGAACAGTCTTTTTTCCTGTTAGAAGAGGGAGCCACACCTGAGTTGGTTGATCATGCACTGGAGGAGTTTGGGTTTCCCATGGGTGTCTTCAGGATGTCTGACCTCTCTGGGCTCGATGTGGGGTGGAAGGTCAGAAAGGAGGATGGGCTAGCAGAGCCTGTTGGGTCATCAGGGCAGGCAGCTAGAGTACGAAAAGGCCGCCGGTACAGCCCACTGGCAGATCTGCTCTGTGAGCAGGGGCGGTTTGGTCAGAAGACTGGTCGGGGATGGTACCAGTACGAAAAACCTGGCGGCCGGGTTGCCAGACCTGATCCTTGGGTTCACAACCTTCTGGAAGAGTACCGGGCCCACCATCACCTGGTGGCACGTCGCATAGACCACCTGGAGGTGCTTGAGCGATGCCTTTATTCTCTGATCAATGAGGGCTTCCGTATCCTTGAGGAGGGAATTGCTGCAGGGCCTGAAGACATAGATATGATCTATGTGTTTGGCTACGGCTGGCCAAGGCACCGTGGAGGCCCCATGTTTTACGCCAGCATGGTGGGGCTGGCCAAGGTATTGGAGAGGCTGGAGCATTACCATAGAGCCAACCCTGATGTGCCCTCCCTGCAACCCTGCAGCCTGCTCGGGAAGCTGGTGGCCAGTGGCAGCCCACCTGTCCACAAGTGGAAGGATGTCATCAAGAAGATCCACAGCCAGCTTTAAATGTCGAACATCACGGCTTTAAAGTTGAAATTTGCACGGATAATGATTTTCTTACACTATGAAATTAATTACAGTGACAATGTGTTTTCAAACATAAATATATTGCTGATTAAGGCTGAGCATTTTGAGGAAAATGTTTAACTGTGTATTCTGTATATAAACGTATATGTCATATTCAGTTCAATGTTCACTGTGAAACAGATTTAAAGGTGACATAGAATGGTCTTTTTGAACCAAAAATCGAGATTACTAATGCCTACTTAGATAAACTAAATAATATTTATGGTCAACTGAGAAGCCCTTTTTTCTCAGAAGTGTCTGAAGTGTTTATTGTGACACTTTAGTGATGTTTAGATGTGGGTTAGGGTTACATGGGGACACACCAAAAAAAACATCAGAAATTTGATTTTCCAGTGAATATCCCCTTTAAAATGTAATGGAGCATTTGTATAATTTTTTTAATTGTTTACTAAATTAATGGCCAGTGGTCATGAAAATAAATTTTTGGTGTGAGATTTTTATTAATTTAGTTATTTTAGCTCCATATAACAAAGAAAACATTAAAACTTGGTAATATTGGTTTGTGGACAAAAGAAAACATTTGAGAACATCATAATTTGGGAGGTTGGAAAACACAGTTCACATTTTAAGGACCAAACAACAGAAAAAAAAATCAATTCGATTAAACAATTACGAAAAAATTCAGTCAGTTGCAGCCCTAATATTAACTGTTTCCAACATGTGTGAGTTTTGTAAATTGCATAGAATATTAAAATTTCCTTTGTGATTTGCCTATACTGCATTGTTTGAAACTGTGATTTCTATTTGAAAGCGATTCATTGTTCAGCCCTAACACTGATTGATTTCTAATCACTATATCATGGCTAATGTGGGTGATCATATGAGGCACTTGTGCTTTAGTGACTAATTTGCCAAATACCTCTCAACTGTATCATCTAATGTACTCATCTAATTTATATTATTTCAGCAAAATCTTGAGTTTGTTTTTTCATCTTGCAATATTGATCATCTTCTCATTTTTAGTATTTTGTCTGGCTCTTTTCACACTCTGAAACTACTGCTTTAAAACACTTCACTGTCAGAAGAACTGACCAAATTGGATGTACAGTATCTCAGGGCTTTGTGCATTGAAAATGAAACTGATAACACAAGGGATTCCATGAACCAGTAATTCAGTGACACAGTGGTACGAATATGTGATTTGTTTATTTTCAGTCTGCAGGTAAAATCACATTCACAATATCTACCTACTTAAGTGATGATTGTACTGATTAATCAGTCATTAATATTTTTTTACTACATGTGCAATGTCTAAATCTGTCCTCTGATGCCTCAATTAGAAATGTAATATTATTGTGCCTTAGTTCTGTGTGGAGAAAATGCACAATAAAGAATAATATTGTGGTATTTTAGTTGTAGCTTGGCTTCATTTTTTCCAAAACCCCATCTCCAGATACAGTAACTGTTAACTGCTAGATTTCCTCATTAATTTCCAGGTAACTTGTGGAAAAGTAATTTCTAGAGGAGAGAGGTGAGCATGTTCTTCCCGTGGTGTCTGTTTTCTGCTGACTCAGCTGCTGCAAACAGAAGAGCCGAGATGCACGACTTTCAGCTGCCTCTTTTAAAGATCAACGTTTCATTCCCTGATGTTTAACATTGTTTCGAGCTGCCCCCTAGCCGCGAGAAGCTGCGGAGTGAACAGCTGGATTGGCAAAATATTGCTTGCATTTACTATGGATCGCTTTGGATCGAAGGACGATTTACTGATGAATGTAAGTAAGTTTTTGCAGATAATAAATGAAAATGGTGCATGAATGAATGTTTGGATTACCCTGATGAAGGATTAATTACAGATGGGTCCTACTGTTAAGTTTTTAGAGGGACTGATGAAAGTGTGAGTGAGTGCGCGCGCACAGCAGCTGGACTCCTCCCGTTGTGTGATGAAGTTCAGTTGCGCGCCGCTGTGCCGTAGGCGCGTCACCAACGCGCAGAGGAGCTTCCCCGACGCCAGCGGAGGATGGAGAGACGTGTGGATCACGATCACAGGAGGCTCTGAATCTGATCATCTGAATATGACACTACATTGCACTTGTCCACGCTCCTCTTTGTGGTTGGAGCTCTAACCAGCTGCTCTGGATTCACAGATCCAGTACCGTCTTTCGCGCCCCCGTCTTTCTCATCGCTGGACAAGCTTCTTTGGGCTTCGTGAACCGTAAACCTCGTCTCGGTCCCTTGCGGTTATGTTGTAGTTTCACTCGGGAAAGGGTCTGTGCGTTTTGTGCTTTGTGTTGATCCGGGAAATGTTGGCATGGCCGCTTCGGGAGCACAGAAGTGTCCGAAGAGTGAGAAGTTGGACGAGGCGCAGGCTTTGGCAAAGAGCTGCGCGGGGAGACCAGACTTCCTGCCTTGTGATGGACTCTCCATCTGCGCTACGCACAGCCATGGGAAGTGCTTCAAGCTGCACTGGTGCTGCCACTTGGGCTGGTGTCACTGTAAGTTTGCTTTACTTGCTCTAGCTGCTCCGCAAACCGTTCTCACTGGCACCATAAATGGCAAAAACATGCTGGATGTTTGGTGCTCACCGCCATGTTAGGAACGCGGAGGCATCACATTCCTCATGGCAACCCTCGTAGTCTATATTTACTTTAATAAGAACAAAACCTAGCCGATAACTCTCCTCTCCCTCAGCAGCAAATGTTATTTAATTTTCCCCAAATCTTCAAATCAATTTTAAAGTCATGTTTCCATGCACTGCAATACCACTGAGATCACAGTCATATATTCTTAATGACAGTTGACCTACAAATAGACCTCCTTGAATAGTTGATGTGATCTCAGCAATGGAGGCAGAAATTTACGTGAGCCAAGATTGAAATGTTTCAGGTCATGGATCATGTGTTTTTGGTCCTATTCATTTATTTTTCGTCTACTGTGCTGTTGATATCCAGCTCTCACTGATAGTATATACAGTATACTGTAAATGTACTGTTGAGGGCAGGGCTTTAAAATATAGTGTATTTTAAGTATAATACAGACTCAGCCCTCCAGTATTCAAAGCATGTGTGTCACTGGAAAGATCTTTCTGAAAATACACAGTAGATGTAAAGGTATTCAGGGGTGAAAGCCCAACAATAATTTCATAATCTTGTCTTTGTATTGAACTCCAAGAGGAAAAGGACTCAGTCTGTAGGCATCCCCTCCTATAATTAGCAAGTCTGAACAAGTAATCATTTTTCATTCAAAATTTGTAAACAACACAATCAGGTTTTTTTTTTTTTTTTTGCTAAAATAAGACATGAACGTTGGAAACGAGAATGGTAGTTGTTGGTGTCATGTGACAAAGCTCCATCTTGTTTCTAATCTACAGCTGATCGCAGCTGTAGCTTTTCCTGTCAGACAAAAATCAGTTGTGTTTTTTACCTACTTATTACATGCTGTAAGTACACTGACTGAAATCGTCCATCATGTTTTGCTTGCTTCACATTGTGACAGGCAACGTTGCACGTTCACGTGACGTGTGCAAGCAGTTTCATTTCTGCTTTAAATGTCTTGTGATGTTCTACATTTATGAAAAGACGACGAACTGATACAAACAAGTGATGCACTGTCTGTGTAGCTAAAGCCTTAATCTTCTGTGCCACAGACAGTCACTGCTGTTAAGGGACAAATAACAAGCACATTCCTTCATAAGCACTCTACTTTATTTTGAAAATAGTCCCAAAATGTTCTTTTTATTCTTTTATGTCCAACAGCAATGGAAAATTACAGTACTCAGTGGTTTAAAATGAAAGTACAAATGGACTGAATGCTATAGATATACAAGACAAAATCAGCTGCAATTATTTTGGCCACAGGCCATGTTTCCCAAAGTGTTTATTTAAATTCAAAGCACCACAGTATCACACTGACTGTTGAATTGACTGTAGAGCACATGGCTGCCTGCAGCTCCGCCTAAATATGGACAATTTTCTTTTTACTATGAGAAATGTCAGTGACATTTTTGGTACCTGTGAAGCTCAGACCTCTCTACCTTCCATTCGAAACCCCATGACATTTGACGCCATCACTGATTCCTTACAGCTGTGCTTGAACTTGACAAGATGTCCGTGTCTGTGTGTTGCTCTGTGTCACCTCCATCACCAGCTGCTCTGAAAAACCTCAGATTGCTGTTAAATACAATCACTGTCCACTCTGCCTGAGTCAGTTTGGAGCTTAGAGTGCGTCACATTGTAATCTTTGCCATGTAATCATTGGATTTAGATGCCGGGTCTCCGTGCAGAATGAGCCACGTGTTTTGAAATATCTGATGTTGCAAGAAAAATGATGAATGCTGTCCAGTGTTTATTATGAGCATAATCTGGGATTTGTGATCTGTGGCAAGGTCTGCTCAGTGTCTGTGCATTATTTGTACGCAGTTAGATGCGGTCGTCATTTCTGCTTTGAAATAATCATCACTGTGTCTCAAAATGTGGTGTGCAATAAATGAGCCCTTTGTAACCATTACATAATCCCAGCTAAAGAGTCAACCACATCACACTGGGGCTTCTTATCACTTTTATCACTGCACTGTAACTCACAGGTTCCCCTTTGTATGCGTCACTGTGAGAGTAAACCAGTTTAGACTATTGAATCAGGGAGACCCTGGACACCCAGTGAGAAAAGTATGGCAGTTTGCTTATGCATCCATTGCCTGCTCTGCTCAACTCACACCCTTCTTTCTAGAGATTAATTATAATTCTGGATTCACAATAGTGGCATAGTTTTTCTGCACCTACCTGGTCCTTTTTCCATTTTGAATGCTGCCTTGCAAGACTGCTTTTGTAATTACATTTTTAATAGGTTTCTGGGGAAACAAATACAAAAGGTCACTTGGCTCATCATTTAAGTATTCAGAATAGAAATGATTTGTACTGATTTACCTTTTTGAACTGTGACTCCTTTCTTTGCCTTCTCTCTTTCCGGCAGGCTGACAGAATGTTGCCAGATTGCTGGTTTCTGTACTCAAATGCCACATGTATACTTTGCAGGCTAAAGCAAGATGGCCCTCCGGACATTACAAGTTGTAGCTTTGTTGAAGTCTCTGGCAGTGGAAATATGGAAAACTGGAATTGGATGTAGGCGGAAGCAGTTTTCCCAGCTGGTGACAGCATCAGTCCAAGCCTCTCATTAGTGGTAATTAGCTATGTTTAGTGTCACTGCCAATATGTCATGTCTGATGTGAATTTCTTTACTCACAGCAGCTCTGGAACCACCTGGTTTCAGTGCCTTTTTTCTGTCGCTTTATCCTCAACTAACTGATTACAATTACCAGGCAGCGCAATGAATCACTCATTAAGAAAAGCTAACAAAGTCTAATGACTGCTGAACGGTCTTGTCAGTCTGTTCGTAATCTGTCAGCTCTAATTTTATGCGTTGGAACTTGCATTCCTCTCGTGGATACGAGAGAGTGGAATCTGTCTGTCAGACGTCTTCTGTGGTCTGGTTTGTCGCACCAAGCAACAGTATCTTCCTAAAAAGCTCTGACTTTAACTGATTGATTTGGTGACCAAACACCAATTTACAGTACTTTTCATCTTTTGCATATTTTCAATCAATTTCTTCACATTTAACTGCTTGTGATGGAAGCAGAGCAGCAAAGAAACAAAAGTTTATCAAGTTTTCTCACGTTTAAAAGGAAAAGTCCCGAGTCTCCCTTTATGCTGTAGTACATGTTTGTGTAAATATCCCACTATCGTAACTCGGCAAGTAAAAACTGTTTGAGATTTTCTGTTAAAGAGCCTCACGTTAACGCTGAGCTGGTCCTTCAAAGGTGTTTTTAGAAAGAACAAGGTCACTTTCACTTTAAATGAACGGAATAATTTCAAATGGACTCAACATAGCCGAGTTGTGGTAACAAAGCCAATGAATTACTTCAGATTTGTTGCTGTGGTAACACCCTTTGTAGTCGTGGCCAACAGCCTCCCCTTTCATCTGTTACCTAACTAACCATTCATGGTGTTGATTCTACAGTAATGCTACTGCTCAGTTAATTATACGTTCAGAGCAGCGCACTAGCCTCCTCCTTCATGCATCAACAAAGAGACCAGCAAACCCTAACTGCAGACATTTTTCTCATATGACTGTTGTAAAAGATATTATTAATGGTGACTGATTTCTGTTGAGCTGTTTTAGTGTTTGGGTCCTGGTATTCTTCATGCTTGTTCACTCACCATGGCTTGCATGAATAGAACACTTGAATGGAACAGTGAATAATATAATAGGGCACTCTTGCTTTTATTTATTTATTCATTTTGCTATGACAAACCAAAATGGCAGCTGTTGGGCTACAACTGAACATCAATAAAGCATCAATGCATCATTTTGATAGTGCCATTAAAGCAACTCCTGTGCAGCACCGCCTGTTGTGCTTACATGGTTAACTCTAGGTGAGCCACATTTTTATTTTTATGATATTTGTTAATTCACAAATTATTACATATTATTTATTTATTTATTTCTGTGGTCAAACAATAAGCCGAGGACCGTAGGTACATAATAAGGATGATGATTTTGTGTTTGTAGCATTTTTCCAAACAGAATTACAATGTGCTGAACAAAATTAAAAATATTAAAAACCATTAATCAAACAAAGGCAACTTTGGGAAATAAATAAATAAAAAAGAACAAGAACAATATGAAATGTTGATTAAAAATGGAACAGTGTGAATATCTGTAAATAGATAAAATCTAGGTTATAAAAACAACACAGATATGTGATGAATTAACTAATTAAAACTAGTTAAAAACACATTTTTAAAACATGTTTTTGTGTTAAGAAGTGAAATCCCTTCAGATTCATGCTGCTGCCCTTGCCTTTAAGGCCGTTGCAGATTTAAAGTTGCTGTGGAAAAACAATCCACAGAGTTAAATGCTTTCGCTGTGGTGACACACTTAACACTGGATTCCAAACTGGCAGTAATTCAGGAACAACCTCTCCCTCTGGAAACAGGAAACAGGAAAGGAGTTTGACATGATGCTGCATCAGACCCGTCCCCCTTTTTTGCTGAAACCTGAAACTTGTGTTGTTTTTCCAGCTGCAGCCCCTTTGTTGGAGAGCTTTAAACATAAAATGCAGTGGATGTGTGACTAGACAGTTTCCACCAGCCAAACGGATGAAGCAGCTTTTATGAAGACTGAAAATAATGCTAAGATTATTCATTTTCTTCACTCTGTTTTACAACATGCTCCTTTGAACTGATTTGTTGCATTTTAGACATCAGGTAGCTCCATAGACTGTATACAAAAAGTGGATGTAGGCTTCCAGTTTGCTAGTGAAAGCTAAACAGAAAGTAATAAATTGAACAGCCCTCAGGGGCAACTTCACTGGAGGTCTTTGGAAAAATGAGCCTATACTTCTCATGTGATTTACTGTAGATAATGGTCTCAATCGCTACTTTCACATCTTGTTCAATAGAACATGGTGTCAATTTTATAAATGATGTTATTTCCCTGTTTAGAGGAAAATAACATGAAATAAACAGCAGGCTTTGTCCAATACGTGCCTGGTTGCAGGTGAAGTCTGTGAATTTCTGTTCAGAAAACATCAACATGGTGTCAGGGAAAGTGTGAATCTCAAAGCTCCTAAAAGGGAGTTCAGATTCTTATGAGTGGCATCATGACCAATTACACACTAAAAAAGCAGAGGTCATTGTTAATGACCCAAAAGACAGTTGAGATGTGGGGCTTGTCATCAACAAACCTCACTCTCCAGGTGCAGCCTGTGGAGGGTGGGTTGGTGCAGAAATTTGGATAGAGTGATGTTGAAGCTCTGCGAACAAGAGCGAGACGGCGATGGGCTACATGATGCATTATTCAGAGCGCCTACTGTCTCCAGTATGAAAACAGACTGCACAGTTGTCGACCAGCCTCGGGCCCTGGAGAGAACAGAGGAGGCTTGCAAGCTGGAGAAGGGTGGAGGCAGAAGAGTGGGAGTTCCTTATTCCTCCTCCACTGTACTTGCTCCCTCAGAGAGCAATCTGTAACTTCACAGTGAGTGAGCTGCCTGTTCCACTGCTTTCTCATTAACCTCCTGCACTTTTTGATTTTCATGAGTCATCTTTTAAAAACGTCTTATGGCTTTTCTATCTCCCTGTTCCAACTTAAATACTTAATCTAGAGATATTTTGTGATATAATATGTCCCAGTACCTCCCTGGACAACTTTCTCTGCAGCTTCCTAAACAAGGTTTGTTTGTTAACTGTGAAGCAAGAGGAGGGAGTCAACTATGTGGCTTTTAACTACAGAAATGATGAATTCATAATTACCTCTCTGCTGTGAATAGTGTTGTTCCCCCTTTAGTGAGTGAGCTCCTATACAGTACTGCCTCTGTGAATGAGTTTTATTTAATGTCACCACAATAAAAAAAAGACTTTCTCATCACAAGAAAAATCTGCACACTCCAAGTGCAATGTTTCCTTTGGCTGTGTGGTAGTGTGATCCATTGAGGCTGCAGTCACTGGAAAGCATTCTGTCTCAGAGTCATTTGATTTTGTATCCCTGACTTAAACTACTGATATTTTCTGACGAGGCTTCGGATCATTTTTCATTTTTCATTCTGCCAATTATCGCATTGTAAATCAACTTGAAATTTCTTGATGAGGTCATGCTTTCCATTTTTATCTCAAGGAACAAGAAGCACACTGAAATGGTACATATATCACTTGAGTTTTTTTCTTACTATTTTATAGTAGATTTGTTCTTACGGGACAAATAACCTTCTTATAGCCTTCTATAGATGAATAGTCTGTTGTTGAGAGTATAGTCCAAAAACAGCCATGGTCACACTCACTGTAGTTTATTTGATGCAGTCCCATCCATCCACACACACACACACCTACCTTCCTAGTGCTATTAATAATCAACCTATACCAAACGCTTATCAATCCACATGTGTTCCTTTGTTACTTCCTAACAAAACATGCATTTTACTTGGTTTTGAGAAAACATTTGTTAGGAGAAACCAGCTATTTATGCCACTGCACTGGTGACAGGTATTTTCTTTTTTAATCAGACTCCTCCTTTCCATTCATCTAACCATCAATCTCACTCTCATTTGCAGCAAGAACAGTATAGCTGCATAGAAACTGCACATCTGTACTGGTGTGTTTGTGCATTTTTGATGTGTCAGTCACTATTTTAGATACATGTGCAAGATAAGACATTTATAGAAATCCCTGTTTCTCCCTCATTTTAAAATAACGGATATATTTTAAATCCTGCATCATTAACATTAGTGTTCACCAGTTAACTTGCAGTGCTTTGTGTGTTACCTCCTCCAGCTGTTGATCAGAGGGATAGTGTGAACCTGCTGGCGATAAATTAAATCTCCTGCCTGTTTATGCATGAGCATGATACAAACAAGGCAGGGAGCTGCTCGTAAAAACATTGCTCTATTTAGAGCACCGATTCCGGGAGTGTCAGAATATTGTGTCTAATCAATCTGTGTGAAATATTGAATTACTTGTACAGTACATCAATGTGTAAATGGAATAAATGGTATTTGTAACAGAACAGCATTTGTGATCATCTAAATTCGGTATCAAGAGGTGTCACTGTGTATTAGAGCTCATTCTCCTTCATTCATTTTTTTTGTCAGACTAATTGAGATTAAACTCACACATAATGCATCTTCTGGGACTTGGAGAAATGGTGATATTTCAGACAAACTAATTCTGCATTCTGCAGACATCATTTCAATCTAGAGACAGGCTGTGTTTCTTCTGTAAGGCTGACCAGTGCACGGTGTTTGTCCATATGTCTATTTTCTCTTTCATTGTCTGCTAAAGCATCGGTCCATCCCTGAGTATTGTCTTCATATTTGAATCTCCAGATGGATGAATGCAATTAGATGTAATATGCTAAAATAAAAATAAATGTCAACACATTGTCCTCCATAGCATTAGTGTTCATTTGTTGCCTCTATCTGGTCTGCCTGAGTGGTTTTGTCTCCATCTGAACATGGACCATTGAGTTTCTCTCATTAAATTGAGGACGGCAACTATTTCTCCTTTTGTCTGTATCAACATCTGCTCCTTTGTTTTGTGCTAACAATGTTTACAAAATGTACAGACATCAAATATTATACTTTAATCCATGCACACTGTTGTAAAATAAGTTTTGTGGTATAAATAACCAGGCGGTCACATGGGGTAGTCCACCACAGCTGTTCAAATTATATTCTTTAAATTCTTTAAATATATTTTCATGCTGAATCTATTGTTACATATTCAACATTTTCTTTGTAACCTGGGAAACTTGAGTTGGTTTGAATGGTTCTCCCAGCCAGTGGGGAAAAAATAGCCAGGGAGTGAGAAAAAGTGATGCGTAGGCCTGTCATCTTGTGTTGTTTCCCTCTCTCTTGGGAGCCAGTTAAACACACATCTGAACCAGACAGCAGTTTTTACGGTAGGAGGCAAGCAGTGGGTTTCAAACTACCAGTCATCTTCTCACCACCAGCACACAAGTTAAAGTTCACAGTTTGCCCTAGTGGGCTTCAAGTTGTCAAGGTTGTTCAAGGTGTTGCTCTGATGGAAGGTTTGTTAATTTGTATGTTATTGTGAGCTTTCTCTACATCAATTGCATTTATTGGCGGTAACATCACATCATGACTTGACATGTAAACAGTGTTTTCTAACATTTTTGTTCCTGAGGCCAATCAGCATCTGATTGTTTTTGTTGTGGCTATGCAGGGGAAGTTTTCCATTTGGCTGTAATTCATGTTTGAACACAACAGACTGATGCACTGCTCTGCGTGTCCTGAACTTAAAAATCTAAATTAAGCTTTGACTGTGACTCAGATGGACAGATGATTGGTTATTACAAATATGTTCACAGCCCATAGTTTGGCATTTTCAGAGACTGTCCTTGGCTGAGATTATTATCCGCTGCTCATGCTGCTTTCTGTTATCGCTGCTATCACCCAAGAGCTTAGTGTGGTTTTATAAGAAGGATGTTCCTGTCATTAAAGTATCCCCCTGTTGTTTGGTGATGAGTAAGTTTTCTACGGTGGCTTTTAAGAGCTTTTGAGTTTTTGCTGAAAAAGCTGCCTGCTAAAGAAAATAAGCAGAGAAGTTATGGGCCAGAAAATCAAATCAATAAGCTGAAAGATTCTCAAATGCTCTTGAGTGCTGAAGGGAACTGCCGAGTCAGATTATATTTTTTTATTGGTTAGAAAGCTTGTATTACTCGAAGTAACACTTTTTATATACTAGCAGACATTTGATCTATTGTTAATACATGAGAATTTAAGGGCCCAGTGTAGAATATTTGAAGAGGGTTTATTGGCAGAAATTGAATGTACTAGTACTATAATAGTTTTTTTGGCATTGAAACTCTATGGAGGCTACTATCTAGAGCCAACATATTTCTACAACAAACGTAAAGTGAAGGCTTACTATGTTAAACATACCAAATGGCTTCACCAACATACACTCAACGCATAAACCAACGAAGGAGAGGAAACAGCAGAGACAGTGGGAAAGAAGAAATAGCTGTGAGTGTTTATATCCTTTCTGGTATGCTAAGGCCACCGTAGTTCCCTCAAGCACTTGTGAGAGGGAGGGTGGACAGAAGAGCCCTTTGTTTGTTGTTTGTCTGCACTATTTTGCCATGATGTACAAAACAGTAAAAGTGATTTTCTTTGTTTTCTTTGTAGGTAAATACGTATACCAGCCCATGACTAATGTGTGCCAGCTACCTAGCACAACTGTGCCACCTGCTGGCTCAGAGTACAATAACACCATTGACCTGTCTGTCTCTCTGGCCGAGCGCTTCCTGAAGCTTGCCCCCTGCTTCCAGTCCCCACCTCACTTGGAGTCGCCTAAATACTGTGTCATCGCTGACCTGTTTGTGGACGACTACATTGTCAAACGCATCAGCGGGAAGATGTGCTACGTCCAGCGCCCCCCACCTCCCTTACCAGAACCGCCTCATCCTCCCACCCCTGCCCCACCTACTCCAGCCACGTCTCAGAATCCCCATAATCCCACTGAACCTTGGGAACCAGTCAAGCCGACGCTGCCAACCCAACATACAACTGCCCCTGCTCCTGTGCAGCCAGTCAAGCAAGTGCACAGTGAACACAAACACCCTTCCCCTGTGGATAAAATCAAAGGCCCCAAAATGGACCACTGCTCCTCTCCATCCAGCTCAGAAGACTCTGGCATCAATGCGCTTGGTCTGCACTACCTAGAGTCATGCGAGGAGGAGAGCGAGGAAGAGGATGATGATGAGTTAAGCTCAGATGGAAACTCCAGCCCCGGCAGCCTCTGGGATCAAGACGACTGCTCCGTGCTGTCTCCCTCCAAGTCCATGATAGAGATCATTGAAAAGATTGAAACAACTGTGTAACTGTCATGATATCAACATGGTCACTTACTGTGCACCGTTTTCATTTACATGGGCCAGTAAAAAAAAAAAATCTCTAAAGTTTTTGGATTTTAATTTTGTTTTCCCCCAGGTAGTTCAGGACTGTACATGTGCACTCTCACACAGCCTCTGCTCTGTTCACGTATCCTGCATGGAGTGAATTTTTACAAGTACTTACAGTAAAGCAGAGCATATAGAGCACAAGCGTATGAAGCACATGTGGCCAAAATAGACCTTATCCGCATGGTTTTTACACAGTGAAAAAATCTGAGAATGCAAAAGAATCTATTAAGAGAGCTACTTCAGAGAGTTACTTCAGAGTAAACAAAGTGAAATGCTTTCAAAAGTTCTCTTAAAGGCATATATCTGAATATATTGTAGAGCTAAATTATGTGTGAATAGAGAACGTTTGAGCAGGTTTCGTGATGATAATCAGCAGTTAAGTCATTTTTAGAGTTGTGGCAGTCAGACTTTATTCTAATTGAAC
The DNA here is from genome assembly GCA_016785285.1 of Brachirus orientalis. Classification (NCBI taxonomy): domain Eukaryota; kingdom Metazoa; phylum Chordata; class Actinopteri; order Pleuronectiformes; family Soleidae; genus Brachirus; species Brachirus orientalis. The sequence continues at coordinate 4,038,463 of JAFBJR010019384.1, read as the reverse complement.
ATTCGAGTGGCTGATAAGTGAACCATTTCTTGTTCTCTGGTCAGCAGCTCAACCCACACATTAGTAATTCTGACACTTCAATTTAATCACCACAAGAACAGCTACCTCTCATCGGCCCAAAGCACATCAGCCTTTTAACCTGTTAATTACTGGACTCCAAGCTCATGTTAATAAAAAAAAGTGTGCCTGCACTTTAGTGACACCAACATGAGGAGTAGTTAGGGATGGCAATGTTTGACAATCAAGGATTACACAGAAGCACATTCCTTTAACGTACCTGCCAACGAGGACCTAGACACGTAGGACGAAAACATATTGAGCTGACCTTTTGTTTATTTATTTTTTTTTCGAGTCGAGTTGAACTGAACTGGAGTGCTGTTCAATATTAATGAGTTTTAAGCAAAACATAACTTTTATTAACCTCTATTAGCTGCCAAGGAACAAATTAACATGGACGTGTCTCTGGCACAGCTACACTAACAACACGAAGAGACTAGTAAAACAATATATTTAATATTTACATATAAAGATTTAAAATTATAAAACTGCATTGTTATTTGCTTTCTACAGTAGGCTTCTGGAAAAGATGTTCAGACTAGTTAAGGCTTAATGTTATTTTGTACTATGGGCTGGAAAATTATACACTTTAAAAAAAAAATAACAGTAGGTATGGAATGTTGACTAGGTGTTTTGATGTTGTGATGGACATAATATTATACACTCGAATATCAAATTAGTGGAACAGCCCATGATTAGCGAGTTAGTCAAATGAAGCTGGGCTGGGTCTTCTTGTTTTATTTTTTACTCAATGTCTAAAGATGTATTTCCTGCAGAGATGATATCAAAGTCACTATGAATTTCACAGATATAAATATTGCTACAATGCTATAAGCACTAGATGTAACGAAAAAAATGATGATTTTGCATGACCGCATTCATTTGCAAAAAGTCCCTCATTTCAAAAAAAATCTGTTTGACAAGTCTGTTCAAAGAGCACAAATCCTGTATCTGCTAAAGTTCACTCAAGATGTTTTACATTCAGGGACAGCACATGGCATTACAATGAAAGCAGTCTCTCCTAATGCAGTTAAATATGTCTTATGTTCCTATTATTGTTATATTATTTTCGTATGAATAAATCTTAATGAAAGTCATTTCCCTCCCTTGTTTTAAAATGTGCGGACGTGTGCTACAAAGAGAAAGTTTAGCCCCACAGAGATTTGGTGAAGCAAAGTGAAATAAGACAGAACATGATATCTCAGGTATTCTTTAGCCTCTTAAATATTCTATTAATTTTTCAGTCAACAAACTTCACCTTTTGCGAGACTGTAAAAAAATTGTAGACTGAAAACTGTCAGCAGAGGCTCACAGCTGTGGGTTATTATCTTTTGTCGCCTCCTTTGTCACCTTTACTCTGCTGCTCTGGCTCAGAATAATGACCTTCTAACTGAAAAAAGTCTGCAAAGAAAGCAAAACAGGAAGGGTGAGAATCACAGAGCATTATAGGATGACCTGTACCTTCATTTCTTATTGCATACACACAAAAAGGAGACAAATAATGAAATAAATAAAGCATAATTTGGAGTCACATGGTCGCACCTTTGACTCTTATCGACTTATTGATTCACACTTATGACAGGTAAAGTGCTGGCATGTTCCAAACAGTCTTCCCCAGTCTTTTGTCTATAGCAGCAAATTTTTTTTAGCGATCAGGCAAATGCTTTTCTCACCTTGACATCCAGCACAGATTGATTTCTCCTGCGCTGAGTCTATTGATTCTTTGTACTCCGACAGTGTGAAGAGAAAATCCAAGGCCAGGGTGAAAATGCTAATCAATTTATATATAAACATATAACACCTATTGGTGATGAAGAGAAGAGAAGAGATTTTCAAAAGTACATTTATTAAACAGATCCAGGAAGAAAAATACGGCTTCTAGAGCTTGTGCCAACCTTAAAAGCTCTTGTAAGAATTTGCTTGAAGGTTGAACATTAATATTTCAAAATGATGGACAATATTCAGGTTTTCAGCCAATTGTGGGCTGTGGGCAGGGTTATATGTTCTGTGACGGGGGAGGGAGGATTATTTGTGAATTTCTATTAAATTTATCTGTTTTTTGAGAAGAGAAGAGAAGAGAAGAGAAGAGAAGAGAAGAGAAGAGAAGAGAAGAGAAGAGAAGAGAAGAGAAGAGGAAATGGGCAAGAGTGTACCGAGGTAGTGCAGACACAGGCACACGAAAGGAAGCTAAATTAATAGACTGATGATGCAAGCACATGTAAAATGTTTGGATGAACTGTGCATGTGGAAGCACACAGTTGCAAGTATTTCAACATTTTTAAATAATTTTTGAGGGTTTTAGTTGCTGTAGACAGATTTCATGAAGAGCCAGTGCTACTGTTAATCCCTTGCAGGGTCGTTTAGTTGGCAGGCACCTTGGGCAGTGTGGATCTCTCTCTCTCTCTCTCGTACACAAACGCACAGGTTTTCACAGCTCTTCCTCGACACCGTATTGACTTACATTTATTAACCCTAACCTTAACCATAACTAGTTAATGAATAACCCTAACCTCAACTTAACCACAATTCAAATCTCAGAAATTAGGCTTTAGGACATAATGACCAGGTTTTGGTCTCTATGAGGACTACTGGTCCTGACCAGGTCAGTGTTAACATCATAAAAGGTCCTAAAGTGGTAACGAATACAATTGCACACACACACACCAAATCAAGAATAGTCCTTGTTCTACGACTGCCTGAGAGAGTTGTTTTCGGCTGCACTTTCTCTTCTTTTAATGTGTGTACAAAGACATGAACCTTCTGAGGAGGTTTCCTTTTAATTCTGTACAAATGTAGTTTCTCTCCAGAGGCAAATTATTAGACGAGAGATTTCAGGAGACAAAATAAAAACATGAATCCTGAGCTGCAGTAGGAGGAATTGCATCATTCCCAGACTTGTCTCTCAAATATACAGGATGTTCTCAACTTTAAAGCTCCAGTGCATATTATTTTCTGCCCTTTGCTCTTTAAAAGAATTGCTTGTTTGCTTGTTTTAAACATTTATTATTGAATAAATCGTTTGACAGAGTTTTATTTCCATGAAGTAAGGTTATTTTGTTCTAAATTTGCCCCATTGGTCCCCACAGTGCACACAGCTATACTCCAAATAACACAAGCCAGTGACAGTGATTATGACTACCATGAGTAATTGTGTTGTGGGTACATGCCATTCCTCAGACAATCTCATCAGCACTTTAATGTACTGTATATACAGCACTCTGCGTTTCATCATGAGATAGAATGGCCTGCTTCAAAGTGCTCCTTTGCAAGGTGTTCAGTGCATTCTTACATCTGTGTGTTGCTCCTCACTGTCATGTCTTAAATCAGGTATTTTTAATGGACATAAATAACAAAAAAAAAAATAAATAAAATTTACATGTATTTACTTTACATCCACTGAACCTGATTTAAAACTCTCAGTCATGTGGGCACTGGGTGCAGCCATAAGAGAAATGGTGCCTTCAATTTTAATTTAATAGTTCTTAATTACATACTTAAGCAGTTGTTAAGAAGGGAGACAGTCATGATTTTAATACAAGCTGAACACTATGGACTGAACAAAACCCATGATCCTACTCCTTTTCTGTGAAACTGTATTTTAAGGAGATGCAGGTTAACTGGGCTAACTAAGGGAGTGATGAGCTGCTTGATCCCCTTTTGATGCAGACAGACATTCAGTTTATTTGGGTTTTCTCTTTTCATATCAAAAATCGTATTGTTTTATTGAATCCAAACATTTATCCTCTATTGAAATACTGTGAAGTAATAGTTTTTGATACACTTGTGTGATGATTTTGGTAATGTGGTCACATATTCCTATGTATGTGTGAGTGAAAGAAGGCGGGACTGAAGCGCAAACTCTTTCGGAGTCAGTCTCTATTTAATTTCTGACAGAATGTGCATCAAACAAAAAACATGAGTCAGTCAGACACAAGTGGAGCCCCTCCTCCTGCAGAGAACATGCCCTGACGGTCATCCACAAAAACAAGGAAACATGCAACTTTGTGGAATGATACATATTAACACATGGTATCATGTGTAACAATTGTCATTGATGTGTGAATGCCTGGCCAAATGATTTGATTGAACCTGAGGAAGCCACAAACAAAAGTATGCTGTTCACTCATAAGTAAAATCATTCAGAGTGCAGCATTTTTGATGCTTATAATATTTGGCTGTAATTAAATTCTGGAACAAGCTGGAGAGTACCTTCTTCAGAATGTGTGTGATACTTTTAGGCCAAGCTGAATAAGATGGACTTTCCTTTTTTAACTTCAAAATTGTGGGGAAACCTAAATGTTAAGGAGTTCATGTATTCATAATTTCAATGTTCACATCAAAGAAATCCATATCAGCTCCCTACAGGAAACCAGCACTATATTGCAGGGATACTGTATAGCTTCCTCATATAGCTGCACTCCAATCTGAATCATTCAGAGTTTAAACTCAACTGCAGCATCCCCTTTCAATAGAGCATTTAAATATTAAATGTACAGCATGCCATTTCTTTGATTGGCCTAATGCAGATGATGTGCAGGTAAAAGGGGGAACTGGCAGGTTGCGGCTGAGCAATCAGACACATGGCTCTTCACTGGTCGTCCTTGATGGGTGATAGGTTTCTGATAAACTGTAAAAATGCAAGCGTGTCACCTGGAGTGCAGCTCCGCACTCAGCGCCTGTAAAATATTCATTACTTTTTCTCCGTCACTGTCTGCCCTCGTCTTTGAAATGAATTTGGAGCACTTTTCCCTTTAGACACAGAGTGTGCATGACTTCCTCCCAGCATACTCCAGACAACAGTCTCAATCTTAGGCCTTGATTAGCTGGACTGTGTTTGAAAATAACATAACTACTTCTGTGTGATGGAAAAACTGAAATTGCGATACCTTCATGTGATTAGTTGGCTTTGTTGCTTTGGATTAGTTGATGATTCTTTAGTTGGAGAAAATACCAGTAAAGAAAGGTTCACATAAAACTGCACATAAAATATTCAAACCCAACTGTAATGTTTAAAATATCACATTTTCCACTTCCACTTATGCAGGGTTTTGATGAAAAGGATCACTCACAATGATCCTGAATTAAATTAGATAGCATTTTCACTGTATTTGTCAGGATCCGGGTTCACACTGTTTCCTGTCTTTTATTTTGTGTGGTGTTTTCCTGTTGTTTTCCCCTTGTGCTTGGTTTTTTCAGGAGGCTTGACTGCGTGGCCAGGCAGAGTCCCCTCCCCCCTTCCGCACCTGCAGCTCGTTTCCTGATCACCGCCCCTGCCTTCTTATACCTCGTTCCTCGCTGCTGCAGGTGTCGGCGCGTCTCACTCCTAGAGTGGTAACACTACAGTTGACTCTGCGTTTTTTCTCCACAAACTCTGCATGCCGTGTTTTTTCCTGCTCGACTCTAATTACTTTTTTCTCCTTTTTTAGTCATCCACGGGGACCTCTGCCCAGCCAACCAGTCAGTCTCCTCGCTTTGTGTTCTCCTTCGTTTTTGGCTCAGTGCAGTTCGGATTTTGTTTTTTGTTAATAAAGACTGTTCCTCCTTCCAACCGCCCTGGCTTCCTCACCTGCTGTTGATCCATACGCATCCCACACACCAATCATCACAGTATTTCTCTGTTGATCTATTGTCTTTTTCTTCTCTGCCATTTCAGGGTTTTAACAGTGGCCATTAGCAGAGTAACAGTGGTTTCTGTTCACCCGCTGAAAGTCTGGATCCATTTTAATCACATAAAAGAGGCAGAGGATGTCAGGGATGCCCAGCCTTCTCCAGCATCTGATTTTGTCAACCTTTCTCCTATAAAATAGTTTTTCTGTCTCTTTTCATTTTTAAAAACAGGACAAATGGAACATTAACCTCTAGGCAGATACATTTGTTTTCTTTTGTCTTGTAAAATCTGAATCTTTCCTTCAGAGTCTTTGCAGGCCCTGAATGAGTATCCTCTTGTGTAGCTGCTAATCCATTCCACACATCTGTACTGCTTATCCTTTGAGGGTCACAGGGGTAGACTGAGCCGGTCTCAGCTGACATTGGACAAGAAGCAGGATAAACCCTGGACAGGTTCCCAGCCCAGTTGGTCACAGGGCCAACATACAGAGACAAACAACCATTCATTTTTTTTTTAGCCTCTAATCAACATTTAACATTTCAGTTGACTATAACGAAATTAGTATTTTTTTTTTTTTTTTTTTTTACTCTTTTCGTCCTTATCTCACTGAAAAAACTATATGGCCTTTTCAAACATCCGGACAGCTTAAGCCACCAAACCAATCAAAGGTGTCCAGTGGGGATTTACAATCACGTAGAGTACAATCACTATAATAATGTACAGGGTGCAATTTTAAATCATGCCATGCACACACCAATAACCCATGTCAGACTACTAAGTCACTGAAACTACAGATGTGTACTTAAGCATTAAGAGGCTGCAAACATCATAAAACTCACATGCACTCTCTCATATCACTTTAGACAGATGTGACTGTCATCTGTATTTTGTGATGATGCCTCTCAGAAATTGTATTATTCTCTTCTGTTTAATACTTTCCAAAGGGTTGCCCAAAATAGAGGTAGAGAACTGGGACAGCACTGGACCCAGATTGCTTCTAGCGGATATAACTGAAAGAATATGGGACGTTCACTCTCTCTTTATGAATGGCTGCTGTCTTTCAAGCACGAAAAAACATTTGGTTTGAGGGGAATTGTTGCATTATGAGTTCTTAGACGTTACGCTGCCCCTTATCAAACTCCATTAAAGGTGTTGGGAGATCTGTTGTCCTCATAAACACAGCATGGTTAAAGTCAACTATGAAAAGTGACTCTAAAAGTTTTAGGAACTTTAGACTCTTTGTACTTTTCTTATACAGAGTTTGTACAATGTCAGTGTTGTGTTCCACCTAACAGCACACAGTAATTGCTTGTTTCACAGGTGATTGGTGTTGTTATTTCAATCACCACTCTATGAGGCTATTCTTGGGTGTTCTGTTTATTTTAATGTTGGATGGCTAAAGTGACAGCACACCCACACTAGACTCTGAATAGCATATAAATGGAGGATGTTGCCCCTACAACAACACAGTGAGAGTCTGCAAGAGAAATCCGGGTTGCTTATATTCTAGCTTTGCTCTTTATAGAATAGAATAGAATATCTTTGTTTTCATTGTACGAAACAGCAAAATTGGAATGTGATCCTTGGTACAGTTACCAAAAAAGGCTTTAAATTAAAAAAATGAATAAAATAAAATAAAATAAAAATAAATAAAGATTAATAAATAAATAAATTTAATTTACTAAAATTAACAAGTGCTTCAAACAAAGCAAACACATGCAATTTTCAAACATTCACCCTGTGTAATGTTAGCAGGCATGCACCACATACCAGCACATTATAAAAAAAAAAAACACCAACCAATATCTGAGTGTTTCCACTCGTAGTAGATGTCCACCGATAGCTGCAGCTCTGTCTCATGCTCACAATGGAAACAGACGAGCTAAACTCCAAACAACAAGGCAGTTAAGAGCAAAGGAAAGACGATGCACAGCATCATCAGCTCTGCTGCATGAAATCAGACAGACTCATTTGAGTGTGTGCGTGGTAGTGATGGAAGAGTGGGTGAGGAATGTCCCACAGACACATGTGATTAAGCGAGGTGTAAATGGACCTGCTTGCTGGACCAGATGAGGACCAGCAGGTGGTTTTCCACGCCTAAATGTTGTATTTTGCTGTGCTGTGTTGTACCATGAGCAATAACATAACATGGCCCCCAGCTATGGCCCCATTTTCCTTGCCTCTACTAACAATATTACCATGTAAATGACAGCTGAGCCCCTTCACCCATGGGTACCGATTGGCTGCAGCAGACCTCCATTTTCTCAGTGCATTGATATTGTTTTCCTTCATTGTTTTGGGATTATGTGGGGGTGGCTGTTCCTGGTCGCGAGGTCACCTGACTTATGGTTCGAGTATCAGAGGTCCTTGTGTTGTGCGGAGAGTCAAACCTCTGTTGATGGAAGCAGGAGCTGCATTGCATTGAGGAGCTGCCTCCTCAAGGACACATTTTTTGTTCTGTTTGTGTAGCAGAATGTCACACAGGAGAGATACTGTGACATTTATGATCAGGGAACATAACATATAAACCATGAGAATGTCCTGTTGCTCTGTTAAATGTAAAATGGGACTTAATAGAAACATTCAACCAAGCCTGGAGAGGTACGGTTTCTATAGGGCAGCTATTTTCATTGCTTTTCAAGCAATTTGTTTAGCACAAACACCTCACAGTATTTCAGCTACTTTAATAAAAAAAAAAACAGTTCAATGCCTTGAAGTCTCCAGTCATACATATTCATCACACTACCATTCTGCATGCGGTTCTTTTTGATTTCACCATGTTCAATACAGCTTGATTTGTATTTTCCATTTCAGTTCCTGATTCCCTTTCTCTATGGTCACCTTATTTCTGTGCAGCACATTGGGGCTTGTGGACAGTTATAATCTATGATATTGATTGCTGTGTATTTATTTAGGTAAATGCTGCAATTCTCTCTGAACCAAAACAAACAGACATTCAGTCACTGAGGCAAATACAGTGCATAAAGTGGAAATCGTGAGAGGTCTTACCCATGCACCCACTGCCACCCAAATCCAACACACACAAACACATTAATATATTGAGGGCTGAAAGGAAGCTACGATTTAATTTAACTCTTTCTAACATAAAAGCCAGATTTACTTTTTCTTCTGATCCTCTTGCATCATGGTTTCTTTGACCAAAATCCTCTAGTGGCTCTCATCCTGACAGCTGCAGGAGTGTTCACCAGCCTATCTGTCTTCACTTAGTCTTTCTGCATGTGTGATATACATAGTGTGTGGCTGTCAGTTTTGTACAAGTCAGGTAATAAACAACTATATAACTATGGGTGTGGATAACTGGTAGATACAATATCATAGGTTTTGCTCAGAAAGTCCCTCTGTCTTTCACTGCTCTGAGCTTTATGTAGGTTCCCTAAATTATTTAAGAGACAGCAGTTATCTGCAAGGAAACTTTCTTCTACTGTATGTCTCATGAGCCCAAGAAGAGGCAAGCAAGGCAGAGGGTTAGTTAGGGCAGTACTGCCGGAAATAACATGGTAGAGAAATCTGGCTGCAGTGGCTTTGTTTACCTGGCTGGTATCTGATTCAGACATCTGTGCTTCAAATGATGCTGGTGATAGCAGAATAGTAGAGTCAAGGTTTCCAAGCAGATGCATTAACATAGAAACCCAAGTGTCTCCCTCAGATGGTGAAGGACCACAGAGGACAGATGTGTGGCCAAAGAACACTTTAGAGTGGTGGGCACAGCAGCGGCCAGCTGAAAGCAGCTCAGCAATTTTGTCAAACTCTGTCACCTCTGTTGCTGCACAAACACACACATGCACACACTGGTTTCCATGACTTCAGAGGACACTGCATTGACTTGCATTAATTTCTTGGAGGCTTACTTTAACCTTAACTTAACCCTAACCTCAGCCTAACTTTAAAACATGTCTTCACCTTAAAATGTAATAATTTACAGACTTGATTTTTGTTCCCATAATGAAGACAAGTGTCCATAATGTGACTGTGTAAACAGATTTAGGTCCTCACAACATAAGGAATACCAGGTACACACACACACACACACACTTTCTCTGTGTAAAGTGCCAGTTCATCATTTTTCTCACCCTCAGGCATGACCAATCAACCCAGAGAAGAATGATGGATTATCATGAAGTCTTGTCTCTCCTGCTCTCAACACCTTACCTCTGTTATCCATCTGTCATGCTGCAAATCTCTATGTACAGAAGTCAACACTCTACCTTTTCTCTTTTGAACCCGTAGGA